>JAOYMR010000006.1:29485224-29502335 GCA_025802075.1 Tenebrosternarchus preto | reverse complement strand
TGTAGTGTGGTTTTGATTGGGCAGGTTTTGTAGTGTGGTTTTGATTGGTGCAGGTTTTGTAGTGTGGTTTTGATTGGTGCAGGTTTTGTAGTGTGGTTTTGATTGGGCAGGTTTTGTAGTGTGGTTTTGATTGGGCAGGTTTTGTAGTGTGGTTTTGATTGGTGCAGGTTTTGTAGTGTGGTTTTGATTGGTGCAGGTTTTGTAGTGTGGTTTTGATTGGTGCAGTTTTTGTTTTTCACACTCTATGCGCCTATTCTATTTTCATCAAAAACAAACATTACACCACCTAATATCAGCAACTCACCACTTTTTGAACATAAATATCATATGCTTTTACACTCACCATACAAACTATTTACCAAATGATTCTGAAATGTAATACCATTTTTTACAACCATTACCAAATATTATAGCTACCATGTCACAGTAAACTCCATAACTCTGCAATCTCTATTAAAGACCCAGATTTGCTGGCTTTGGTGCAGAGTTCTGGACTTTGTCCACATGCTGTGACCAGAAGTTTGAGCTGACCACAAACAGAATGTGAGCCAGTATATACAACCTCTCCAACTAGGCTGCAGCAATATAAAACACAACAAGACACATGACAGATTTATACACTGTTTTTTTGTAGTTTAGATTTAGCTTTTCCTCCAGAAGAAATTATGAAAACCTGATATTCATCACTGTTTAGCACAAACTGTCAGGTTTGCAATTTAGAGACAACAGAGCATGACCAAGGACTCATTACTCAATTCATGATGAATAGTAGAAGACAATGTGTTTCTATTTACAGACAGAGCGTGAGCTCAGATTTGTTTCATAGGCGATACAATATGTCAAACTAAATCTATAATTTTAAGAGCCATTCACAAAATAAAAACATGTACATTTTAAATGTTGCTTGTGTTATCTCTGCATCCACGCTACACCTGCCCCATTATGCAAGTGATTACTGCTAGAGATGACAGTGGTGATGATGCCAAAACCAGGTGCTTGTCTCATGAACAAAGATGGGAAGGCATGAGTGGCTGGCAAAGAGCCTCCAACATACAGCTGATATGATCTGGGTATTAACAAACCTCAGATTAAACACATCACTGTTCATGAACAGCTGATATGATCTGGGTATTAACAAACCTCAGATTAAACACATCACTGTTCATGAACAGCTGATATGACCTGGCTATTAACAAATACCAGGTATTAACAAACCTCAGGTTAAACACATCACTGTTCATGAACAGCTGATATGACCTGGGTATTAACAAATACCAGGTATTAACAAACCTCAGGTTAAACACATCACTGTTCATGAACAGGCCTGCAAGTGATGTGGCCCTTTGCCAGGTATTCACACCCAACCATTTTGGTTCTTAAGGTGAGCACCTCCAACAGGCTGCTGACATTACCAGGTATTAACAATCATCAGATTAAACACACCACTGTTCATGAACAGGCCTGAGAGATGTGGTCAGATGATGTGCAGGTTAACTTCTTGAAGTGTTTTTGGACAAAAAGCAGACCCAAGCTCTCTGACTTGACTTTTGCACACACACACCCCTACCACCATGGCTAAGGAAATGTTTTACAGCAGCTGTGGTATGCAACACAATGTTTATTCTCAGCTTTAAACAAATTGTGAGAAAACAGCAGCTCTTAGCACATACCAGGGTAAGAATGGGATAAGAAGGTGGTTATCATTAATAAAAGAAAACATTACATACACTGGGCTGTACACTATTTATAAACAGTAGTTACACTGGGCTGTACACTATATATGAACAGTAGTTACACTGGGCTGTACACTATATATGAACAGTAGTTACACTGGGCTGTACACTATATATGAACATTAGATACACTGGGCTGTACACCATTTATGAACAGTAGTTACACTGGGCTGTACACTATATATGAACATTACATACACTGGGCTGTACACTATATGAACATTAGATACACTGGGCTGTACACTATATATGAACATTACATACACTGGGCTGTACACTATATATGAACAGTAGTTACACTGGGCTGTACACTATATATGAACATTAGATACACTGGGCTGTACACTATATATGAACATTAGATACACTGGGCTGCACACTATTTATGAACATTTTAGTATATGAGGAAGGTACAAGCACCAGTATTTCCTGGTTGTGATAATGAAGGAAACATCTTTTTTCAGTAAAGTTTCACTGTGCAGCTTCTACGGGCTTTGTGGTTTAAAGCAGCATAGCCCCAAATAAAGGTGATAACACGTAACCACGTAATCTACTTTAGCTGTTATAAAAATGGCAGTGAAGAAGAAAAACTTAAAACAAATTCTTTAAGCATACAAACTCACCTCGACAGGCTGTGCTGAGGGCAGGTCCACCTGAAAAAACACATAATTCAGTTCTACATCTTTATTCATTAAAGGGAAACTTCTGTTGTAAACTGGTATTAGCAACTTACTAATGTGCAGTTGCCTGCTAGTATACTTTATAAACTTATAAATAAATCAACTTTAAATATCAGTGTAAGTCTCTGTCTGACTACATGTGTTTATAGGTTGCTGGTTCCTTGCATGCTTGCTGAAGAGATGTTAAGATTATGAGATCACAGGGTTGGATGTTTTAAGTGATACCTTCTGTCAGATAGACATAAACTAATTGGCCCAGCATTTCATTGCTGAAAAATGAAAAACAAACCAAATGTACTATGCAGGTGCAAGTAACAAGAGCAATGCCAAATCCATGAGTCACTCTGAAGTACTTACAGGTGGAAGACTAGTACATTCTTTTTTACATTACTTCCCCTATAACGTATCTGCTTCTCTCCATGTATAACAAGTGAAAAGAGATGTTTTAAAACGACCGGTTTTATTACAAAGTCTTGTTCATTTGAGGATTTTCTCCCTACAGACATTTCCAAAGCCAATCTGAAATCCATCTTTATTCCTTCTTGTGACTGCTACTTGGACTCTCTCTTAGGACACGAAAACCCTCACACACAAACTGGACTCTGCCTTAGGACACGAAAAACCCTCAGACACTGCTCTTCATGCCAAAGCCTCACAAAACAAGATGCTATTATCCTTCACAACACTCAAACATCAACAAGGAGAGCTGGGATTGATTATCCCTGAAAACATGCGCTGATGGTCATACAGCTTGTTCTCGGGACTGTTAAACTTTGACAATCCAATAAATTTGAAACTCCTTAATGAGCTATCGAAAGCTGGGAATGCCCTCAATATTTTTCTTCCTCCAAACATTGCATTCTATATGGAGCATGCAAGATTTATGGAGAATTTCTGTTTTACAGTCAGCGTACGAAAAGTTTGCTCTATCTCTCTTTCTCGCTCGCTCGCTCTCTCGAATTGGAGGATAAAAAAATCGCTAAAGGTTTAATAAACTAGCATGGCAACAGGTCAAGACACGTAAAAAATACTGATTTATTCCCCAACCGTTCCATGTCTATCACCAACATCCCTTTAAGCATCCATTTACCATGAGACTGCAGTAACTTTCAAAAGAGTTAAGAAAACGCACCTGGATGAACTGACTAAAAGCAACATTCTTAAGACCAGCGGAAATTCAGAAAAAAGTCACTAATTCTTATGACCAATGTAGTGTGACGGAGTGTTCACGAAATCAACGAAGCGCTTACTTATCGAGGTGGAAAATCAAGCGTGTTCTCTGCTTTTGAAAATACAAACACGTGAGGCAACTTGCTGCAGAATCTCTCATTGTGAACGCGCCGTAGTCGCACTACCTGAACATGATCTTCAAAGACATTTGAGCAACACATATAAGATAACCTCCAACCGCCATTTGTAGCGTGCAAAGTCAGTCGCTCAGATTTACACAGGACAGGTAAAACGAAACAACGCATGCTATAAAAGAAGGGGTACAGATCAAGGAATTCGTAAAAGAATTTCATTTGTGCACCAAAATTGCCTGACAGTACAGACTTTGCCATCTGTATTTCATTTTAGCTAAAACAACTTCAAGGTCATCACAGCTAACTGTAAACATTTTCTTAAGTGTGTTAAAGCTTGTTTTAACCTGCACAACCGTAGTGATAATAAATCGCTTACCTCGCGGAGATAACCAGTTAAATGTAACAAAATTGTTACAGTCGAAGCGACTTGCAGCAATCCCATAACAGCCAGAATTCCAAAAATTAGTGGTCTGTGAGTATTCTGGGCTGTATGGAGTCGCGTTTGACCGTTCTCCATGTCGATATGGCTCCGCAGGTAACCACGATAATAATTAGCTGCCATGAGCGCTCGCTTCAAATAGTCTTCTCAGTAGCAGGAAGTTCGTAATGATCGGGGATTCATATAAACAGTGGGTGGGCAATAGAGTTTCGCTTCTTTGTGAACAGTCAGCCAATCAGGTAATAGACGTTTTTCTTAGACAGCAGCAGCTTAGTTCAGAGGTCTCTAGCGATATGGACCTATCAGTGACAGCTATCCCCAGCTGGGTTAGAGACGTGGTAAGCAAAAACAGACAATGCACTAGTACACAGAACTATACAACACACCAAAGATGTGAATAAGTGGCATTAGAGTGGCAATAAAAAGTCATGTTTAAAATGATCAGTGTTGCAGTACTTAATATTGAATTTAACTGTGTGAAAAAAAATTAAGAATATACTTTGTTTGCTTTTTCTGTCACCAAGCATGTTGAGGAGAGAGAGGGGGATGCACCTTAGCCACTAATTGCCTGGATGATGCAGTGGCTGGTTTGACTGACAACACTGGGTTGAGTCACATAGCAAAGGCTGGAGGCGTGCAGGATGTGACTCCTTTTGGATGCGTGGGGTAAATAGCTTCACCTAAGCTGCAGATGAAATGGTGCGATGTTTGTTACAAATGAGCAGCCATTTGTTAAAAGATGACATGAAAATATACTTATTTAATCAAATACAGGGGTTTGGCAAAACAGTAGAAACAACATTAATCTAACCTACCTAATAAGTAAAACGTCTATTCTAGCCTTCAAAGCAAAGTCCTTTGAAAGAATGCTGGCATACAGGTTCTGCATCATGTAGGATATTGGACCAATTTTCAATACACACTATTTGGACCAGTTTGAGGGATGAAGGAAGTGATTATCTAATATATTGTATCCAGTCCAGATCCACACATACAGATGCAGTGGAATACTACTTCATTCTGATATTCAAGAACTTATGTACACACACATTTTAGACTGTGTGTATGGAGTCATTATAACAGAATATAAAACATCATGATGGAACAGTGACCAGTGTTAGGGTGCACCTGGACCAAGCTCGTATTCCATGGTCGTCATACAACCATGGAGAGAAATTATTGAATTTAATCGCTCCCCCGCATTTACTGTGAATACCATCATGCATCCCCCTCTGTGTTTGAAAGTTGGTAACATACATTGTGGGTTGGAGGCATCCTTTGACTTTGTTAAAATGTAAACATGTCCAGATGTAGGAAAAAATGGTGAAATATGACTCATCAGCCCATTCAATTCTATTTTCCATTGCTCAGACACTGGATTGGATTTTGTGTTCCTTAACACCAGGTTACAAGTCTTGTGTATTTGTTTGTTGGCTTTGGACATAAGCAGTTTGAAAATAGCTGTTTTACCCATAAATTATATCTCTGTGAATCTCATAGTCTTTACTAAGACACAGTACCAGAGGTGCAGATTGAATTCTGTAGTGATTTTTTTTCCTATGTTCTTTGGCAAATATCTTGCAGGGTGTCCACGTCTTTCACTGAACGTCATCTTGCAAGCACAGTTTCTCTTTACTGATGCAGTGTGTGTGTTTGGCATATGTTGTATTGATTTCCTAAACTGGTTCCCTTGATGCATTAAATCATTTTGTATCTGGTGCACATGCCTACTGTTGCCTCTGTTGCTTTGACAAATAGATCAGAGTGCTGTCATGGCCTCTTTAGTAAGTAAATCATACAACGTTTTGGCATTTGGTCTAATATGATTCACTTATGAAATGCTTTTTGTAATAGCTATTCATTTTTTTTAAACTTAAAGTTTTGGTGTTTATTTTTTCTATTCTCTGTAGTAGCTGCAGTTATGTAATCATTTGATTTGGCAACATTGCGCCTATTTGAAATGGTTAGTAGAATTATGCAATTTCCTTTCTGTAAACTCCTATCTTTTTTGCCTATTTGACATTTGTGCCTAAGAGAATAAACATCTGTGCTGTGCTCCATATCATATTTGTAAAAGTAATATTCTAAAGGAAATGGATGTGTTCGTTATCTAAATTAGGACGTCATAAACTCATGAGTTAGATGGTGAAGGATGGAAAGTAGTCCATCTGTAAATACCATCAGTTACAAATGTTAAGTGATTTGCTACGGATTTACATTTATGGCACTTAGCTGACAATTGTATTCAGAAGTGCGTTGTCATGTACTCAGAGAATGCATCCTAGACAGTACAAATAGACTGAACTAAGGTACTGCTAAATACAGGTGTCATTGCTGATACCTAGAAAGAGAGAATTAAATAAACACTTGTTTATTTAAATAACAACTAGGTCTGATAACTGAGAAGAAACATTGTAGTGCTTTTCAGGATATTTCAAGACAGTAAGGCATGCTTAGTGTTTCTTTTTCCAGTTTACACACTATAAAACATCCTTGCATCTCTTGGCTCTCTGAGATGGACTGAGAGACCTCTGAGATGGTGGTGGACTGTTCTACTTTTCCATCACTCAGTGTTCCAACAAGGTCTAAGAGCAAGTTCCAAGTACAAGCCTAAAAACTTTGACTTACAAGATATTATTTTAAGCTGCAGTGACAATAGAGTACAAGGGATTTTGCAAAAGCTCAGAAAACCACTGGGTGTCAACAAAGGTTCATGGGCAAAATTTAATTCTTGTGCCTTTAACCTAAATACTGCAACCTCATTGCTCTGAAATCAGTGCACAACCATTATTTTTTGCTTTTTTCCATGACCACAAATCTCACTCTGGGTACTTATTGTGTCATATTACATTTGTAACTGAATTCACTGTCAAGCATTTGGCAAACCTGATGCCTGTTAATGACTATCAGTCCACCTGAATTCCTTTCCTGCACTGAGCACAAACGTATGTAAGGCCTTTGTCCAAACCCAGCACGCACTCTCTGACCTTTTGAACTCAACTGGCCAGTCAGGCCGTCATCCCACAATGCCCCATGCTGCCCCTCTGCAGTCATTAATATAGCGTGAGAACCCCCTTTTTTTACAGCAGGCTTCTAGTGCCTTGAGCTGTTTTCTGTAGAGTGCGGGCGCTGGGGTTGCGGCAGGAAGGTTTGGGTGGTATTTATACCCCTTTGTTTTGCTATGTGAGCTGTTCTTGCCTGAGCCAGGAGGTCGTTGAGCGAGCCGTTCTCTGAGCTCCAGCAGAATATGAAAGGCAGCCAAAACCATACGGTGTTGAGAGCAAAGCAACCGAAACCAGGGACAGCCAGTTTTCTTTGTGCTGAGCAGGCCTCAGGAGGTTATTATTAGCTCTCGTGTGAGCTGGGTCCTGCATGCACACGATGAGAGAGCAGTAGTGCCAATGTCTTACCCATATTTCTCAGACTGTGGAGTCACCATGGAGTGTTTTTTTGTTTGTTTTTGTTTTCCCTTCCTCTAGACTCCATGTGGCTGTTCTACAGTATTTCAGACCAACCACTTACTTTGCATAAGATTCATTATATTTCAGCACTTCAATGTGGACAGGAAGTGAGTCATGAATTATTAACACCCTTGGGCAGTAACTAAACTCCATTGAGGGATTTTGCCTGTTATAATACATATATTATATTTAAGGTTGTGGAGTTTTAGATTTCACTCAGCTGTGCTCAGTGGTTGCAGTTATCACCATTTATCACCAGTGAGGAAGCAGTAATGAACATCAAACTGAACACTGTTGCAGTTTAGAAGGCAAAGACATGAAAGAGCACACTGTTGTCCTTCCTCTGGTTCCCACATCCTGTGTGGTCCAGCCCAGATCAGAACAAAGATACTCCATCTTTCCCCTTCGCACTTCACTCTTGCTTGCACTCTTAAACACAGGAGTGCAGGTGTGAGGAGCACAGCTCCATGGGTTGACTTTTGCACTTTAGTCCTTGTTTGTAAAATTATTACATAGCAACATGCATAGCAACAAATGTGTTTACAAAGATCTTCATCTGCTTAGACATTGCTTATACAGCACATACGAGTCTGTGGTTTTATCCTAAGTACAAATTTAAAGTCATCATTTAATAAATAAATTTCTTAGCAATCGTATTCTGGCAAGTACATGTATTCCGGTAATCTTATAACCGATGTAATTAGAGTAAACAGATTTAAATTATTAGAGCAGACATTAATAATTCATGAACTGAGCCACAGGGAAGCCTAAACCCCATTCATATTCTTTAACCCTCTTCCTGTAAGGAACTGCTGTTGCCATAAATATTATAGAAATATTACAAAACACAAACATGAGCCAGCATGTTCAAAGATCACGCTGCTTAGAGAGTTTACACGCACACAGTTCCCTTCACAAGCTCTTACTTATTGTATGCAATCCAATTGTTTGTATCGTGAAACAGATCAGATAAACAATTGGGTTAGATGATTATAACATACCAAAAGCATTTTATATGCCAAAAGTCTTTTGCTGATCTGTAGAAGACTACCCACATTGCATGTTCAGTAAACCTACCAATGTTTTGGAAAACAAATTGCACATAGTAAAGGTAAAAAACACAATATCAATTCAATTGCCCTTTCAAATGTGTATTTCAAATTGGGGAGCATTAATTACACTATGAGCTGTAAAGATTCTCTCTTCTCTAGTACTTGTACTAATACAATATAGACACTATGCTCGCTGTGTCATTTCAGTCATGTGATTTTAAAATGAACAATGCGTAGTAGGGCAGCGGTAGACCATTTCAGCTGAAACACTGGTTGGAAGCCTGAAAGTCTCTAATTATCCATACATAAACTGTAACTGGCCCTCTTAGTGTGTGCAAAGCCACATCCACAACTCTTCTGGATGGACTGCCGTTTATCCACAAGGTCCAAACATGCAATATGTCACCACTTTAGCAGTTCTTCCTCCGCTGTCCGCAGACAGTTTCCTGCTTGTCTTTCCGTCAGTTAAAACCTAATTAGAGAAGCCACACTGCTGCCCTCTTCGAACAGACTCGAGCCCTCATTCCCCTTTATAACTCTGAATGAACCATGCAGGCTTGAGCTTTCCAGCTGGCAGGGAAACTGTGCTGCCTTAATCACTGTTAAGCTCTTCACTACTGTTAAGGTGAACTGTTCTTAATCACTGAGCTCTTCACTACTGTTCAGGTGAACTGTTCTTAATCACTGAGCTCTTTGCTACTGTTAAGGTGATACTGTTCTGCAACTCCACTACATGTAATCACCACCAGCAGGTAATCACCACCACCAGCAAATGTGACTGGGAATAATTGAGCTGAGATTCGGCTGTGTAGTCAGGGGAAACCTCCTGATTCATCTGCAGAGCTCCAGTTCTGATCTGTATTGTCTACACTTCACTGTATCCATGTAAATAGAGGACTGCTTGTACTTGGGGATTAAGACTGAAAAGGCCAGAGGCTGATGTCATGGAAGGAGGTGAAGGAGTGTCTGTACTATCATGGTGACATGAACCACATGAGCTCATGAGTTGAAATCATCACAAGATGTATATAGATGAAAGAGCAATATTATTGGGAGAAAATAGGTGTAATTTTATTGATTGATTGTGGACTGAACAGTGTGTTGTGAACAACGTACTATGTGAGTATATCTCAACCATGACCACCTTGGCTGTTTTCAATCACATGAATCAAAATAGTTTCAGAGGGGAGAAAGAGTGAGCTTTCTCATTACAAAGAGGCTTTCCAATGCTGGCAAGGTCTTCACTTTCACATGTAAAACCATTGTTTCTTCCAATAAACTCTGGTATTTTAAAATGACTCAGCTGCTCTTCAACAGAGTGAAGTATGTTACAGATCTCTCCAGGCTGGAACTCTCCCACGGTGGGACTTTTCCATAATAAACAGGGCTGGCCTAGTTGAGTACAGGACTGGGGGAGAGCCTGCACCACCCACCCAGGCGAGCTCATTTCCACCCGGCCAGCTTGAACAAAGCCCTGCCCAGCCCACAAATGCAACCCAGGCCAGCCCCATGTGTGCCGTGGTGTTGTCTGAGATACCCTGGATACAGCCACTTGATACTCCACGCTTGAGCTAAAACAATGATCCATGGTGACATTGAAACAACCAGCTTACATCCTTTGGCAGTAATGATGGGCAAAACTGCATTGGCATGTGAGCTGATGACTATTGTCCTGCAAAGCAGGTTGAAAAAAGCAGCACTTAGAAGGTTGGCACTGTATCCATGTCTGGACATATTTAAGCAATTAAAGTGGCTATATGTTTGAGAGATAACTAGCGGTCCACAGAGCAAACACTTCAGTTAGAGATGATGTTTGTGAGTAGGTGTCAAGTCAGGTTCAGAAAGAACCACAGCAATCAGGCAGACCCATGAATGAGGAGAACATTTAACTCAAGTGAAAAAACACTGAAAAGCAATGATCGGCATCTCAGTTTTTCAGAGTGAAAAGGGCCTTATTGAGATACTTGATGCACTTGTGTTTAAATGAAATCCCAAGAGCCAGAAAAAAGTTTATGTGCATGTATATATAATTTTGTGAACATTTATGGAAGGAGGAAATTATTCTGAAAAATGTCCAACTTTGAAGGATACATTTACGAGAATTAATTAATATAAACAAGCATACATTCATAAAAAATGACCTGCCAAGAACTATTATGAAAACTCATGTACTTTTACATGTTTGTGCGCATGGCTAAGTGAGTCCCTTTAGTAAACTCTTAATAAATCTTTTCATTGAAAAATAGAAAACAGTATAAACAATGTAGGTGGACATCTACACCCCCCCCCCCCTTTAAATGAAATGACCAACTTGCCATATATCACAAATTCCAAGGCTCTGTCTTTGGTGCATTGGATTCACTCAGCAACACTGCCGTTTTGTTGGTGTTGAGAAGGAAATGAAATCATGGTATGAGTCACGACAGAGCCAGGGGGTGCATGGGGGGGGGATTCCAGTCTGAGCCAGAGACTGTCTGATGTTAGACCACACGAGTCAAGAGGTGAGGTCAGGCTTACGTACTTGATAGGCCTCGGCCTGGGCAGGCTATGCCGAGCCACCTTGTTTAACGGCTGAGAGGGCTGTGTGCCATGCAGAATATCTCTGAGAACCCTATGATCAACTCAGTAATAAGCTTTGTTTGATGTGCTGTGTTAAAGCTGCTCCTTTGTGAGCCTCATCGTCCTTTCACATTCCTCCATCTGCTTCACTGCTAAGCCCACAATTACTTCGGCTTTCTATTCATGTTGCACAATACCCTGCATGCTCAGCCAGTAGTACACGCAGGTTTATGACAGCAACTACACACATCACCACAAAACATGGTGAGGATCAGACTGCATCACCACATAATTCAGGAGGCAATGACAAAACAAGAGTTACAGAGCAGCAGCCAGAAGGCCTCCCAACTACATTAACCCTGGGTGAGTACCCTGATCCATGGGCTTTGTACCAAAAGATTCCCATAGAACCTGTGAGAAAAGGCACAAGGCCCCAAAATACTTCATGGGCACCAGCTTATTACTCCACTCACCTGGGAAACAAGTGAAAATGTTGTTAATATACACACAGGTTCAATTTTAAAGTATGGACCTAAATTTTTCCTCCCCAAGTTTTATTTGCAAAGTACATTAAACAGTATGTATTTGTCTTGGTGATTGCAACAAATCAAACAGACAGATTGGACTAATTGCAGATGTACATAAACAGAATAGAGAATAAACTATGGTTGAATAAATAAAAATGGCTTTTTAAGGATATAATAGAAGGATATAAGAAAGAATATTAAACCAACATATATACATACGGTGAAGTTTACATGTACGTTTTCTATATAGATAGTTATAACCCATTCCTGTTAGGTAGAGGGGCAAAGCCAAATGGTTATAGAGGAGTTGAGGATACATTCAAATGACTGCAGCATAGAACTATCATCTGATCATATGGCAGGTTGAATTTCTTCCTGTATTCTATTACCTTGTGCTTTCTTGTCCAGTCCAAACTGAGGGGCACTGTTAAGGGACCACTCCATGTAAATCTACAATCATGTCAGTAGTTGCTAGTTGAGCATAAGGTGGTTAGAACTGCAGTACACCACGTTGCAGTTGCTGAGAAACAGTAATCAACGGAAATTCAGATAATTCCTGGAAGTTCTTGGCAGTGAAACAAGTTGACAGAAAGAGAGACAGATGTGATGTTACAATATTTATATAGCACACTGACATGTATATAGATATCTTTTTGGTAACATTTGTTTTACCAATAGATGACATTTGTGGAAAGTCCTTTAAACATAAATTATGAGCTTGATTTTAAAATTAGGCTACCCTACAAGAGCTATTTGACATTTAGCATATTATTATTATTACATACAATCTGATTTTTACTCTTAAAAGGGTAAAACAGTCTATTCTGCTGCAACTCTACTGTGCTGCTAGTTTTCAACATGAACTTCAAGGAACTATTGTGAGGCTCCACAATCCAATCAACTGGAACTAATGGCATCGAAAATCTCAACTGAGATTTTCCTTTCAATTTACTGCCCTTATGACAGTAATGTGACAAAAAGATCAGGATTTATATACTGATTCTCAAATACTAACAGAACTTCACAACACACATGAAAAAAGCTTTATTTTGAATTAACTACAGCTTTTACAGTAATAGGTGTAGTGCTCTTACTTCAGGCTTTTTAATGTGTAAACTGTTCAGCAACTTCACTAGGAGACAAATATTGTAATCACCATTATAAGTTATATTGACATAAATTATTAAATATCTCACTTTCAATATTATACAAATAAGCAGGAAAAATAGACGTCATTCCACTGCACTATGAAATGGTAATGATGCTACATAATTAACAAACTATTTATCTTTAAACTATGATGACAAATCTGCATTACATATTTGCCTTTAAATAACATAAAGCAATAGATCATTCACGTAATATAGGAATGTACATAAAATAATGCTAGTGCACACAGGTACGTATATGCTTATACTTATAACAAGAGCACAAATGCAGAGTCCCACGATGAAAGTGGCAGCAGTGTATCAGGGTGTAGAACTGTACACCTTCAGTTCACACCTCAGTTTCAATTCTCTGAAGTTTTCAGGGCCATTAACTTGGATCTCTCCCTCCCATTTTTTTAAACACAACAATAATTTTCTTAATCACATTTAGTACTTGATATGGCTACAATCAAATGAATATACAACATGTATGGCAGAATATGCAACAATTAAGAAGTCAAACTAAATATTTGCATTAACTTCAGAATTACTGTCAATCCAAAATATTTGTCAGCATGAAAACAGCACTTGTTCCACTGATTCACAGACAATATGATCAAAGATTTTGACAATGTCCACATAAAACAAAACCAGAAGGGATGTGACACCACGAACATAACCTCCACACAAAGTTTTACATGTTCGCACAATCAGACAGTATTGCATGCGCATTACAGTGCTCATGGAAAAAAATATTTGCTACCACCCAGACTGTTCATACCATCTATTCCAATTTAACCGTTCCTGAAGCCATAAAAGATTATGGTGACTATTACTTTGTCAGTGAGTAATATACACATTAAAAAAGGTCACATTTTACAAACTAATAAACTGTTTATTGCAAAATGGTATTTATACTGAATAATCTCTAGAAGCCTGATAGTTCCTCAAAAGGCAGGCAAATAAAATGATCAATAGTTAACACAATCACTTCATGATTTTAATATACACCAATTTCTGGGTATTATGTATTAAAAATGAGAGATTTAAACATAAGTTGGGAAGGGCCTCTCTTGCCATTCCATAGTAAAGTGCACCCTTAAGGGGTTAAGTGCACACTAAAGTGCAGGCACTAAGGGATAGGGGAAGTGTGAGAAAGACTGTGGAGGTCAGTTTCCTGCTAGAGAAGGAAACCACACCATGATGTCATGAGGAGTGTATGATCAACTCAGAGATGCAGGTACTGGCAGCTGTGGTTTACTTATGCTTCTAATTAAAGTGGCATAATGCAGATTTTAAGTTGCTATTCATATAGTGAAATATAACCCAAAGCTACATTCATACACAAGTAAAAAAAAAAAACATGAATAAATCCCAGCAAAACAATAACCGAAACATTAATATACTGACTGCACTCAAATACATGTGACTGGTTGGGAATATCCTTGAGAGGATATGAAAAATTTAAGTACATGTTGTAAACAACTGCTTTACCTTTGAAGTTATAAAAAGATATTTACATACAGTATGCACATATGCTTTGTTACCCTAAGTAGTTAGATATCAGGATCTTTAAATATACTCAGTGCCATCCTGAAGTTATGAACTGAAAAAGGGAGGGCTTCATAATGAACAAAAATCTGTTGATAGATTCATTCAACAGCAATCATTTTTACCTGTCAACATATTTTAGAGGAGGAACATCACTGGAAAGCTATTTTAAAACCACAGGTATCGAAGGGAGTGAAACTGTGTTCAAAAACATGGCAAGGAATGTGCAACTATTATAATTAAATCATTTGCCTTTAATTGCCAGCCACAATACTGTTTCTTCATTCAAATGACCGTCAGTCAGAGCACTGCATACATCTGCAACGGGCTGGAGCACAAATAAGGGCGTGGTCCGTCTGGCTGATCCCTTTGATATTTGGAGACAACCAAAGCGATGGTGACCTAGTCTTCCTTGCAGCTATGGGGATTCCCTTACACACAGCAATGCAGTCACAAAGCCCTCTTTTGTTTCAACACTGGATCCAGCTCATGAAAGCAAGACCTGAGGCTGGTAGGATAGCATACTAAGGGTGTGCTGTTGCGTTCTCATCATACAAAAATGACAAAACAGAAAAGGAAAAACACCTTCATTCACAGCATGCAATGCGCATACACACACACACACGCACGCATATACACACACGCACATACAAACGTGTGCGGGGGAGGGACTCCCCTCCCAGAGTTCCTCACACCAGCATCTTCTGCAGTAACACCGCCATCCACTCACCATATTGGTGAGGGGTACACAGGCGATTCACAATACACACAGACAAAACACATCCACCTGGATAGGCCTCTATAATTTTCGGCAGGTACATTGCACGTAACCAATGAACAGCACAGTGACTGTTCACTGTAGGGTTGCTGATCGCTGCTGCTCTATGCGTGTTCTAGAAGCCACTGATATAGGGAGATGTGGCAACGCACTGCATCCATTGCCTGTGGCTCTTCCTCAGCCAAGTACTCCTCGCAGTACATGAGAAGGGCCTGCAGGAGATCTCCAACCCTCCACTCTCGCTCCCTCAGCTTCTGGGCCACATGCAAAAACTACAGCAGAGGAAAAAAACAACATGGCAACCATATTTAGGAGGTATGTAAATGAACAGCTCAAACATTATTAAGTTTTTCCCAGCTGCAGAAGATATCTACAGTAAAAAAAAAAAAAAAAAGGGGAAAAATATACTACAAAATACAAAAACTGTTAAGTTCCTGATTCAAGAGACTCATTACCATTAGTTAGTACTGTGAAGTTTCTTTATTAGTTACGACTACTAAAAGCTCATCAATACAGCTTCAAAATCAAACAAAAACAGTACTGAGAAACATCCTAGTTTTCAAATACTCAGGCTTATGACTTTTCATTGATGAAGCTTTTTTCTCTCATGCTGGCTAAACTGAGAGAAAACCTGGTTGAACAATTCGAACCTGCTGCAGTTCCTGTTGGGGCTGCAGGTGGAGCGAGACGACAGGCAGCTCAGTGATGGAGGCCGCAATCCACTGCAGCGCTGTCCACAACTGGGGGTGTGGACTCTGCCCCCACACACCTGTACTGAGCACCACCAGAGCCCTGTCCTGTTGAACAGGGACCCTCTCTGCTCGTATGCTACCTGTAAAAGGAAACACAAAAAAGGCCTGTTATACACTCAGTTACACAATGACACACAGCAGCTCACAATCACCAGATAACCCCTATTGCATGGGTATATATTTCACCTGGTATAAAACCCAGTTCCAGAGTCATCTCTATAGAGCAACAGAGCTTTAACATTGAAACAGGTAAGAAGACACACAAAAGAAACTATTTTTTGGACATAATAGCAAAACTGTAGAATGGCAACATTCTACCTCTCACCTTTACCAATACAGACAACTTAAGAGGCTTATTAGGAGACTAAGAACTAATCCATTACCACCCAACATGTCCTTGGTCTCTGGCTCCTTCTCCTCTATGTAGTCACTGCAGATTGAGAAACATAATGGACATGAGAAGACAGATCAGTGAGAGAGCACTGCCACCAGCACTTGGGGAGAATGGAACAAACATGCAGAAGGGTTACCGAGAAACAAGAAACAGAGAAAAGGTGCACGGTTTCCAGCATGCAGACTTTTCACTCCGACCTGTTCCACTGTTTATCTCCAGTATGTAAACACAGTCTAAGTGTCATAGTGAAGCCAGACATCGAGTACTTAAAGTGGTTTGACAGCAGGCTCTTTTTAACTGTTAGGTGAATTTATCCAATTTCTTAATGTACGTTTTAATATTTCACATCACACTTAGTCATGTGGCAGTGAATAAACATCTTTTACTTCATTTTTACATTCAGTGAAAATGTTTATGCAGTTAAAGGGTAGATTTAATCTCATTAAATCCCATTCTCACCAAGCTGACTTTAGACATTTTCCTCTTTAATGAATTAAACTATAGTATAATGGTCTCTGCAGCCATTTTAATGAATAATTTTCCAGTGGAACAGTATGAGAAGGAGAGGCCAGAACATCCTCCCATCACTTAGTCATGCAACATACAACAAAAACACAAAAACACACTGCTCTTCTATCGTACAGCAAAAACACACTGCTCTTCTATCGTACAGCAAAAACACACTGCTCTTCTATCGTACAGCAAAAACACACTGCTCTTCTATCGTACAGCA
>JAOYMR010000006.1:29467931-29485124 GCA_025802075.1 Tenebrosternarchus preto | reverse complement strand
GCTCTTCTATCGTACAGCAAAAACACACTGCTCTTCTATCGTACAGCAAAAACACACTGCTCTTCTATCGTACAGCAGAAACACACTGCTCTTCTATCGTACAGCAAAAACATACTGCTCTTCTATCGTACAGCAAAAACATACTGCTCTATCGTACAACAAAAACACACTGCTCTTCTATCGCACAACAAAAACACACTGCTCTTCTATCGTACAACAAAAACACTGTTCTTCCATCGTACCAGTCAAGACCTCAAAAAAAAAAAAAAAAAAACACCCCCCCCAAAAAAAAAAAAAATGAATGAACTCCACAACCCTTTCTACACCCACCACAAGCATACAATTTACTGTATTTGTTTAAGCCACAAAATGAAGAGCAACAAAGATCTGTTGCAATCCTGGGTTTGCCTCTAAAAGGTAAAAGCAGTTACATTCACACAGACACATTTTCAGCACCCCATGATCAAAGCTCTGACATCATGCAGTAAAAACCCATGTTGACTGTATCAAAGCTCCTGCACTGGACCGACCTGTCTGATGGGGAGAAGGACAAATGCTCATCATTGACCTCGCCCTCTAATCCCAGACTGCTCCAGCTACTGCTGTTCCCATTACTGCTGGGGATAGAGAAGAGCAGTACTCAGCACTGGGCAGTCACATATACTACAGTGAGTACTCAACCATATATAACTTTGCAGTTTGGTAGAGAAAATCTACATCACTCCTCTCCTTTAAGGTATCCAACTGATTAACGCCTTGCCACATGAGGTCAAAGCCTTTTGCATACAAGTTGTCATACCACTTGTTATCAGTCCTTGACGAATGGATAAGTAATATCAGAATTCTAGTTAAACAGAAGCTGCACAGAGGTACATTTCTATAGTAGAGTTTGATCCATCATCTAGAATTACCTCCTTATAAATGCTGCCCCACACTCACAGTTTTCAGCCACACCTTTCAAAAAATATTTTCATAACGTCATACAGTTTTCTTTTTCCAAAATAATTACTTGCTCACGATATGCTTCCACTGAGATACTTGCTTGTGCCAAGAATTTCATTTAAAAATACTCACCCTTGGGGAGGGGGGACAATAAAACACTTTAATGACTTGGTTGGTACCTTTCAAGCTGTAGCCCACAGAAAGATTTGTGAGTAAGGAAAGGTAACAGCCCAAAATGCCCATCTCCATGTCTCTACTTGATCTACAAAGTACACTGTCTTCAAAAAGGGAGTGCAGTGTTGATATAAAGAAAGTTCTGCACAGCAAATGAATCGGAGGATTCTTGAAGATGAGGTTTAACGTGATAATTCAGACCAGGTTTCCTATGGCTGCAATCATGCAGAACATCAGCCAAACCTATATCATTTAAATGTCCTGGCCTGCTCTAAAATACAGATGATGAAAATACTACACTTTTGACCCTCAATCATCACATCAAATTACATGACTGATGAAGCCTGACATGTAGCTTAAGAAAACAAAACTTTCAGCTTCTCAATCTAGTGTTTTCAGCATGAACTCACAACTCCCCACTGGTGCATTCAGTTTTCCATTAATTTATCATGTTTCTCTGCTTTGATTAGATCTTTACAAATGTGAACATGTGTGTTTTGTGTTTTAATCCATAAAATTGTAGCATATTGTTTTAATTACCTGTCACTTAGGTGGTGGAAACTACTATTTTCATCTGGGTGGTCTTCTTCAAAGCTCAGATTAGACCAGCTGCCAAGACTGTCATCTCCAATGCTTAAATTGAGCTGCTGGCTAACTGTTGACTCTGTGGCATTGACACTCTCCCTCCCAGGGGCACTGAGATCAACAGCAGACATTCATCAAAAAAGATATGTGCATTACAATCAGCTATTTAGTTTAGTTTAACTAGGCCTGTACATAATGTTTGCATGATTCCAACCCTCCAATAGTGTTGACTAGACTACTCTATAAATTAGGCAATTGGAAAAAAACTTTTTAAATAGGTACTTCAGCTACACCTAAAGATGAACCCCTTAATAACATTTAAATTATGTATATTGCAATGAATGCGTTGCTCATTTTTCTATTACTAATTAAGATTCCTAATATGAAGTTTCTCAAACCAGGGAATAATCATTATTTGTGTAACTGATGAATGACAACTGAGCAACAAGTTCATTAGTATGTTAATTAGTATGTAGTAATCATGCCTCCAAATTTCTTTTGTTTACCTCAAATTGATGGTTTGGCAGATGTTGGATAATGCAGAAGTCATAATCTCTGTTGTAAGACTTTCGGCAAAGCTTGCGCCATCATGACCAATGCCACTGTCTGCATTTAAACTGGTGCTGCTCAGCTCTTTCTTTGCTTTCTCAATAGCAACAGACACTATTTCTTCAGCAAAAACAGCTCTCTTATCCAAATCTATGTGAATTTTCGGAATTTCAACACCAACCATTCCTTCAGTTTCTGGCCTCATCCTCCTTTGCAGTTCCTGGTATGCAAAATGAACATTTCTGCTGCAAATCAGGCAATCTCTGGTTTGGCAGTATCGGCAAGCTTTATATGCATCTGCCAGTTTCTCTGTGAAAGAGTTGCGCTCCAGAGCCCTGCTCTCTTCAGCATTCAGACAGCCTGCAGGTCCCAAAGTCATTTCCAAAGTGTCATCGACTATCTTCTTGGCATAATGTTCAACAACTTGCATAATGCTATTGGTGTAATTTCCATCATCCAAGCTCCCAGTGCTGTGGTACTGCCTATTCTTGTCTGTGTATGGCAACCGAGAACACGAAAAGGCAGTTTTGATTAAATTTTCAGCCATGTCTTCAACATTTGACTTCCTATAGAGACATGAGTCAGTAAGTGATTTTGGAAGCCTAACTGATGACATTCTTAGCCTTTTTGTGACGTCACATGTGATATTGTAGGCCAATGATTCTGCAAAATTCACAAGTTCCAGATATTCATTCCTACTCATGCCCTCCCCATCTTGACAAACACACAGCATGGATTCACTTGACGAGTGAGTAAGGTTTGCTTGGGTAAGAATGGACAGCTCTGACTCTGACTGCTGAAACCTAGAGGTATTATGGCTTCTGTCATGGTGTAAACGTCGAGATGAGTGAAGCCTTAAAGGGGACTTCTGTTTTATCTTCTGAGCAGCGTGCGCTAGGCCTGATTTGATAGACCTGTATGCTAACCGACTAGCATACTGATCCAAAATAAGTTCCCGACTTCCACCTTCTTTCTGCAGCACCTTGATAACACATCCTGTGTATTCCTCAGTAATGCTTTTACACCTTGGGTACTCAGAAGGCATTCCTCTTGAAGTGCCTTTCTGAAAGCTCAAGACTGGATTAAGGAGGTTATTTGGCAAGCGACAGTCTTTTTGGACACCATCCAGACATTTCTCCGATTTAACAGATCCTCTTTTGCTTGTTTTTTGACGGCACTGACTGGAACTCACCATCCTCTTTACGTCACTGATGACCTCCCCAGCGATTTCACCAGCATAAGTCCACAGGGAATTCAAAGTCTGTTCTGTAAATTGTGCACTGTGTAAAGCAATGCTTTCTTTGCCATCATCATCTGCCTTCCTTACACCATCACCAAAGCTTATAGTGTCCATCTCAGTTGCCATAGAAACAATATGGCAAGCTAAACGCTCGGCATAGCGTAGAGCTCCTCTCTCCATTTTGTTTCCTGCACTGAGACTTTGCTCTGCATGATGGGCTGCAATGTTTAAGCCATCTTCCTTGTCATTGTCTTCATGTTCATTACTGATAGCCTCCTCAGAGAGGGACCTCATAAGTTTTAGCATGAACTCTGCTTTGTCAGAATCAGAGGCCTCCTGTTTAAAGCATGAGGTGGGGTAATATGGGGTTGGTGGGGGTGTTGCAGGGGAGAACTCTTTTGCAAGCTTACTCTTGAGCTTCTTTGAGAACTGTTTAATCTGTTTCTCACAAGACATATCTGATGGCTGCTGTGGAGATGATGGTGGTGTGCCAGGAATTCCACTGGACTTTGTTCCGGAGTTGCAACTATGCATCTCCTCTGTGACAACTTTTCTGCCCCCACGCATGCCCATTTCAAAACTTGGCACTTCCAAAGTGTCTTTGGTTATGGCAAAATGGACTTCTGAGGTGCCTTTGCTGGCTGGACGCATGTTTCTCGACAGCGACATACAACTTGCATAATCTGTGTTCTTTGCTCCCGATGTCCAGTGTGGCTGAGAGAAGCACAGAGATGATGAATCCAGCACACCTTCTTTAGGAACATGTGATGTTTTTGGAGATAAACAGAAGTCATTAGACGGTGAACTTTGACATGCCACATCCTGTGATTTTGTTATATCACTGCCTGAAGTGGCGATTTGACTCCCTATAGTTTTACCTAAGAAATCAGCACAATCTTCCACTTTTTTATTAATTTTGCTTGTGGTCATGACATCAAATGCCTTATCCACTACACCATCAACCATAACACCAGAGAAGTTCTGAAAACATTTTTCAACTGGAGGTTTCCCAGAAACAGCTGCAGGGGACGAAATACCAAAGTTACCACAAGTCTTGCGAATTCTGTAAACACCTGGCACAGATTCAGATGATATTGCAGAAGAAGTGTTTGAAGTGGACGTCACAGCTTTTCCTTGAAAACAAATGCTTCTTTTTGGGCTGGTCTGGCATGTGTGACTAATGCTAGACTTATACTGACAGGTTTCCTCTGGGTTTTGCAGGCAAGAGATAGCTTTGCCAGCTGCAGGGACCGGAACACAACTTGCCATTCCGGACACACAGTACAAAGCTTTCTTCACAGTACAGCCATCTTCTTCTTTGGTGCCTGTCTGTACAAGTGACGGGGATTCCTGGTAACTGACCTGGGCATTGCAGAGTTTTGTGGTCTGGGATGTATCATCTGCACTGACATAGCAAATGTTGTCCAGTGACACACTTATAGCTGCCTGTGTTGTAAAGGTCACATCAGCTTGAGAAAGTTCTATGAAGGCCTCTTGGATCACTGACTCAGAAAGGTCTGAAGCATAAGAGCAAACCACTTCCTCTTCTTGCTCAAAAGACCAGTCTTTAGGGGTAAGAGGTGTAGAAGGATGTGAAAATTGGCAAACCTCCATAATCCCCTCAAATACCAATTCCTCAGCTAGATCTGCTGCAAATCTGGTAACGGTGTTGTTGAAAATCTGCTTTTTCACAAATAGAAATTCTTTCAGAGCTCCAGATACGGCTTCGCCAACAAGGAAACTGGCCAGTCCATTTATGGCACGCTCTTTTAACACAGAGGCATGACGCATTCCTATCTCTTGGAAGGCCATTTGAAACACTGAAGATGTTAGCCTAGCGGCTAGATGGCAAAGTGTTGTAGTGCAGGAGGAGACTCCTTTCTGTAAATCTCTTAAGGCACTCCCTATGCTCTTTTCAACCAAGTCTGTGGCAAATTTCTGAATCCCATCCTTCAGAGACTGTGACTGTGATTTGGCAATGGTGACGGTCTCCTGAATATCTGATAGTTTCATAAGATGTCCATTAGTATTTTTAAATTCCTTATGACACACACAACTCAAGTTCTTATTAATGTTTATATCAATGGGAGAGGAGTACCCACACACAGTTCCAAGGATTTCCTTTGAGAGATTGTTTGCAAAATCTGAATAAGTTTTATAAAGTGAACAGAGATCCTGTGGTTTGCGCAGTTCTGACCCATCCCCTTCTACTTTCCAAAAACACTCTAAAGACCCTCCTTCTCCCAGGGCACTAAAAGCTGATGAGCGAACAGGGCTGAAAAGTCCCCCACTCTCCTCACAGGATGTCTTCACTGGTCTTGGAGAATCCGGGGTATCAGAATGTATACTGTATGGTGATCCTGGTTTGAGTGGGGTGGGCTTCTTGACATTGGCAGGAAGAGACCTATGGTCAAACTTGTGAGGGTTCATTGCTCTTGTTCCACCACTTTTTGAAGCATATTTATTAACAGAGCTGTCAGACTGCTGCTTTTTCTGAACAAGGAGGACATGTTCTTTTGGCAACTTGATGACTGCATCAAAAGTTTGATCAAGATCATCAAACTGATCAAAACTGTCAAAAAACTCACTAACCTCAGAGTCAGAGTCTTCTACTCCCTCTTTAAGAACAGGAATCTTGGGGATAACAAGTTTTGCCTTTAGACTCTTCTGATAACCAACTTCATCCAAAAAAATAATGGGGCTTGGACTCGAGCAATCAGATTCATCTGATTCTGTGAGAGTTGTAAAAGAAACACATCCTTTTGGTGGGTTACTTGGTGTTACCATTGACCCTTGGTGCTGGCTCTCTGTCCATTGACTCTCTGCATCTCCAGACCATAATGTCACCTTCTGTATCATTTCTGACTCATCAACAGTAGACTTCTCCTTACTCTTGGACTTCTTAGAGGTAGAACTAATGATAATGCCAGAGCCAGAAAAGTCTTTAAAATGTGGAGGATGAGTTTGGGAAGCTACATCTCTCTGGTTCCGTTTATTAAGTGAAGCTGCAAAAAAGGGAAAAAGTCCCCATTATAATTAGGTTAATAAATTAAAATAAGAGTTGAAATTGAACATTGTATGAACATTGAATTGAACATTATATAAGCTGTTAAGCTGCAGAAGATATGTCTGATACGCATAATTCAAGGTGGTAGAAGAGTACAAAGTGGTTCATTTTTATTAGCAGTGCGACAAATGCAAAAACATATAGGACTAATTAGTTATAACAAAGG
The DNA here is from genome assembly GCA_025802075.1 of Tenebrosternarchus preto. Lineage (NCBI taxonomy): Eukaryota > Metazoa > Chordata > Actinopteri > Gymnotiformes > Apteronotidae > Tenebrosternarchus > Tenebrosternarchus preto. The sequence continues at coordinate 29,478,401 of JAOYMR010000006.1, read as the reverse complement.
TAATCACCTGTTTCCTCCTCTTCAAAATGTTCAAAAGCGGTGACAAAGTCCTCCTCAATAGATGACACAGACTGGTTAGTGTCATCATCCTCAGCATGACATGCCTCCGATACACCCCCGTGCAGAGAATGCACCTCCAGAGCATATCTGATACCTGCTGTGTAGCGCGCCAGCAGACCTAGCATAGTACAAACTTGTGGAGAGCTGCCATGTCTTAGTATGCACAGGGCTCTCGTTGCACCAGCCTGCATTTAGGAAAGAGATTAAGCTTTTAGGAACATCTCACCATGTGTCCCAAATGATACTGATGTTACATATTCAATAGTAACATTATTGTTGCATTTTTAGTCAGAAAAACACAACTCAGGTTATCTCTGGTTATTTTACATTTCTCATGACATCCCACATGTTTGTGAGATCAAGCATGTGAGAAAGACTGATTTTGCTTTATTTAAATAGTATAAATAAATGCCACTTGTCTTGCTGCAACACAAGCTCTTCTCATTCAGTTAAAGCTAAAAAAACTAAACCACATAATACCAGTAAAGACACTTGATAAATAAGGCCTGCTACTAACAAATATGGCCATTCATGCTTGCACACATTTCACATATTGCACAAGATAAACACCTGTATCTGAGAAATACCATCTTTCTTCTCAAAACGTTGTTTTGGATCTTTGAGGAACAACACTTCTTCATCCTTTAGACTTTGTACATGTAATGACCTCAATAACTCCGTTAGCTCAGTAGGGAGAGAGTTCAGAGCCTGGAAGCATTACAATGAAAAGACTAACACTTGCAGAAAATGAATTAATTCATAATGGTTCTATAAAGGTATCTGAGGAGAGTTAGAGCAGTATTCACAATAGTCACATATTGTTACTTGTGCAATTAGCAAGCCAAGAAAAATGTATACAAGAAATGTTTTCAGCATACATTAGTACATACAAAATAAAGTGAGAATGAAATCTACTATGATTATTGGAAATTGCAGCCCTAAAGCTTCTGTAGTATTACACATTTCCAAGAAATGTAAAGTACCTGTAGTGTAAAATCCTCCCCGGCAGCATGGCTAGGTAAGCATACAAAATGTATCTAAATGGAAAAACAAAGTTATAGAATTTTGAACAAATCATTATTATTTAGGTCATACAGTTACAATTTGAACATTATTATAGGGTATACATACAAAAGAAAGTAATGGGAAAGTAAAATCATTGCACCCAAGCACTACTTCAGTACTAATTATGTGGTTAGAATTATTAGTAAATGCAATGAACCAACGGAATTCACACTTGGCATGTATGTTTCCAACAAATTTAAAAGTGTGTTCTTAATAATACAATGAGCAATACCGCAAAGCTCAAGTTGACCTAAATTACTGCTCCATCAGCAACTTCTGTTCAAAATTTTTCAGAATCTTTCAGAATCTGATCTTATTTTATGGGAATTGGTGCATTGTGCAAACACATGCATTAAAGTTGAATGACCTGTTCCAAGAGCCTGTTCAATCATACATGCTTTGGTCAACGGGGTTCTGAAATCTGCAGCACATAAAACTGTTAGGCCATGTGTTGACATGTGGGACCCTCACCTCTGGTACACACTGCGATTCTCTAGCATGTAGCTCTGACACCACATTACTGAGCTCCTTCCTGTTTCTGAGAAGGTTCCTTAGGGACAAAGCTGAGTTCTCATGGACAGTCTAGCCAAAGATACACAAGGACAATTGCAGATGTTAGTTCATCTATTCTCAAAACAATTATAATGATATCAATTTCCACCACTCACAGTTGAAAATAAAAACTCAGAGTTAATTCAACACCTATTAGTTTCTTGTGAACATATAATCAGCTTTATTCTTCAAGCATCGATGATGAGACTAAAGCAGATAAACAATAAACGTTTCACTAGTGCAGGTTGATGTTTCTGAATCTAAGACATAAGATGCAAGTACACTGAAAAATAGGTTTTTGCATTTTGCAAAGTTGTTTACATTTGTATGTTAGGTATATAAGCTCTATTTATTATTTTAAAGGTACCCAAAGATATGAGGTTCAGCAGAATAGATTTATTATTGAAATCCCTATTCATGCCAGACTTTTACTTGCATTTATTTAAGGTTAGCGTGAGGACTCTTTTAGGATACCTCTTTCTTGATCGTGGTACGGTACTTGAGTGGAATGCCTCTTATTCTGGCACAAGCGTCCATGGCAATACAGAGCTCAGGAAGGGCAGAGCCGGGGCCTAGAAGTCAGCCTCACCTTGGAGTAACGAAAGGACAAACACCTGAGAAAAATTACAGAAGTACACAGAACCTATGAGTAAACCACAAAAATAGGTCTATATGGTGTGACATACCAGTGTGTAATTTTTCGGGTTACTCAACACGTCACGGAAAAACTAATTCTAGATAAGGAAAATAATTAAGCTTGAATAATATGTTAACAAAAAAGATATATTTTTCAAATCAGAAGTACCACAACATAAATAAATTCTATAATACAACCAAAACATAAAGCCAACTCGATTACAAAAAAACTGCACAAATACCTGACAACTACAATGCTCCCATCAACACTTCAGTTATAACTGAAAACTATCCATAACTGATAAATACCAATATGCATCAACAGTCCCCTCACCTTCTCAGAATAAAAAACTTCCAGTGGATTTGAACAACTTTTTTTAACCTTTTTTTCTAACCCTAACCCTAGCAGTCAAGATACTGGAAAACAGTATATTCAATAAAACTAAATACTGGCCAAAGCCTGAAATGGGTTACTATGAGTTAAAGAGAACCATCATGCCAGGATGTCTGGATGTGGCAATATCTAGGCTTGCATGCAATGCACATACAGCCTGTGCTGTATCGATCTTACTGTCCTTATTTTCATACTGCCAATAACCCAGCATAACTGATGGTAGATTTTATCTATGCACAGCAAAAGTGAAACCTGTGCAACAGAAATCATGTTATGAAGAGTGCACTTATCTGATCTTTGAAACCTTATCGTACATCAACAGTATGAAATAAGAATGCAAGTCAACTAAGCGGGTGCATTTCATAGGTTTCATGATACACATCGGTGTTTCACCGACACTTCACTTCACAGTAAATGACCAAGCTGTCTGCATGTGTGATTCAAAGATAATAGATGCATGGTAAACAAAAACAAAACAATGTTATTGCCTCAACTGAAAACAAATTCTAGTGAAAGTCTAAAGCATCCACATTCTGGAAATTATCATAAAATACTACTAACACCCTCTACAAAAGTCCCTCGCTTGCTCAGAATAAATGCAGACCTAGCACTAGCTTACTTTCATTAAACAAAATATCAGAAAGTATACAGCCATAAATGGCCAACACGGATCTCCCAAAAAATTATTTTCAAACATTTCTTTTTCTTCCAACAGTATACTTGTACATGACTCCTAACCACAGAAAATATTAAAACTTTGTCAAAGTTCAATTATGTCCAAAATGTAGACTAAAATGACAAAAATATTAGTACAGAAAATATTTTAGAAAAGAGTATGGAACAGCTATTTTACATCATTTAAATCTTTAGTTTCCAAAATGATATAAGGCTAAAAACAAAGTAACACTTCAATGGTATGTATGTCATGGATACTACAACAGGCAACACCTGAGTGCTAAAACAGGACACTATGTTTTAGTGCGTGTGGGTGGGTAAATAGAGACAACAAAAAGATAAGGTGGAAAAAAAAAGTTTTTTATTATTATTATTTTGCCAGTGAACGTGCATTAACAACATGCTCCTCTTTTCACACAGCATTAGTAGAATGACTGGGTGCCACCAGTCAGATATTACTTGACCTGTCAGCGGACAGGTAACTGTAGTCCTCAAGTAAAGCACGTTTTGCAGTGCTAGGTGAACCCAAAAATACCATCTCTAGGCGTTACTCTAGGCTTAATTATTAGCACATGTCGTTTCAGAAACACAGACAAAGTGGAATGGACAAATGCGTCATCCATGGTTTGTTTGTCGTTATGTTATTTTAGGCCAAATGGCTTTTGCCCACTGACAGAAACTAAAGGCCTCCTCTAGAATTATAGCGTTCCCTCAGACGCAAACTACCTTGCTAGCTGGGTTAGCTACGTTAACTAGCTATGCTATCTACTTAACAAACCATTCTATCGGTTTTATACTAGTGCCGTATCTAACTTGAAGACGATAAAAATGGCCATATTTTAAGATAGATAGCTGAATGCAACTCACGCCGCTTTTGTTTATTTATAAATCAGTTTTGTCAGATTCCTGACAGGTGAGTCAGGCCCGACACTGCCAGGCGTCGTACAAGGATAGTTAGTTAGCCACCTAGCTATCCATCTACGTTTATCAAACATATCGGTCCATCCTGAACCGATGTCCCGCCGCAGAAGATTAAAGGGAAAATAATTTTATTTTTTAATGCTGATTTCTAATGTGAATAGTCAATGCATTCGGCTAACTCATGGTTAATGAAGTCCCTGCGATGCATTTCTAGCTGAGCAGCTACATGGGTTTAGCATCCAGCCAATGCAGAATTTATCGTTAAGATAAAGCAGCGAGCGTCTTCTTAATATCGTTTCGATAAAGACACTGGGTTTGAATGCCCTTTGTTTGTCAGTGCATATCTGCCAAACAAAAAATATCGGCCTTAAACGTCTCACCTGTCGTTGACAGACCCACGCAGCAAGTTGTTAGCCGTTTTAATATCACTTTTCATGAAAACAAGCCAAACAGGCCAGAATAGTCAAATCCGAAGCAGTGGCTATGACCAGAGGACAGCACAGGCAGTGATTGACAAGCAGCAACGTTACAGATATAAGATACAACTTTTTGGTCATTTCCTGTTGCACAGAGGCCTCTGGTCATCTTCGATGACGGTGTGTATACGTGGGCAATGTCCACTAATTGCCATTATACGGATTTATAACTTCCAGTTAGCAAAAATGAAAATCATCATCTTGTTCGCGTTTGCGCAGTACATCAAAATGTGTGTAGGGGGGAGTATCTCGTGAGAGTCTGCAGAGTAGAGCGCGTTGAAGTCCGCGTAATGAAACTGCTATTTTCTGTACCCACATGATTTGGATTGCGCATGTGCACAAAACATCACGTGTCCTTGTGCCACGTTATATTTTTGACTGCTTGCAACCATTTCAGGCACTTAACTATCTACCAAACCTGTAGGTAAAGCTGTTTTCTGGTGGTCAACCCACCGGTTGTAGCCGGTGTTCTCACATCTCCGAGATCATAAATTCCATAACTTATTCATTTAATTGAGAATCCTGCTGATTTGGTTAGATTGGGCAGCCACCGGATAACTGTTCACCTGATACCTGGTGATGCTTTTTTTTACTATTAACTACGTAAACCTTTAAAATTTTGTCAGATAATTTATGGTTTATTAGACTTGAGGTAACACTAGCTATTGATAAAGGCTTGCTTGCGGCGGCATTCACATGTTCGTGAGTTATAGGTGTCAGTTTATCAGTCACACACAGACTATGCGGTCTACCACACTCAATTTAATTTTGTCTCCAGTGAAACGCATTTATCGTTAAAATAATTCAATCATTGAAGCGAAGGGAGCTGACTGAACACAACAGCCAAAAATGAACTGGGTGCCTTTAATTTTACTCCGTTTCCTCCCGTTTATGTTGGCGGTGTTAACAATTGTGCTGCAATCAAACGTAGCTGGGCGTCAGAGACATTTTGATTTCACGTATCGGTCGCAGTTTAGGCCACACTTGCACTGGACGTGCAATTGGTATTTAATCTAAGTATTTAATGTTAACTCTCCTGGAGAGTATGGAATAATAAAACGTATTGATAAGTCGCTACTAATAAATAAAAAAAATAAGAGGAGATATTATACATTACGTATGCATTCGGTTTTATTGAAGAAGTGGTGCCATTTTACCACTTCAAAATGTACAACAAAATTTAAACATTTATTTATTCAATCTGGATACAAAAATACACATCTCAGTGACTTCCATATTGTAATAAATAGTTAACCATGCATCTACGATAAAAGGCACAGAAAACAGTCACTTAGTAGTCATAAAAGTTACCAACTACTTTACCAAAAATCATCCAGATATCAATACAAGTGACTAGTGTAACGTTACAAAAATCATCCAGATATCAATACAAGTGACTTAGTGTAACATTTTATCCCAAAGAGAAAACACATATACATCAGTTGTTTAACCTTAATAAATATGCAAATGCTGTATATAGCTATGCACAAAGTTTTAAAATTAAACTGTGCCATTGTAAACACAATGTAAACAAATAAAACTCACATGCCACTTCTCTTTAATAGGATCATGTCGGAGATATGCAATCTTGCTCTAAAAAGTTCTCATGTGAATTGGTTTGAAAAAATCAGGCAGTATACAGCTTTATGTACACCAGTTATAGATAAGCTCAAGCTTCCATTTGCCTGAAGTCTTATGAAACCACTTCTAGCAGAAACGTTCTGAGACAGACACGTGTGGAATGTGCGGAGATGGATTCCCTGCAGCGTAAGAGGAAGACTGCACTTGGCCATCTAAATGAAATGAAAGCAAATAAAACTACAAGGAGGCACCTGTGTTTTGAGGTCAATCAACCTGCTACAGTTTATAAATGGAATCAGTGTTAAGGGTAAATCTTAACAGCAGGGTTATGTGTCTAAATCTTGAAGATGTTATATGCATAAGTAATTATGAAACCATATCAGGCATTTCACTTTATACCTCTAAAAACTGACATGTATGGCACTACACCTTGTTAACAATGTGTCTAACAGGTTTCTGGAATAAAATGGTATGTATACTCAACTGATACGTCTTTGGCAATGACTCGGGGGGAAAAATCTTATTAGGAAAATTGTCTGACTTATTTCAAATTCCATGCATATTCATGTAAAGTAAATATAAAGTGACAACACTTCAGTTTTGAATGGCAGTATACACAAAAAATAATTCATTTTCCTAAAGTCTGTAAATAACCATGTTAAAATTAAGAATAGAGTGATTCAATACCCCTTTCCTTTTAGTGCTCTTTTAGAGTCAAAGAAGAAAAGGAACTCTGTTATCTGTTTTCTGCAGAGCAATTCTGAATCTAAACTAATTAATCTGGAGCATCTGGATGTGTTTTTGGTTGGGAGTCACTGAACTTCTCCGAAGCCACCTCGTCACTCATCAGAAATTCAGGTGTGATCTGCTACCCTCTAGAGGGACATTAAGATATGACAAATTCACAAAGATATCAAGTTGCACACAGATGGTCAAGTTGACTTGAGTTACAGGAACTTAAAAAAAGCTGAAGCATGATGGGTCTTATAAAGGAAATCAAAGAGGCACAGCATTCAATTCTGCTGGTTCTAAGTGTCTAAGAGAACATCCAGTTGTCTTGCAAATTATCCTGGAAGCACAGTTTAATATATATTTCTAATGATTTCTTCAAGGAAGGTTTTATGAATTTGGAGAGTATGTGACAATGAAAGTCTTTCCACAAACCACCTAATACCAAAGTCAAGCGTGAACTGTTTTGGGATTTTTTTGTTTTTTGAAAAAAATTACATAATAAAGCTTCATAGAGAAGTAAAAGTATCAAAATAAATACAATATTGCACCTTCAATAGAATACACCAGCACTTAACATATAAAGGCAAATTACTAAACATTATAATTCACATCGGTATTGTGGTGCACTATTCACAAAAGTGTAAGCTCAATATATCATGTTAGTATTAATCTATACAAACCTTTTCCTTACAATTGGAATTAACAGTATAGACTGTCTGATATATTTACAGTGCATATATTAACAAACAAAACTTCAGTTATCCTAGTATACCCTGTAATGCCATCAACGTAAAATGTAGTTCTGGGTTTCCTATCAAAATTATAAAGAATTTCTAAAATTCAAGGAGCAACAATTATGAGAAACCTATGCAAAGATGCAGATCAACTGTTATATCTTAAGACCAAAAGAAGATTCCTACTCCAAGTAAGATAGTTAAGCAGCTAAACTAAATTTAGTGCTGATATGTGGAGAAGTGACTATATTTCAGAGATCTAACAATAAACACTAATATTTGATGCTTAAAATGAATGTATGTTACTGAGTTTGGGGCTGAAATGACACTTATAATTAATAAATTTGGGGGAACTCTAAATGGAAACTAAATCTCTTTCGAAAAGACACTGGGAACAATTGCTTTGGTACTGTTTTCATGAAGAACTGATATATTTTGTCTTACTTAATGTGCTAATCATATATAACCTTCCTACCAATAAAGCATATTTTACAGTAAATATGGCATGGCATTGCTATTTGACACGAGTCTCATGCAAACAAATAAATAGAAATAAAACAGCAGTCTAATAGACCACAGGGATACTTCAGTAGTAACAAATGATATCATACTAAAGTCATATAAAACTTGTTCAAGTGTTAGTTTGTACAATAAAAAACAAGACACTAATCATGCAGTGAAACAGATATCCAAATCAAGCATAAATACCATGCATCAGAATGTCACTGTTTTAGGAAACCCCTTTGCAAATGTTTTCCTGGACTGCAGGCCAGTATGCAATGATTGCCGTTTGTTTGCAAGGCCTCAGCAGCCGCTTTCCTGTCTCCTCAAAATGTAAACAGTGCTGTCGAGAGAAGAATATTGCTGACACATCCCATCCCCATCGTATTGTAGCCACCTACCGCAAGCTGAAGGGCCAGTAAGCTATTACAAGGCCTAACTTCACCCACAGTCAACACTTTATGGAAGTCCTGTTTTGCTACTTGACTCTTTTAAAGATGCCAGAAGTTGCCTCTACAGTGAGAGTTGCATACCTGATTGTGCCATCAATGCAGTAAGAAATGGCTTTTGTTTCCCCCTATAAATCTATAGCCACCCAGAATGTTCTGCCACTACATCTATTTTGGCACCAGCACTCATTTTAAAACACAACATTCTGAGGTTCTCTAAAGCTATGCTAAAGTGAGGGGGAGGAACTCCTCGATACCAAGCTAGTTCAGACAGTGGAGCTCGAAACACAGTCCACCTCTGGTGAAGGAAGCAGGCGCTTGGGCCTCACAGGTCGACCATGGCGCTCTTGGCCAGTTCCTTAGTGCCCTGCAGAATTCTCTTCATATGACCCACCTTCGAGATCCCCAGATCCTGTGGAAATGAACAGAAAGTCTCTACTGAGAATGACTTGTTTTTAGTTAGTGTGAACCTACAAAACTTCATATTATGACTCAAGTAAAGAATGTTGACTGAATTATGTAGCTCTTGACCCTTCATATATATGTATATATATGTAAGTAACAGAACAGACTGAAATGATGCAAAATGTGTAACATTAAATGTATTAAAAATATATTAATTACTATATCTACTCAGAAATAAAATTTACATTTCTAAATAAATACACTTGCTTCATGTTTTGCACTTTACTAATGCACATCACTAAATATTACAGTTGATACTTCCACTGTACACAGATAAATTAGCTGCTACATTTTGCCAACAATGCTAATAGAACTGGAACCTTTTACTGTACTGCATCAAAAAAGTTTTTCAAGAATCTTTCCTTTTTCTTGAAATAACTGATTTCCCATAAATATACCAGGAACACTCAAGAAGCAACAAAACAACATGGGAGTTCTTACAGATAAATGACAGGGACATTTGAAATGAGGGGATCACCACAACGAGAAAACAGCACAGTCCCAGAAAGATGCTTCTGGGTTCTACCTCAAAAACTGACACACCATCCATTATTTTCCATTCTTACATTTCATAATTCTGTAATTGGCAAAAATAACAGCATTTTCCATCATGAATGCTATTAACACATTTAAAACAAATAATAAAGGGACAAAATACAATCATTTACCTAAACCCTTTCAGATTTTGGCTAGTTACATACGGTATATGGTTTGAATTAATCGGTAATGTATACATTTTGTTTTATTGGTGTGCTTGTGTTGGTGTAGTTCATACATGGATATACTCAAGTTCAAATGATAGCACAGAAATGGGAAAATGACCAATGACATCTTCAGTTACTGGTTCAAATTTTAATTGACCCATTAAGGTTGAATTAATTAACAGAGCTTTTAAGTAGACATACCTGTGCATATGTACTTGATCAGGTGAGCTACAGATTAACACTTTATAGAAATGTTGTCTAAGCTTTATTTCTGGTGGTGTAATTTTGCCTAAATCATTAAATCATGTGAAAACTCACACAAGTTTTCACACAATCACACACACACTTCTCTCACTGTACACCACAAATGGCACAGAGGCATTCTTGTTCTCAGTGGAGCTTGTCACACTTAGCACATCCCTAGCTGCACGTCACACCAAACTTTTAGTTTCCCTCTCTGTGGGTGCAAGCGGGGGGGGGGGGGGGGGGGGGGGGGGGGGGGGGGGGGGGGGGGGGGGGGGGGGG
>JAOYMR010000006.1:29450044-29467831 GCA_025802075.1 Tenebrosternarchus preto | reverse complement strand
CCCCCCCCCCCCCCCGACCCTCACTACCTCTACTCTACACTTAAGGCTGCAGCACGGCAGAGCCACAGACAGTTAGTGTGTAAGTGGGTTCGAGCCCCAAACAACACTTGCACATAGGAAGCCAAGCAGAGCAGTGCAGCACAAAACAGCAAACAGGTCAGGTCCAGAGACAGGAGAGAATGAGAGAGAGAGACAGACAGAGACAGAATCAATAAAGGAGGAGAGAGAAAGTTCTGTCGTTCTCAGGGACATTGTGAGGCACGAAGGGGGGGGGGGGGGTGTTGTATACCTTCAGGTCCCTCCTCTCCAGGTGTAGGAGCTCAGAGCCACGGATGTCATGCCGGATGAAGGTGTCTTTGTACTCCCCCAAGCTGAGCTGCTCCAGCCAGGTGCCCACCTCCTCAGTGCCCCACCTCTGAACTACACAAGTCAAGAGCGAGAAACCCCCCTTGAGTCTCTAAGGCCCCCACACACACACACACACACACACACGCACGCACACACACAGGACACAAGCACAGGGGCCGAGCTGGATGGGGTGGAAATGAAGAGAAAACAACCACCAACACAGCAACCATGAAGGTATAAAGAAATCAAACCAGAAAGAGAAACACAGGAAGGAGAGGCAGCAGAGACTGGCGAAGAAAGGGTTAAACAGGCTCGGTAAAAGTCTCTGGTCACTGGCATACCCAGAGGTTTTCCGGCATGCAGGTTATCACAGTGGGACATCCACCACCGCATTCAGAGCACACACAAAAGACAGGAGAGAAACACTCTAGAGATAGAAAGAGAGACAGTGAAAGAGGAGGGCAGTTGGGAGGCTGAAGCCTGTGCACCCTAAAGCTATCCATCCAGTCCCTGCTCTGGCTCATTCTTAAATATGCTTCAGAGTTTTAATTTTTATTCAAAATTATTTAGCTATAGACTTCACTCCAAAGTACAAAAGCACCTGTAGTTCCGTGGCAGAAGTAGGTGTGCACTTATGTGGAACAGTTCACTTGCCTGGAAAGGGATATCATCTACCTTTTGTTATGCCCATTAAGTTAGTAAAATGGCAGCATATATGGTCTCATCTCCTAAAAAGACCAGTCTGGTTTCCATCTGTGTGAACACAGTAGATTTCCTTCAGTGAGCTGAGCATGTAGAAGTTTTCCATCTGTGAGCTGATCCTTGGTTTGTGCTGTATGTTTGTGGACACATGGGACTGTCTCTGACTCACAGGATGACATCATGAACAAAGGATGGTCATGAATGGTTGGGTTGGACCAATGACACATAACAGAGTACTTTTGGGGTGGGTGGATGTTGGGGTGAGTGGGGTCAGTGCTTGTGTGGCGCTCTCTGTCATCTAACAGGCCACACCTCACTGCCATAATGACTTTAAGAGGTCAGACTCCCCATTCTTTAATAGAGTAACGTCATATTCGTAAGTCACAGGCATGTTTTAAACAGAAAACAAAAACACCTGAGATTTCAGCTCTGACATTGCTTGGCGAGAAGATATTCCTGTCATTTTCAAAACTTAACACCCTGTGCACCCCATGGACGCAACACCCCTCAAACATCCCTGTTTGTTAAAAGAGAGAACAGCGCACTTACCTGACTGGGGGCTGGACTTCTTCAGCATGGACTTCTCCTTCTTGAACTTTGGCACAATGCGGAACATACCACTACGACTGTTCCTCTTGCTGTACTCCAGTGAGTGATCCTATACACACACACACACACACACACGTTTTCACTCCACCCAGCCGGCCTTCTTTGATGCTGCGGACATGCTGGTGACGACTGAGGCGTCTCAATGATCCCACTCTCCAGTATCACATGCTCTTCATTATCCCACCCTCTCCATTACACATACACTGCCCTAAGGGCAGCAGTAGTTCATGAGCTGCCTGTGTGGCATTTGGCTAGACTCACCTCCTCGTCGTTGGGCTGGAGGATGTGGAAGAGCCATGGGACTTCGGCGAGCTTGCCCAATTCCACCTCCACGCTCTGCAGGGAGCTGGAGAGCAACTCCTCGTCAGGCGGCTCCAGCTGCTGCACGGACGTGAGACCACGTCGTTAGACGTGGCCAAAAACCACAAGCTGAGCAGCCATGAAGCACAATAGCAACGCCAAAGGAAACCATGGCGATCTCAAACACTGAATTCAGCCTAACTGACAGTCAGGGTGGTAATCCTTTTGCAAATGAGGTTCCACGGAAAAAATATCAACACAAGACGTGAAAAATGGCCTTACCAAGGACACTCGCCCTACAAGCAATGACTCAGTCTCATTGTGCAGGGCCTTCACCGTGCTGGCCACCTCAATGGCTGTGTTTCTGGTCAGACTCTAAAGTAAGGAGACAGAAGGAACCACCAGACTATAATACATCACTACCAATCATCAACATATTGACCATAAACTTTTGGGCTGTGTTGAACATTCAACAGGCTCCCCTCCTAGAGGAGGTGAGGTCTTCCAAAACGCCTGTCTCACCTCGGGGAACTTGGGGTGAGTTTTATTGATGGCGTGTGACGCGGCGTTGACGGCATGGGCGAGCTCTTGCTCCAGGAGCCCATTGGTCTTGGCCGCCTCACAGATGCAGGTGATGAGCTCGTCGGCAGCACGGGCGCACGTCTGCACCAGCGCGGCCTCCTCCTCGCTGGCCAGCTCCACCGAGTGCTGCGGGTAGAGGTGCGGGCGCAGTGGCGGCTTGTCGTACTTCAGCTTGTCCTCCCATGACTTCAGCGTGTTCTCGAACGCCTGCAGTGGGACGAGGTGAAGGCAGAGCACCTCAGCAGGTTCAGCAGTGCAGGGTCCCGGGACCCACGGACTGCAGGAGCACCTCAGCACTCACCCTGTCTCTTGTCAGCATCTGTGCCCGGTTCTTGTGCTGAATTTTGATAACCCCAGGCGGCTGGATCCAGGCCTCTCCATCCACCTGAACAGGCACTCCTTCATCTCCTAGGATTGTAATCTTCACTGTGCGACACTGTACCAGGACAAGGAGAGCATTTCACCACTGGTCCTGACAGTCACAGTGAATAATGTTGCACTGCATGTTGTAAATGAAAAAGAGATCCATCAGTGTTTATGTGTCAGTGCTGTGGAACTCTGTGGTGTGTATGTGTAGGACGTACCTGAACTCTGTGGTGTGTATGCGTAGGACGTACCTGAACTCTGTGGTGTGTATGCGTAGGACGTACCTGAACTCTGTGGTGTGTATGTGTAGGACGTACCTGAGCTATGCGGTGATGCTGGAGCTTGATCACTCTAGACACTGCCATCTGCATACTCCCAAACACGGCCACCACCTCCAAGATTTTATCATCAAATGATGGAGCACAAAATATCTAGAAGTGAAACGAAAAACAATTTAGCCCTTTAAATTAATTTATTTATTCCATTCAAAAAATTAGATTAACGTATATTAGTAAGTACTATTTTCATTATATAACCACTAGAGGGCCCTTCACACTGATACACAACCTGACACTACCATCAATTCCATGAGTCTTTTTCACTGATATTTTTTAATAGCTGTGTGTGTGTGTGTGTGTGTGTGTGTGTGTGTGTGTATGTGTATTTCCAGTTGAAACAAGGGCAAAACAAGATGTGTCCCAAATTGTGTTTGTCAGGTGTGACACAAAAGTAAAGACTACAAAAGAAAGAGACAAAGTCTCCCAGCAGTGACAGATAAGGCTGGTAGAGGGATCAAGGACAAGCCTTCAAGAGCAACCCTCTGGACGTCCTATCTGAGATCATGGTCAGTGTTCTGCACTCTGGTATGGCGTTTAAATAACAGGACTTCACAAAACACTGCCAGGACCTTGTTTAACCTTCGCACTGATGCTGCAGAAAACTTTTGAATATGTAGTAGGATTAGACAAACCAGTCGTTAAAGGCTTGGGTCAGAGCACAATGAGTTGGTTCTCCACAACCCAACCTCACATAACTCCACAGGACCACATAACAGATCAGGGTTAGTGTGCTCCTAGTGCCACTCACAAATGCATTTATCCTTAGAGAATTTATAAATATAAATGCATATTATAAAGAATGGATGGATTTATAAAAAGAAATTTGTAAAATATTTATTGTAAACGAATAACAATGACCAGTTAACAATGAAGAGTTCTACATATTCTGAATAATGCTACTTTGATTTTCTTTCAATATGCAAAAGCAGGGAGATTCTTCAGCTAATGGGATTCCTGTATATTCTGTATATAAAAGAGCAAGATCTGATATATTTAAGGAGAGCAGATCAGAAACATTCCAGTGATTAAACATTAAACCATGGCAGAAACCCATAATGAACATTCTGGACCATATCAGAAACAAACAATATGATTACAGTTATGATGGGAAGTAAGGGGGCTAAATTAGACACAGGAAGAGGAGAGATCCAGGGTAAAACAGGGTCACATACGTCATCTTCTTTGGTTCCTCCCCAGAAGTTGGTTCCTCCAGCGTAGCTGGGGATGTTCAATACAGCAATGCCCTGGAGGCTGGGGAGTGGGATGTACTGTCCATCGCACTGCAAAATCCATCACACAACAATGAGCCATTTTGAACTTGTGGAACGGCATTTGAGCTGTTCCGCCTTTCCCCCACAAAACAACCACCCCATCAAGCCAAGGGAGACATAAACAAGCACTGAAGTTGTAGCAGTAGAGTACTGAACTACTAGATACGTGTTATTTTTTTTTTAATCATAAGTAATCCTGATTAGTTATTGTAATTCCTGTCCCTAGTCATTCATTGCCAAAGAGAAGCATTACGCCATTTTGACTACTATTGTTGTTTAAGTATTCCAAGACTTATCTACAAAGTGATCAGTCTTTCCTCTGCCAGGTTTGTCCAGCAAACTGACATCCTTGGTGCTGTACCTCCAACTGCACTTTTTGCTCCAGATTCTTATAGGTCCTCTGCAGTAGTTCCTTAGTGCCCAAGACTCCATACCACATCATGTTCTTGGTGCGACTCCTACATGTTGGGCATGAGACCACGATTGAAGCATGACAGGACACAACCAGACTGTCAAAGCAGGTTGAGAAGTTGAGACAGCTACCTTCTTCTATCCAACTACACATAACTCCCCCGGTCTGCGCAACTGCACAGGTTTATTCAATGTCTTCATAAGGTATGCATAACAAAAACATGAAAAAAGTGAATTCTTATTGTTAAAAATTAGGCAAATGCCCTTGGTGAGAAAATGATGCATATGATCAGGTAACTGAGAGTGCCTGACCTGCATTTCTCAGGATGCTCCTCACGTTTGTTATTGAACTCAAGCGAGATCTTGGCGTCCAAGCCAATCCCAAAATAGTTGTTCATGACGCACTTCTCCAGATACCCCTCTCTATGGGGGAAAGCAAGAACAAACATGAAGAGTCTTTATCTCAAAAGATGAGTAAAAATGGAGAGATGAGTTGGAGGCTCTTACAGTGAATCCAGGTCAGGGTCAATGAAAGGTGTGGCTCCGAAAGGATCAATGTTGGCTAGCAGCATCTTACTGATGATCGAGCTTCCAGCTATGGAGGCTGCAAGGCCTGCCCGCAAGCCTAAAAACCCACAGAATGACCAACAGGTTTCAGGAACCAATGTCAAGGGCAATGGCACATGTGCTATAGCTGTACGAGAATCTTTAATACTGTAGAATAGCTGTATTAACATCATGGATACATGATGCATTTGTTTGTTTGTTCCATGACTTGGTGTTAGTGAGGGCGTTGCCATACCAGGGCAAATGATGCGTGTGTTGAGGACAGGCAGGTTCTCCTTGCTTGTGGTGAAGGGAGGGATGGAGAAGGAGCCACACGACTGCGTGCTGCGACTGACACGGCTCTCCGTAGGTGAACAGGGTGACTTTCCCACTGTAAGAGCAAAGCAAGAGGGTACTTTAACATCTGTGGCACATTCAGAGGGAGCACATGGACACACTAATTAAAAAGGTGTCCATGTGAAAAAGACAGAAGCTATATGCAGTTGACCTCTCAAACACTGAAGAGTGAAGACAACACAGGAGAGTGAGAGGAAAATCCTCTGAGACAGCTTTTTCCATGACAATGTGACACCAAAGAATGGAATTTCTCTTGACATGGACTACACAAGACTCTACAGGACATCAGTCTCCACAGCAGCTTTCTTCACCATGACATTCTGTCATTTGGTGTAGTAAAATATGGAACAATGTTAGAAAAACTTGA
The DNA here is from genome assembly GCA_025802075.1 of Tenebrosternarchus preto. NCBI lineage: Eukaryota > Metazoa > Chordata > Actinopteri > Gymnotiformes > Apteronotidae > Tenebrosternarchus > Tenebrosternarchus preto. Next base: position 29,461,634 of record JAOYMR010000006.1, on the reverse strand, counting down.
TTTATAGTATGTAATTTTCTATTTGTTCTATGACTCTTAGTAAATTTGCAAAATAAATCTAAATCATAATTACAGAAACAACTGGAATAACACTTTTATAATAAGTAAATAACTCACATCAAAATTGGAAGTTAACACGAACAAACACTAGCACATATAAGGCAACGAAAAACAGGCCAGCAGCTGTAAGCTGGTGGAGCAATCAGGAGCCCCTGGGGGGTGAGGGAAGCCTTGAGCACACATACAGCCCTTTTCTTCTCTCCTGGACACAGCCAAGAGGGAAGCTGGCCATTCTGTCAACAGGAAGTGCCACTGTCCAGCACACAATGACATGCTCCTTATAGAGACAAATAGATCACACATAGCCTCTGATCCTTGGAATTACAGCCCATAAACACACACACATTTAGTGCATACATACACTCTCACATACATTGACACATGTACACACCTTTATGCAAAAAATAATAATAAAATGAGCAATTTCATAAAAGGACAAAATCAGCTATGTTACAAAGTGCAAGACTTTTGTTCATAACTGCAAGCTCTTCTGGACAACAGGAAGAAAAATTCCTTAACAGGCTGTGTACGCTAGAGGGCAGCATCACTATCCTTTTAGAAATCAAGGACAATTTTAAGGACAATCTTTTTCTGACATTGCACATGCATTGATATGCCTGTGGATTACTGCTATTACAACAGGCCATGTGCCGACGACTAACTGAATGGGTGGAGGTTAAACTCCTCCTCTGCCCCTGCTCTCCCTCTTCAGCCCCAGAACTCACGGGGCAGAGCCTCCAGCTCTTTTGTGTCCTCATCCTTCTCGCTCTCCTTGTTTTCTTCCTCCGTGTCCTTTTTGAACTCGCTAGGAGATTGCAGCTCCTGCTCATCTGTGTGGGCATTCTGCTCATCCACCACTAGGAGGCAGAAAGAAGACACAGTGGGCAAAACCTTCCTCCCGAAATTTTAAGCTAAAAGTGAATGTTTGCACCTGCTGTACAGACTGAGGCACAAGCCCCGCCACTCCCACTGTTTGTTCAATGTGGTGATTGTCACATTATGTTATTATTACAAGAGCTTTGTTCTAACTTTAGCAGGGCATTAGTTCACATTAGCAAGAGTCTGTTTACTTTAGCCAAAGACTGTTCACTTCAGGGGGTGTCTGTTCAATTTAGCAGGAGTTTGTTCATTTTAGCAAGTGTCTGGTTTTAACTTTAGCAGAAGTCTGTTCACTGTTTTATGGCAGTCTGTTTATTTTTTTGTTTGTGTGCTTGTCTATTACATCACCTTTCTTAAGGTCACTCAGGGGAGTGACAGTGCTGCACTTACTTTTCTCTGCCTGCTCAATGATCTGCCGGACGGCTTTTTTCAGGCTGTTGGCACGGAGCATGAGCTGCTCCCGGGGCCGGAAGAGCTGCGCCTCCTTCTCCGTGGCGTTGTGCTCCAGTTTCTCCTTCAGCTCCGTCAGGGACTCCTCGCTCAGCTCCTCCTCCTCAGCCAGCTCCTCCTCGCTCAGTTCCTCCTCCACGATGGGCGGAGTGGTGAGAGAGGGAGGCTTGGCTGCCTGGGCCTCAGCATTCAGTGTCTGCAGGAGTGAGTCCAGCTTCTCATTCAGGACGGTGCACTGTACAGGGAGGGAACAAGTGGTCAGAAACACAGACAGGCTTCATTGTGAATGTTCTCACACCTTAACAAAATCCTTACTTTAGGTTTGAAGCAAGTTTGCAAACAAGGACAAAACCTTGGACTGGGTTTCAAAATTTGAGAGAGAGAGAGGACAGAAAAAATGGTTCGGCTGCTAAAATTTTATCTTATTAGCTGAGATGATTTTGGTTTTTTTAATGTTAAAATAAAAACATTAGAAAGCCCAGTCATCTAAATAAAGGAACAAAAGCCAAGCTCCTAAGCTCCTGTAAGAGAGAGGTGTGGGGATGGGGCCTTACTTTCTGTGCCATGGTCTCTGCCTCCTCTGTGTTTTCCATGCTCTTCTCATAGGACTTCCCTACTTTAGCCACAAAGTCCTTCACTGTTTCACACAGTATCCTGGTGGAGAGAGAAGAGGCAGGTTCATCCTTCCCACTCTGGTTCTGCTCACCTTGCATGTGCTCAGGAGGACGATACAGCGTGGGAAGACTCACTTTGCTGAGGATATCACCACAGAGTGCTGATCCGAGTTCAGAATCTTTGTAAGATGAGCAGCAACTGAATCTTCATAATCTGTTATCTGAAACTGAAGCAGAAAGAATTGCAAGCAGGTTCTCAGGCTAACAGCAGTTTTTTTATAAAAGCTGTCTGCAGTAAATGTCTGAATGAACAACCTCTTACTGTAAACTTTGATTAGAGTCACTAGAGACTGCGTGTGAATGTTAGCGTAGGTTTGGATTTCGAGGCTACCTGGCAGTCCTCTGTCTCCTCAGGTGTAGCAGGGCAGCTGTGCTTGGGAGGTATTTTAATCTCATACGTCATTATGCTCCACCTGTGAAGACCATAAAGCAGCTGCACACTCAGCCAGCGTTGCTAAAACCTCCCGCATGGCGGAACAGCTCTGTCGAGTCAGGCTCTCATGCCACCTCATTGCCTTTAGCTACAAACATTTCATTTCAGGTTTGCAACAAAAAGAACATAAACACCTGCAGTGTGGAGCAAAGTACTGGGAGCAGGAAAACATGATGGCCTCAGCTTGTGGTTCTGAGCCAGGATTTACACAGAGCACCTCTGAGAACATCATCAAATGCCCAAATATTCCTAAACAGGCTAAAAAAAGGCACTTGATAAGCAGCTAAATACAGATCTTAGAGAACATACAGCAACAGTTGAGCTAATGTGGCAGGGATATATAATTGTATCAAATAAAACCTTCCTTAATGTGATGCTACAACATCTGTCATTTTGTTCTCCTTTATTTACTTATTCACCTTCTTTACAGAGTCCTATTACTTCTTCTTGTAAGTCCTATCACTTAGTATTTTAGGTTTGCATTATTTCTGTGGTTTTGGGGCCTGCTGAGATCATTCTACCTGTCCAGCATCTTGGTGCTGGCTCGCTCCAGTTTGGCCAGGATCTGCGGCAGCTGTGTGTCATCGTCACATGATGGTCCCCAGCCAAGCACACGTGCCAGGTCGTTCCCCGTGCCCAGGGGCAGCACGCCCAGCTGGCACTGCCAACAAGAGCACACGCTCAGCAGTCTGGCGAAGTCTCGTTCGCACGAGCAGTTGGAATTATGCCAGGGGCTGTGAAGTACCTGTTTGTGTAGATTGAGCTTATCGATTTCAGACAGGACCCAGCCTACGCTGCCGTCTCCACCACACACAAGGATTCGGAAGTTGTCGAACTTTTGAAATAAACGCAGTCTGAGGAACAAAGGCAAAAACACCTCACTGAGAACTTTATCCTGTAAGCAAGAGGACAGAAGCCCTAGTACTAACAGAGGAATGGTTCATCACAGATCACAGACTGGTGTCCACAAGCTTCAGTGTGGCTTACCCTAAATGAGGGCCACCATTGACGAGGTCAAAGACCTGAGCAGGATTGAGCAGCTGTTTGAAGCGACGCAGGAACTTCACGCCTTGGTTGTCTCCACTTTTAGAGTTGACAAACACTAAGAGTGGGCTGGCACACGAGGGGGGGCAGGTGGCTTTCCAAAAGCCTGCACAAAAATAGGAAAAAAATCTTCGAGTTCACACTTTAAACAGGAGATTTGGAGATAGGGAGTTGGATTTTTTTATGTTGCTTAGGAACACAGAAATGTTTTTGGTAGTGTGACTCACTGTGGGAATTTTTTATGCATACTTCTACATTTTGCAGGAGGGAGTTAAAAGTTATGCAAGTGCCATGAATAACAGCTTCTGAAAAAAAGGCTCTGAGTCATATCGGCAAGCGTGTGCTGCAGAGCTAAAGGACTTTTCCCTTGCATACAGGGTCCAAGCTCTCCGATCTGCTGCAGTTAGGATCCTGGGTAACGACTTAGTCTGTACGCCTTCAATTAGCATGTTACACGGACACACACTCCCAAGAACTCCAATAAAACGAGATTAAACGAACTGCAATACATTAATCAGCTGGTCAAAAGACGCAATGTGCACGCAGCAAAAGAAAAGATCAATAATGCTTTGTGATGTAGTGATCATTAAGGGGATGATTTAGTGGCGCCCCCTGCTGGGCGTCTTCATTAGGGCAGGGCTCCAACACTCCAGATTCTTTCACAGTGCATGATGGCACATGCAGCTTGCATGTGCCCAAAGCCCAGTCAAAACAGACCAGCCTCTGCAGGCAGTGGCCCAGTGTGCTAATGACACTCATCATGCCTGATTTAGATGGACGGATCTGCTTCTCTGGGCTCGCCTGAGCTTCAGCATGTGTGTGAGTGCTTGCGTTCATCTAACACATTTCTCCCTGTACACAGTGACGTATGTGTGTGTGTGTGTGTGGGCAGGGCTTTAGCTGACTCCACCCCCTTCTCCTCTCTCTTTCAACCCCTCTCCTACTCTTCCTCTCTCACCATCCTCCTCCCCCCACCATCTCTCTCTCTCTCTCTCTTTTCTCTTAGCAGAAAGAGACTGAGTCACGATGCTCTGGCACGTGTCAAAGACAGTTAAGACCAGCAAACACCTCTCAACGAGTGCAGAGCTGGGGATCCCTTCTACATGAATGTCTGATGAAGCGTGTGCACACACACACACACTAACACACACATGTACACAGGTGCTTGAGGAATTTCCTTTCCCCCCGTGGTCCCCCTCTCGCCCCCACCTCTGTTCCTCAGTATAATCACTCAACAGTCTGATAACCCGTCCATCGCACTGCCTTCATTCTTCTGATTCCAGCAAACAATTACTGCAGCCGTAAAAGCAATCCAATAATATACTGTTATCAGACTGTAGCATCGCACTTATTGATCTCCATTGCATTTGTGTCTGGCCACAGCTGATCTCCAGTTCTGATACATATTTCTCCAATTAGAGCGAGAGTCCCTGATGCCTCCTGGTTGGGCCTTGGGGTCAGATCAATGTAGCATGTCATCAGTGTCCACCCAGGCCTGAATCTGCACACATGCTAAAGTAGAGTTGCCAGGCTACACCTCATGCTATTGATAGGCTTTCATAGCATGGGTAGGAGTCAATTTAGCTACCAATAAAGAGCAGAATGTAATTTCCTAGAAAACAAACCTGTAGTAACGTATGTGCAAAGTGAAACACACCAGAGCTCATCCTTCCAGCCCTGGTTCATAAAGCAGCAGAGGGAAAGGGATGACAGTGTGCCAGTGAGGGCAAATCTGCTTGGAAAAAAAGAAAGTAACTTTCCACATGGCGTGGGCACGAGAGCTCGTTCAGGAAGCGGGCAAGAGGGACATCACTACACGCCACTGAGACTCATGGCAAGGCTGAGGAGATAATCCTTCACCTCTCAGATTCAATCACAACAGGTCAGAAGGGCATAGGAAGCAGAATTTCTCCTTCCACACTGGTGAGAATCCTCTGGTGACACACACATTTATACACAAATACACACCTACTCACACACACATGTATACACAAATACACACCTACTCACACACACGTATACACAAATGCACACCTACTCACACACACTTATACACAAATGCACACCTACTCACACACACTTATACACAAATGCACACCCTCTCACACATACACACATGTATGTGCAATCAGCACCAAAGAATGACCTCTCCTGCATTTATGGTCAGTCAGACCTCAGACTAGAGGGAGGGGCACTGGCTTGCCCTACTTTGTTTATGCTAGATGAAAATTACAAAATTCTTCATTACAAAAATATCACCTTGAAGCTCAGTGCCATCTGGTTCTAGGAGTAGGAGTTTAAAAGACATTGAATTTCAAGTTATTTTCCCATAAGGTTGTATGGGAAACCTGTTAATGATCCTGTGAAAATATTTTAGGCTAATGTAAAATAATGTGGTTGTTTTTTATACACGGAGATGACTGATCTTGGAATACTGTGAGTTCAGTAATGCAAACACAGCTCTCATATTTCAGTATTATCTCCTTCTTTACTTCTACTGTAACACGAGATATCTTCCTCTTCTACTGTAACATGAGATTGTCTTCCTCTTCTATGGTAACATGAGATTATCTTCCTCTTCTACTGTAACATGAGATTATCTTCCTCTTCTACTGTAACACAAGATTATCTTCCTTTTCTACTGTAACACAAGATATCTTCCTCTTCTATGGTAACATGAGATTATCTTCCTCTTCTACTGTACGAGATTATCTTCCTTTTCTACTGTAACACAAGATATCTTCCTCTTCTACTGTAACACGAGATTATCTTCCTTTTCTACTGTAACACAAGATATCTTCCTCTTCTACTGTAACACGAGATTATCTTCCTCTTCTACTGTAACACAAGATATCTTCCTCTTCTACTATAACACGAGATTATCTTCCTCTTCTGCTCAGCAGTATCACTGCACACCTTCTTTGGAGACATAATAAAGATTGAGGGCAATAAATGCACAAAAACACAAGAAAATACTTTGCAATGGGATGTTCACTGGGTGTGATCCACCAAGTGGCTGCCCTTTGTTCTGCTGTGCGGTGTGGCCTTCTCGAGCCAACCAAGCTTTCACACGCATTGAGTTTAAGGGAAACAATGAATTTAAAGGTACAAATTGTGCATCGAAGGCCTTCGAGCTTCAAAGATTTCGAGTTTCGACAGGGGATGTCGAGATATGGAGTATTCAGCTGTTGGTGGGGGGTGGATGTGGGGCCGTATTGCAACACAGCCTGTATGTAAGGATGCAACGAGGCGATGGCCACAGCACCTACCGTCTGAGTCGATACTGTTGAGTGCGGTGGGTGGAATGATGGACACTTTGCACTGTCCCAGGGGACACTTGCGGGGGTAAATATCCATGCAGGCCGTGTGGACCTGTTAAAGCAAAGGGCAAACTCTCAGCTCCAGTGGCACCGATTACATCTGGATTTGTGTTGCCACCGGCAACGGTGGGCTGTGAAGTTCTCACCATGGCTTTGCACCAGAGGCAGCGCCAGTCCTGCAGGCGCAGCACGCTGCCACAGGTTTTGTCACACACGGCACACTTGGCACTGACAGGCAGGTTGCCTTCCAGCCACTGGTGCGGCATGGCGATCTGGGAAACCCAAACGCACACCGGCTTAGAGCAGCTGCACTCAACTCCTACTGCTGCTGATTAGTATCATCAGTTTCTGTCATGAGCGCGTTTCTCTACAGACAGCCTTTATTAAGAAAAGACCATCATGACTGCAGGCTTATTGAGATGTTACTTACCCCATCCTCATCCTCAATGATGTCCTTCCCGATAGAGACCAACGTGGTCCATTTGCAGTTATTAGTTGCTCTGACGGCGCACCTTTTGTGGGCTTTGAATTTACACACTGTGAAGAAAGAGAACGACACACTCCTGAATCCCTCTGCTCAGAAGCCTTGAATACCTGCGACATAACCGTTCGTACTTTCTACACGAAGGAAAGAAAAAGAGGACCTGAACATCCTACAACTGAAACATGATGTCTAACATGAATCAAAAGTGGGTCTCAGCTGGATGAAAGTCAAAACAAAAGTTTAAAGGGCAATAAGCATAAACTGTAGCAACAGACCGAAGCCATTACACTCCAAGACATGCACACATTTGCACTCTCTGTACCACTAACCACACGGCTGGTGTGAGTGAGAACCAATAAGCTAATGGCTGCCAGTTCTTTGTCGATTTCCTCCACTAAATTGCATTGTAGCTTTAATCAGATTTAGAATGTTCATATGGTTGCGGCCATGATGAGAATTAAGTAGCTGATTGATCTAGAAATTTCTTCCACACACACACACACATACACGTTCATGAACACAGACTTCATAATTAATGCAGATGACCTGTCTCACTAGCTAACCAGCACAATGTGAATCTGCACACTTGTTCATCTCTGGGGACCTGTTTACACCTTGAATTAACATGTATTGCATGTTTGGCTCATAGCTGGATATACCTTGCTGGATATACATTGGCTGGATTCTGTTTATACTCAAAAAATGTGCCCCTAGAGTCATCAGTTCAGATCCAGTTTTAATCTCCCATTTAAAAAGCACAATTTACTTCCATGATTTGTTACCAGTGTATTATATGCTGTCAAATTTTGGGAGAAAAAACATTAAAACAAACAATAGATCATGTACACTGGCAGAAGAGAAGGCTTGTTCTTGCACCTGCTTTCATTTCTGCAGTGGTCAGCACCACTACTGTCCAGGACTTTTTGGGCACAAGAGTCACATTTGGCAGGTGTAGTTCCACTTACATAACTACATGTGGGTAATGAAAAACACATTCCATTTACACTTGGCTTAAATGTGGTCAGGGTCTGTCTCTGACCATCTCCAAGATGGGATTGAGTGATTCAATCACAATGCATCTTGAGGTTTTACAACTTTTAATGTGGCCAGTTGAAACCTGAATGTGCTCTGATCACATGTTAATGCGAGGTGTAAATAGTCTATATGTTGTTAAAGGCCGAGTGTACACTGCAAGAGTCATACTGATCCTAGTACAGTAAACACAAAGACTGAGATCAGGTGAAATCCTTCCTGAGCATCTGAGAACATTACTCCTCTGCTCTGCTGCATTCTGCCTTCTAAACACATACTCAGTGACGAAGACTTGAAGTGACAGGGCTAGTCGTGCTAGCACAGTAACCTATCTTAATTCATCTCAGTGTCTTAGTTCATCACAGTGCTATCTCATTCTCCCCCACCCGCCAACACAACCACAAAACCAAAGCAGGGCGGCTGTGTTTGTGGGAAAGGGAGCAGACCATTTGGAGAACAGCGTGTGTGCCAGGAGAGGGTGCCCTGTGCTCCTGCCTCTCTATAACAGACGAGAAGATACTTTTCGGAAGTGATGCCATGGAAAAGCCTCTCCTACCAAAACCACATGGTCAATAACCACATGATCAATAACTACATGATCAATAACCAAATGATCAATAACCAAATGATCAATAACCAAATGCTTCAGCTCTTTACAGCTCCAACACTTCAGTCTGACCCGATTAGCTCTACGCCATGGCACTGACAACGGAGCCCTAATCAATAAAGCTAATGTCATCTTCATAGCTATTAGCAAACCACCAATGTCCGTGGAAAGCCAGACACTACACAACATGCAGTTAATGGACAGGATGTCTCTGTCAATTTATTTAGTGAGAAATGTCCAATCTTGAGTTGAGGACCATGTCGCACATCTTATTGGCTGACTGCTGTAGGGAATCGAGGGGGAACAGAAACAGCAGAGTTAATCTAAACTCCCAGCTTTCAGAGCCACGCAGGGGCTGTTCTGATCTCGCAGGCAGCTTCACAACCTCACAGCCGCTCAGGAAAACCAGCATAAAAGACACAGCACTGTAGTTTCTCAACACCATGACTGGACCTGCTGCCTTTTCATCACGTTTCTACAAATGCGGCAGCGCACAGCATGAATGTGATTGGCTCCAGGAATTCTAGAGAGCTGAAGTATTCCAGAGACATGCAAATGCAACATTACCGTAGCAACCACACAGACTCACTTCATCTCTTGTCAAGTTATGCTCCGCAAAAACCAATCACGTCAGGCTAGCCGAGCAGTAGGCCGGACACATCTACTGAAACAGTGAGCACTGACTGTAGTCACACACAGACTTCTTGAGATGGCAGTGCACTGCATTTCCAAACGCAGCTCTGGTGATATTCATGCAAAGTTCAGGCAGACAAAATAAGATCATCAGCTGACAGCGGGGCCTAATTAACACCCCGGAGAGTAGAGTCCCTGGGTGCAGGGCCAAACAAAGACAGCAGTACTGCCCAGATCCTTCATTGAGAAATCCACTGAGAGAGCCACACACACACACACACACACATTCACAGGGGCTGGCCACACCATCATACATGTTTCTGCATGCTTCTCCTTGTTGATTAAGTGACGAATTACGGTTATTAGGAAAGTAACTCTCTCTTGTTTTCTCGAATCTAGCACCAAATGACCAATCTGATTCTGGTCTTTATTAGTTCTAATAAAAAATACAAAGTGAGAAAACCACAGAGGGTTCAGGATACATGGAAATGTTCTAGTTGACAAGGGAAGAAAGACTTTTTCAGTGTTTGTGCTTTAGAAAGTTGAAAGTAATATTTAAAAATGCTTCACCCTATATCAAATGAAGTTAACAATATGTTTGCAGTTGCACAAAAATAGATTGTAGCTGAAATTAGGCCCTGCTGATTACTGGTCACAGAGTGTGAAGCTATTTTTACTTCCTGGTTTTGCTAGAGCCAATGACAGGCAGAGGTGTTTAATGAGCACCATCTGCATATCTCTGAGTCTAATTAGCACTTTCATCTTTCCACATTTCAGGCCATTAACATAATGCATGATACTGGAGGAGGGTATTTTTAGGGTGAGAGCTTTAACCTGCCAGTAGCTTCTTTGAGGTGTCTAGATGTATCAAGATAATACACACATACCGACATTACACTCCCTCACATGCACAAGATAATACACACATACAGACATTACACTCCCTCACACACACAAGATAATACACACATACAGACATTACACTCCCTCACACACACAAGTACATGCACAACCCCCACCGCCCACCACCACACACACACACACAGTGAAGCTTCACTAAAGATCACTGTTCCTCCCCCGCTCTCTCTTCATCTGCCTGTAAAGCATCCTCTCCTCTTTCACTAAGCTCAGCTACAGATCTGTGAGTAGAACCTGCCCTGGCCAAAAGCCCTCCCACCGCTCAGGGAAGGGATCAGCCTGCACCACAGGCTTGGAGGAAGGCTCCGGTACAGCACGGCGCCTGTAATTAAAGACGGACGGCCATACACAGGGCTGCCAGAGGGAGGCGGGAACATTAGGAAGGGAGCGAAGCCGGAGTTGAGGCAGCACCTACCTTCACAGGAGAGGCCATGAGAAGTGACCCCTGAGAGGCTGTCCCTGCAGACATTGCAGAAGGTGGGACGAGCATGTGAGCAGGCGTACCAGTTGTGCATCCCTGAGAAATGTTCCACATTAAACTGTGCCGTCTGGCAAAGGAGAAGTTAAGACACATTGGCAGAACCAGGATAAGACTTTTTCAGAGCTCCTGGAAAGAAAGGCACTTTCAACACAAGGCGAGCGCCGGTGGATTTTCAGTTTAAAAAGAGGCCCGCGTCCCCCGTGCACGCGTGCCCCGCGGTGCAGTACCACACGGAGGAGCCCAGCTCCGCGCCAAACCCACCCACGCTCCACCAGGATCAGCCGCGTGGAGGCAGCCAGAGAGAGGGGGCCGGTGCCTTCCACACAGCGCCTGCATGACTTACTCTGATCAAGCAAAGGGTTTTCCGACAGGTAATCGCAGGCACTGAGGCCTTGAGTTAAGGACATCGAGGGCTTCTGATGTGACTTAATTAGCGCGTAAATGAAGGAACAGACTGCGCCCCACTTGGCAGCTGTGTGGGTGCAGGCACAGAGCTGAAGCTCAGGGTGTGGTATTGCAGAGCTGGACGACTTATGTAATCTTTTTCCTTCCAGTCGTTTCCAAGGCAATATATT
>JAOYMR010000006.1:29415409-29441336 GCA_025802075.1 Tenebrosternarchus preto | reverse complement strand
GTTTCACACATCCTTCAGGGCTTCACACAACCTTCAGGGTTTCACACAAGCTTCAGGGTTTCACACATCCTTCAGGGTTTCACACATCCTTCAGGGCTTCACACAACCTTCAGCATTCACACAACCTTCAGGGTTTCACACATCCTTCAGGGCTTCACACAACCTTCAGGGTTTCACACAAGCTTCAGGGTTTCACACATCCTTCAGGGCTTCACACAACCTTCAGGGTTTCACACATCTTTCAGGGTTTCACACAACCTTCAGGGCTTCACACAACCTTCAGGGTTTCACACAACCTTCAGGGCTTCACGCAACCTTCAGGGTTTCACACAACCTTCAGGGTTTCACATATCCTTCAGGGTTTCACACAACCTTCAGGGCTTCACACAACCTTCAGGGTTTCACACAACCTTCAGGGTTTCACACAACCTTCAGGGCTTCCACGTCAGAGCTCAACATGCTCTTCAAGAAAACACGCTCATTCTTAAAGTTGGATAGTAGAAACAATAAAAACAGCTTGTAGTAGAGTAAAAAAAAGGATATTTAATTTCTCAGACCATTTCTTGAACACAGACTGCAGGAAAATCAAAGACTGCCGATTAAGGCCTGATCATGTTACGACACCTAGTCTAGTGAGTGCTGACTGTCAGATATTTGAGTACGTGATGACTATGGACTTGGGCAGTGTAAGCAGTGTGACATCCTGACATCCTGTGATATGATCTGCAGGTTTGGCAGGACGGCTGCAGGTGGGAAAGCAGACTATCTGTCGTTTGCTGCGCCGTCACAGGTCTCCAGTGTCTGTCAGAGAGACACGTAGCATGGCAACACAAACAGAGCCCCCCACCCACCACACCTCCAGCACACCGATGTGCTCCAGCACACCCACCTCCAGCACACCCACATGCTTTGCACCTTGTTTCTGCCTGTGAGGTCACTCTCTCTGTCTCTCTCATAACACACACACACACACACACACACACACACACACATAAACTAACAACAGACACTATTCCCTCCCCTGATTCTGCTGGTGTAAGCCATGACTGAGACCCATAGCTATAGCCTGGCAAGTATTTCTTTTGGGAAATTTTGAAACCCCTCATTTCCACATTCATAAAATGAGATTGTTTGAATGCCATCCTTAGGTCACATGTTGGAGAGGAGTACTAACATGGTGGCATGGATCAACGAGTGTGATGACGGTGTAACTGCACACTCAATGGCTGTGGCTCCCATTGGCTCTTCATGTTGGGTGGGAAACACACAGAAGGGATGTAGATTTAAGATCAGTGAAAACAGGTCTCTCCTTCTGAACACAAAACAATAACACAAAAGGCAGAAAACCATGATACTCTTCCTCTTTTGCCTACTGAGACGGGCAGACAGGACGATGCAATGTTGCTGCAGGCGAATCACAATCATGCTGTTCTCAACCATTGCAGGGCTCACTTCCCAGCTCAGGAACAATGGGGAGAACAGGCATCTTAAACGATGCCAGAGTGCACCGGCCAGCCAAATGAGTGCAGCGTATGGCAATCAGCATATCCTGGGGATGAGGTCGAGGGAGAAGTGGGCGTCCACGGGCGCCTCCTGCTGCTGCTGCTTCTGCTAACCCGAATCGCCACCAAACCTTCCTCCGATCCGCTGGTGCCCATAGGAGGAGGCGGGCGTCTGGCACCGGCCCAGCACACGGACAGCACTCTCCAACACACACGGCTACGAGAGACCCGATACTGCCAGCGGGCCAGCACACCACCGGTCTGCCACAGGGCACCACACACACACACACACACACACACACACACACACACACACACACACATCCACACACATCCACACACACACACACACACACACACATACACACACACACACACACACACACACACAGATTGGTGTTAAGAGCAGTGTAAGCTACATCAATGCCAACAGGCAGCTTTCCATTTGCGTGAGAGTGGACCCCTGATAAACCCATGGTGATGGCACCTTTCCACTGCCATTGTACCGGTGCAGGTGCCAAAATCTTGAGCAGTTCTATGCTTTTCCACTGCAAACAAAAAGGTTCTTGGCTGGAAACATTCTGCTCTGGACCCATGACCTTGTTGCTCTGGAACCACCTCACAGGTGATGCAAGTGGCCCAAGTTGTATAGCCACTTTTCCACCAGTGAATTATTTGTGGCCCTGAATAAACTGAAAAGGTTTCTGGACAGAACCAGACATTTTGAATGGTTAGACAATACCTCAGAGAGGCCCGCAAAGTAAAATTTGCAACAGTGGAGTGTGTTCCACCATGTCATTCATATGATTTCTCACAACTTCTTTTTCCAGTTTAGGGTACATCCACTTTCAGATACGTAATGACTGTGTGCTCCTCAAACCAGTGGAAATGCAGGTCCATCCTTAAAAGGTCTGCTAGTTCACAGGAAACCAGCACCATATCCAGCACGAGCACCGGCACTTTGTCGATGGAAAAATCATCATTCACTCCCTCTAAATCACCATTCACTCCCTCTAAATCACCATTCACTCCCCCTAAATCACCATTCACTCCCTCTAAATCACCATTCACTCCCTCTAAATCACCATTCACTCCCCCTAAATCACCATTTACACCCGCTAAAACATTACCCACTCACCCTAAATCAGATTCTAATCAGACTCTCATTAGCTTCTGCATAATGGAAGGAAAGCTCAGCAGTGAGGAAAGGTTGGTAGATATCACTTGAACTAGAGCGTGTGGTGCTGCTCAGTCTCTGTGCAGACACTGACACAAGCTGTCGGCAGTCTCACCTTGGCATCCTTAGCATAGTAAAGCGTCCGGCCACGCAGCTTGAAGTAGCGTTTCTTCCAGCGCTGAAAGGAGCTGGTCTGTTTCAGGAGCAAGCCCTCCTTCACGCTAGTCTGCAGAGAAAGAGAGAAAAGCAGGGCACAGTGAGGATGGTCTCCTGCCCCCAGAGTCACCCCAGACCTGAGGAACACTGGGAAGAGGGAGCATGAGGTTGTTTCGTTCATGTTCTGAGACTGCAGAGCTAGTTTTTCATTCTACCAAGACCATGTTAATGCTTCTAAATACCAACACTGATCAACTGTTGTAGCATAAATAAATCCATTGTTTGCTCTTGTCAAAGTGGGAAGTTTCCTCAGGTGGAAATAAGGAATTTCTCACACTGAAAAGAAGTGTGTTGCTTAGCGAATGTTCTGCTTGCTTCCAACAAGCACTGATACCAAGACAATGCATTACTGGCAATCCATGCTGCATACTAATCACAATATATTACTGACAAACCACACTGCATACTAATCACAATGCAGTACTGACAAACCAAACTGCACACTAATCACGATGCATTACTGATAAACCACGGTGCATAACAATCACGATGCATTACTAGAAATAAAATGCTGCTGTTATATTTGTTGTATTACCAGAATTCTAAAGCTGAGTGTGAAACTTAAAGGCTTAAATGAAACAAAGGCTGAGAGACCAGGGGCTCAAGCCATCCCATGGAACAGTGTGAGTGTCAGGCTCTGCCCCAACCATACCTCTGTGTTTATCTCCAGGAAACCCTGTCAAGATGTGCTCCAGCAGGAATTTTACACTTTAGAGCTAAGAGACAAGGCTAATGACACACAAGAACAGAAGCACATTCGTCAAAGCAACCTGAGTGGACACTCTCAAAGTGATACTGGACCCTGGTCAATATACATGTGATCACACACAGAGGAAGGAGTGTACTGTGTTCAACTGCAAATCTTTGTGCTGCAATATATAAGTCCCGGCATACATTAGTTCAGCGAAGAAAGAGATAATCAGGCTACCCAAGACAGCAAGCTCCCTCTCATCTCACACCTGACCTAAATGCAAAAGACTCAGCTCTCCTCTAAATCCCACATCCACCACATCAGAACTATGACTCCATTCTATATCCAATGTCCATCTCTTCTGATAGTTATGTTAGGAATCAACTGGTTACCCTTCAAAAGCCAGCCCACTTTTACTGGTGCCCATTCAGCAGTCCAAAAAAAAAGTTGGGGTGGGGTTTAGAGTCAGTGGAGGAGCAACGAGACCGACCTGTGGGTCACTGTGTCAGCAATGAGACCGACCTGTGGGTCACTGTGGGTCACTGTGGGTTACTGTGTCAGCTTGCCATCTTTAGTAGCACAGCACCAACACTGCACATTGTACCAGTCCATCCACAATGAAGAAGCACAGACATGGAGAGAGTCATGCTTCTTCCTGCCTAGTCATCTACAAACAGAGCAGGAACATGGAGGAGAGAGAGAGAAAACATGAGTCCACAGACACATTGGGGAGGGAGGCTATTTATAGCAGAGGAAATATGCTCTGCGTGGGGATTGCAAACAGACACACAGGCTTCGATCTGACATCCTGGTGCACAGCTGTGTCAACTTGGTGAACAGCAGGCCAGCCCACCAACACACACTTGCTGGCACTGCATGGACGTTAGAGCCTCTTGCTCCAATCGGCAATAACACCACCCAACTCTCCTACCTTTTTACTACAAACACGTCTTTACTCTTTACTAATGCAACAGAACAGCTACATTCAGAGTGTTCCGCTGGGCTGAATGGCAAGTAAAACCGCTGAGATATTGACTTTCCCTTACCAGTGAAGCAGCCTCACAGCCGCTGGGCAAATATGATCCATACCTCCAAACTCTTACTGCTTCCTGCTGTGCACATGTTTACTTTTGAGTTTAGCACTCTCAATAAATAGACCACGTCTCTTCTTTTATTTTAACATTCCGCTTGATGGCTTCTCTGCGTTGGGAAACACTGCACCTAGATGGCAGAAGCTTGCAGGAATATATCAGCGCCAAGCCACTAGAGTTTAGTGTGCAGCTTCTATGACATGTTCGCATATTGTAGATACGAATGCTCTTCCTTTATGGACTACTGTTTCAAAACCGAATTATTGCATGGGAATAAGGTGACTTAAGCTTCCTTATAAGGACTAAATTGGGTAAATTGGGTGAAATAGACATCAAAGAGCAGAAAGCTTCACACACTGATGCCACTGTGCAGCTTAACCTGCTAATACAAAAGTCATTTTGTCATGCTACATATACATAGCAAGCCTGCTCACTCGTAAACTTAACAAAAGTTCATGCTTATTGTGAAAATTTCTCCACGAACAGGTCAGGTGATGCTACAGAACATTAATGAGGGGTGCAAGGATCAGGAAACTGAACTAATCTGATTTCAGCACCAAAAACACACCTAACCAAAAGTGTCCATGAGTGTCACATGTATATATGTAAGTATCTCCCTCTGTCTCTCCCTCCCTCTCACTCCCTTTCCCTCCCTCCCTCTCTGTCTCTCCCTCTCTCTCTCTCTGTCTCTCAGTATGGTTCTCTGCCTCACTCCCTCTTTCTCCCTCTCTCTCTCTCTCCCTTTCTCTCCCTCCTTCTCTCTCTCCCTTTCTCTCTCTGTCTCTCCCTCCCACTCTCTCTGTCTCTCCCTCTCTCTCTCTGTCTCTCTGTATGATTCTCTGCCTCACTTCCTTTCTCTCCCTCTCTCTCTCCCTCTCTCTCTCCCTCCCTCTCTCTCTGCAGTGTGGTTATGTGTTCTAGCAAATAGAGGATATTCAGGATACGACAAACAGACATATGACATACAAACATTAGTATTTATGACTACGGAAAGAAGATAACATGAGTCACTGACTATTATTGCTATTGTTATACTTTTAAACTACTTGGAAAGCACAAAGACACTTTGTTTTTAAAAGGTTCAAGAAGTAACTTTACAGTTCTACTTTAATGTTCCATTTATTTGTCTAGTAGTTTTTTTTTTTGGTCTCCATAGTTCCTTTCCTTGCCTTTAGTTCCCTTCCTGTTGCCAAGTAGGACAAGAAGTGATCTATTAATAGAATGTTTCTTCATTAAACTGCGAGAGGGAGAACAGCTCTGTGCCAGATAGAACTCAGCAAACCCACAGTACCGTACTGTGTAGCCACACGTCTTAATGCATCTCTCTCACATTCACATGCAAACACACATCCCAAAGACGCCTGCCACAACACTGTAACCCCATACCACACTCTTTGTAACACAAAATACTCAAAAAACATCACGCACTCGTTTGTGTCTGCATACACACAAAATAGACAAAAGCACCAGTGAGGCCAGACCTGACCCAGAGGATCAGAGGAGAGCAGGAGCTCCTACAGAAAGTGAATAAAGGATGTAGGCCTCCATCCTGCCAGAGGATCCAGAACCACTATCACACACACATGTGCATACACAGGCATGTACACAGGCACACACACACACACACACACACAGGGTTCACAAGTGCACACACACCAGCACATACACAGGCACATATACAGGCACACACACACACAAGCACACACATGACACACACACATGGCTGTCTGAAACTCCACTGAAATGGAGATTCCCACGTATGTCACATTCAACACACTACTCAGTCCACATTTAGGTCTTTTCATGGTCATCTCAGTTAAAGCTCAATGCGGAGCTCAGCTCACAGCCTGTTCTGTCTAAGACTGGATTTGTATTCGCTGCCAAAGAGAACCACTTCACCCTCCTGCTTGCGCTTGGAAACAGACGCTGTTAAGGACTCGTTGCTTTTTTATATAGTACACGTTCAAGGTTCCTTTCATTTCCCCAGCAGAGAGTTAATTCAGGGCCTGGTACATGCTTACAGTCCCTCATCCATTGTGAAACCACACCACAGGGTCTCATTACAGTCACATAGCTAAGCACAGTCTGGGCCTGAAGCTTCATGAGTCCTGTTTATATATATATATATATATGTAATTAAGTACACAAGGATTCCAGAGAAATGTGACATGTGACATATTGGTCCTTCATCAGTGGTATAAGCAAAGTGATTCTTTTATGAATAATTTGCCAAAAAAATTGCACACGAACATATTTCCATGGTATTATTATTATTGTTGTTGTTGTTGTTGTTGTTATTTTTATATGTTCATGATAAAAAGTAAGACAGGTTAGCAGTTAGTTAATTGGTAATATGTTAAATTATATATATTTTTTCAATTATTTTAATACATTTCGCAGATCAGAACTGAAATTCTCAAAATGATTGTGTACAATTTTCTGTTGTTTCTTAAATGATCAATTTCTTAGGATATGTTGATCAAAATCTTTTATACTCATTCACTCGTCCACTCGATCCTCCCACTCGTCTTATCGCCCAGAACATCTAGGCATTTGTTAATTGTATAACTCATTACATTAGTTCATTAGTGATGAATCAGTTGTCACAATTGGTCAAGCATAATGTATACATTTCTATTAGACTTTTTTGGTAAATGCCTCCTGAGCTGATGGATTACTCTGAGGCGAATATTTTACTTATGAAGGAGAGTAGTACACAACAGCCTTGTTTTTCTTTTCTGTTAAAATTGTAAATGTGAATCTGATTCACTCTCATGAAATCAATCTCCTACGTACAATAATGTGGAACTATACTGCGGAAATTGCCGTATGCCACACAGAAAAAGTTCAACCATGAGCGTTTAAGTCTTTGTTATCAAGACCTCAGAAATACACCATTACAGTCACCACTTGGCTAAGCTATTCGATGATCTTCTTTGTAAACAATGACTTGTCATTCTGATGACACTGATATGTTCATTAACAAAGATTTACTTTTGGGACATAAGATAAGGAATTAGGATTTATTTTGCATGTAATCCACTTGTGTTGTTTGTACACGTTCTTTCAAGAAGTACTTATTGTTTTTCAAGTGTTAATGATGATTTAAAAAACCCACCAAAGAGACTGAGAAACACTGAAACATGCATAACTGTAACATGTAACATGTAACTGTAACATGCCTGGTGTACATGAATAAAAAAATACAGCCCATGTTTATAGTCTACAGGCAGTGGCTGGTGATGAGTCCTATATATAAATCCTTTTTTGTGCACTGTGGTGATCTTTTTATCTCGAATATTGGGCCTGTGGAGTTCTATGGCAAAGACACCACAGATTTCAGTGGCAGGGAGTTGAAAGAACGTAGCTTTTCTCTGTTGGTAATTACCCACAGACTGTTCCTAATGACCAGAACATCAAACCCCCACCCCCACTCCACCCCCTCAACAAGCTTTCTAGCCAGACTGAAGACATAGCCATTATCAAACTACTGCTGCCACAAATAGCTTTCAGTATAATTGGAAGCTAGCAGTGGTCTTGCTAATTCGCAAGGAAATAGGCAACCTTTGGCTGCAAAGTAAGCCAAAGATTATGAAACAAGATCTAGATCTTTTATGTTTGGATCAGTAATAAATTTGGAAAACAGCCTGTGGTTAGGGACCAGACTAAATAAGCACAGATAAATCACTGATATTCTTCTGTTCATTTGAAGGTAGTGATGGCTTTAAAGGTGTAGTTGCAGTTCATACCAGGACTAGAGTGGAACCAAGGACATGAGTTAAACTATAAACTTGTGAAAGCCTTCTGTATTTAAAAAATACGTGAAACTACCCCAAACATACGCCATATATAAAAATATAAGGGTTTCGTGATGAATAAAGAAATGAAATGCATGTACTATGAACTTATTAATGACATAATCATTAAAAAACAAGATATTTTTGATTCTTTTTTTGATAAAGTGTCATTCACTTCAGTGATTTCAGTCAGTGAAGTCAGAGCAACATCCACCCAGTGAAAGGAGGTGTCTACCTGAGGACCCCAGCTTGCCCTGCTGGTGCTGTTCTGCTGGTGTTGTTTCAATGAAAGGTAGGTATGAGCTCCTCTTTTGAGAAGCTCTGACGGACTAGCATTAGGATATTTTATGTTATCCTGGTTAAGTGTAATTTGAAAAAAAATTACATTTTATGTATTCTCTAAATGTTTTACACCATATGTTCAAACCAAGAATAACATTAGATTCAAACCAAGAATAACAATAAATTATTTTCACTTTTTGTTTAATTGTAATCTTTACGTGTTTTGCATGCAAAATATATCAGTAATTGAAAGTGGTTAAAAAGGATTTTAACTAAACAATTGCTCTAATTAAGATGACCTAAATAGCCTTGATCCCACCTACTAGTTAAACTAGGCTAGTGATTTTGCAAACTGTGTACTTTATTCGAAGGACCTCTATCCGAAACGTGTTGTTTCCTTGTGTATTTCACTACAACTTGAATATCTATATATCTCTTACTACAGTACACTGCAGTTACTCACCTGCAGTCATCTTCTGTGGCTGCTGGACGTCCAGATCCAGACAAATACACAAGAACCATCAAGACACCATTATAGTAAGAAGGTGCAGAAATGAGCAATGACAGTACACTCCCAGTTGATGGAAACATCTACAGGAAGGAAGATGAGACGCTGGAAAAATACCCAGGGATGAAATAAGAAATAGAGAGAATGTGAAAGGTTAACACCAAAGTTGCCCCAGTGGTGATAAGGGTACTTGGGTGTATGATCCATGAGCTGGAAGAGTGGGTTCAATGGGCCAACAGTTCCCAGTTCAAAAGAGCAAAAGCCTACTGAAGCAGAGGACTATGTATATGAGCTGGACAAGCAAGGCTTTAGTAGGTGAAACCAGTTTGTATTCAAAACAGTAAATGTTTAAATCATAACATTCCATTCTTATCGCATAGTGGGTCGCAGTAGTGGTTATGGTGGGTCACCAAAGCTGACCGATCATATATAGCCAAAATGAACCATCCCAAAGCACAAAACCCCCCTCGTCATCATTTGGGAAGAATATATAGTTTACTCCACAACACTAGGGGGCGCAGAATGATTTTTGCCGCTTTCACTTTACAAATTACTGGCCGTATACACATATGTAAATTCCTGTTATATGAGGTGGATGCACCAATCCCACTACCTCTCCCTCATAGCCGTACATGATTTTCCACTGCAACATTCACAGCCACATAATTCCCATTTACACTTATTAAGACAAAACATTATCTCATCAAAATATTGCCAGGTTACTAAAAGCTCTTAGTTAGAAAACAAAGCTCATCTTAAATTTTTTGGGTTACACTAAGAAAAAGAGGTCAATGTTTTTTGTAAATACTGTTCTGAAACGAAATTTTAAATGTAAATATACTAAATGTTTGTGCTGGTTCCACTCTGCCAGTGTACCACGTGTTGTATTGTTTTATATCATGTTGTGCTGTGTTTTATTTAGAGCTGAGGGAAGACTGGGCAATACTGAGAGGGTACAGAGACTAATAATAGTAAAACATATTTTACAAAAATAAATGTAGCTCATGTAAGTCATTTTGTGGTTATTTGTGTGGTTTGCCTTTATATGTTGGTTATGTATCATGATAAACGAGGAGACTGAGGCCTTGGCATACGACTCTCTTTTATGTGCCCAACCTTAGTCTAGGAACTTTGTCCACTCTTGACAAGCATATAATATACATATACATGAGTGTATATTAAACATATTAAATTGTGTATCTTACAGAATACATGAATTCAAGGCAGTTTCTCTATCAAATGTATTTTTAAGGACTATTTTTTTCTAACATTCATCTATTCAGATTAATTAATCATTGATTATTCTGATTAACATATTGTAGATACAACTTACCACAAACAGACAAAACCTGAAACTCTGAGACTGACTGGTGCATAATATAAATCTTTAGTGAAACCACAGAGCAGTAGGGAAATGTTGCCTTCCCAGTGATGGTTTGACGGTTTGTGTTTTAGCCCAAGCTTCATAAGAGTCCTGTAAACCCAAACACACTGCTCCAGCTCTGGAAGTTCAAAATACCACTTTCACTGAAACTTTGCAGCATGGCTTAAACTGGTCCAGCAATTACACCTTGTCAGATGTTGGCACATAATTTTCCCATCTCCAACGACATGCAGCCATTGTGTATTGAGGAGGCAGCGCACAAGGTAACAATTACACGGGTCAGGATGCTCAGGGGTGGGGAGGGGGGCCGAACAACAGTCACTGAAACACTGCTCTACAGCCAGCAGGGGAGGAAGGGGGAGGACAACGGCCATTACACCCGCTTAACAAAGAAAAGAAGCCAGTTCTGTCCAGCCAATCTTTCCCAACATACTCACACAATACACTTTCTCCCATCTTGGTTTATGGCTTTGAATATGGCCTTGTTCTCTTTAGACAAGCTTGGTGTACTAATTGTTATGTTACAACCACACACAATTGCCCCACTATGCTAAAAGGCTAAATGTGTGGTATTTTAGGCCAGTAGCTTATTAGAGTTTGACATGGTCACAGAACACAGCAGACCAACCAGTGAGTCAGTCATTGCAAAATAAACTCATGTGAGGAAGGAAATATACCAACTAGGGCCAGTTAGGATGAAAATGGAAATTACATAATGAAGGACAGATACTGCCTGCCTCCCTCGTAAAAGAGCAGGGAATCACGTATGAATCAAGTAGCTTTGTGTAATGTTCTGTCTCCACTCGGTAATGGCACTCTGGAAGCTTCCGGTGCTCGTTCCTTATTTTCTCAACAGAGCTTATTTGTAAAATACCCAACATATGTCAACAAATGTAGTCCATAATATATAGGACCATGAATCATCTGAGCATTTTCACCAAGAATATAAGAGAAGAGGCACTTCTGATTAACCTCATACCTCTTAAACTGGCTCATATGCAACATACCAGATGCATATCAATTTGACCAGTGACAGGCAGAATATAAACTGAGTGTGAGTTTGCACAGATGGTGTATATGTACTCCATGCCTGTGGCAATTACACTTCCAGGCCTACTATCTGATAAACAAAGCATTCCATGCATTAGAGCACAAAACACAGGGTCCACTGACTAGTGGAGCAGAGCAGCTCCTCCTAACTCAATGAGAGCAATCATCAGATGGGACTCTGGCTCCTGTACCAGGACTATCAGGGACTAAACCTCTTTATCTAGGTACCTGGTTTTCAACTTGCTGCACAGTCAGTTGCTATAAAACATTCTGTTTTATTTCCCTCTTGTGCCACATTTGTCATTTCAAAAATAATCCAGAAACAGTCAGAAGCAAAGTAACGCTTGTGTGATATTTCACAAAGTAACGCTTGTGTGATATTTCACAAAGTAACGCTTGTGTGATATTTCACAAACCTGTCATATATGTCTGTGGTGTCTTGTTGCACTTGTGTTATTCTCCTACTCAAGAATAATGTGATTTGTGATTAGTGGAATTGTGATGGCTGTGTGGGTTATTGACCACTGCCATCACCACATCTTAAACACAATATCTACTCTGTGGATTTCCACTTCTAATTGGACTATCAGATTCTCTCATTCCTTGCTTAATCACATCAGTGCAGATGAAGCAGGAGTACAATAGGGAACCCTAGACTTTCAGTGCATTAATAGTGGAGAGGGCCAGTATTCATTAGGCAATAAAGACAATCATGCTTTTTGCATAAGTGTTTTTTACACAATCAACATTTACATTCCATTTGTGGAGGGCTGTGAACATGGAGCTTTTGTTACTGTTCTTTTAAAAATGCAAAAGCGGTTTGGGCCATGAGAGGTTCTGAGAGCCTGACCCAGATGAGCTTGTGGAGCACAGATACTCACACACACGGCTGATGTGTCTGGAACTGCACTCCACTGAAGGCATCAGCCCTTGTATGTGAACAGCAGAAAACGACGAGAGCTCTGAGCTGTATCACTGAAGGGAAACCTTTCACAAAACCAGGAGTTTGACTCACAAATTACCAGAAAGCCCAGACCATAACATCTCTGCTAGTTATGGCCCCTCTACCGAACCCAGGTCAGGGCTGCAGTGTCCCGTGAGGTGTTCAGTACTGGTACACTGCTAAATGTAGTAAGGTGTGATATATTTTCTTGTATTATAGAAGGATTTGTCCAATAGCTAAAGTGAAAAATGACAGGACCTCATATCAAAAGACAACTGCAGCTAATACGATATACAAATGTGTCTCACGTTCAGTCTTTAGACATCAAATATATATTCAATGGGAATACATTTGAAAATAAATCTTATTAAGACAATTAAACTATAAACTCCAAATTGCTATTTCATCAAAACCTTTACTCCATAATGTCCACGATGTCTTAGCCTGTACAAACAGACTGATTGTTGCGTGTGAAACCTACTGAATAAATGCTACGAGGGGTGTTGCTACGGAAACTACATCTACTAATCACAAAAAAACAACAACAATGAAACAACTCTTTATTAATTTTTTTTTTTCTCACATTTGATACAAAGTTCTGTGGCGTATTTTTTGCAGAGAGGTGCATGTAAGAATGCTGCTCCAAGTTTTCTTCTCCTACACATTAGCTGATGAACACATACCTGGTGGTTGCCATGGCATCAGCAAATCAGGGTAAAAAACTGTCACTGCACCCCTGCAGAACGATCCCTAGCATCTAGACAGCTGTGTTTGTGAGTGAATGAGTGAGTGTGTGTATGTGTGTGTGTGTCTGCGTGTGCGTGTGTGCGTATGTGTGTGTGTGTGTCACTGACCGAGGCACAGGCAGGAAGCCACAGACAGTCTCTATGAAGAGCCAAGTTGAGCAAACAGTGAAGTGGAACAGCACTCTGAGCCTGGGTGCTCCATTACCACTAATCTACACACATCACAGGCCAATGCACGAACCACCAGCCTCGAGAGAAGTCTCGTTAAAATACAGCAAAGCCAGCTCCTCTCTAAGGCTACACACAAGAAATTACACTCCATTACTGAATAATAATTACTTTACTTAATCATTGCCTTGTGAACACATAGAAGCCTTCCCCCACTACTACATACTCCATAAACACACGCACACATGTATGTGGGCTGAGAGGATTTCCAGAGAAAAGGAAGTTACCCTGTAACTCCAATTTTAAGAGAACAGCTGTATGATATGATATAAACACAACTACAATCTGTAATACAAGAATAACTAAGTGTGCTTTAAAAGTGGCTAGTGTCTGGTGCAAGGTGTCATATCAATAAAAACCAAGCATGTTCTTTCATCTTTTCCAAGCGTTTTTGTTTATCTGGAAATAATAACACCCTGCTAAACCATTCTAATTGTGCATTAATCAATATTACAAAGAAATCCCATCAGATATCATATAAAAAGCACAGTACATGACACATTCGGTTCATTTGAATCAATAGAAAAATACCTCATTGCATTAATGCCTTATTGTTCATGCTTTACAATTACTCAGGTAATATGATATAATTGAAATACAACAATGTTAAGATAAGGGATGAAATGACATTTTGAATGCTCTGTGTCATTCCTCTTAACTCATTAAGGAGTCTCTGTTTACCCACCTGGTGTGGTTTAAATTAATTTAATTAACATGTCAAAAGATATACCTTTCAAGCAACAGTTTGTGATCTTAAGCAGCTTCTAAATATAACCTTCTTAAATAATGCATTGAGGCTAGAGAGCAGCAGTCAATAATTGAATGGATCTCATCCTGGTTAGAAAAGCAGAACTTGTTACTGGTGGCACGGTTAAGTGTGCAGAATAACTTTACCTAAGGTGGTGACCTAAGTGACTGCCAAGCAAGATCCAGACACAAGAAGTGTTATTTAATTTCCTCCATTGAATAAGGGTAACCAAATGTGTTTTGGGAGTAATTACATAGAGGTCAATGTAAAGCAGACAACACATACAAGGATATCAACCTTGAGTGGGTGAACGCTTCCCAGTTGTAACACTTTAATTTTTTTACTGTTCTGACTTTAAGACAAGGTAAATAAATATGCCAACTAAAGATGTTTGGTCAGTAAAGCTACAGAGTTGTTCAAAAAGTTAAGAAAACCCACAGCGACAAGTCACTAAAACTACCTAACCCAAAATCTTCCATTTAAAAAAGTGACATATCAACAGGTTTGAAACATTTAAATGCGATATACTTCTGCATTTATAAATAGTCTACAGTATGTAAGTGACACTGTTGCGCTCTGTAAAAGAGAAAGCAAATAGGATGTGTCGTTTTGGTCTGGCAGATTTTTTATGCGAAAAGGTTTGTAGCCTGTTCCATGTAGATGAATGGTGGAATTAGAACAGTGTTTGAATATGCCGAATACTAGCTGAATAAATAACGATTGCTTATAGAATCAATTCAGTTGTGAAGCATCGTTAGCTTTTAAAAATATGCTATAGTGCTTGTTTCTTACCTTGCTGCGGATTTGACCAGAGGTGGATACTTTTCTGATTAGTTTTTGCGGCCCTTCTTGCTCTCCTTCGCTGTCTGATGACTCGTCAACTGGCGCTGATCCCCCGACGGCCCCCATAACATTATGATGGATCCCGGAGGTACTCGCCGATCCTTTCGGCTCCTGATAATGAAAAGAGGAGCCACACCACTCCGGGTTAGCCTTCACGTTCATGCGGTCAGCCGCTCCCTTCCTTCCTTGGATGCGAGAGCTGGACAGCGGCTGAAAAGCGGCTTTCTTTGCCGTCATCGTCCTCTGTCCAAATGTGCGCGCCCAGGCATTAACTCAGTCCAACATTTTAGACGACTAAATACAATAGCATCATGTCCAACCAAAGGACATTTTCTAAACGTATTACCTCTCAGGGGTATTTAAGACACGATTTCTGGCTACATTTAGACAGATAGGCTGGAGGCTTGAGAAGGCATAGGCACGGACATACTTATAGGAGAACAGGAAAAAAATCTCTGTAGCAAACCCTAGCGGTGGTGAAGAACCGATGAAACTGTAACTGATGCGAGGATCGCAACAGATGTCTCTCTATCGTACGTAGTAAGTAGCCTATGTCTGTCAAACATACAACATGGACTACCAATCAGAATTAAACGCTCGGCAATGCAACACATTTAGCATTAGCCTAGTTTTTATATATTAGCCTAGCTTTGCTATAAACATGAGCAAACTAATAAAAAGCTCAAACGAACTATTCACGCAAATTGTTTATTCTATCCAAGTATGAAGTTCATTACACTGGGGGTTAGAACGCGGACGTGAATTCCTTTCCCTTGTCTACCCCTGCAGGTCTGTTTTACGACGCAGATATCAGATCAATATCATGTGCTTCCCATTCACTGCAAAAGTTATTTCTTATTAATGGGCTAAAAACCTTGTTTACTTTCAGGATCAAATTCAGCCTTTTAAAATCCAGATATTTTAATTAGACGTTTCTGTTCTGTTCATCGAAGAGCACATTAGGAAATTCAGCATTATTTTTTATTTTGTTTATTATTTTTGTTAACACTTAACGCTTGCTTTGTCGAGCTGTTTGTATACACTCGGCTATTACTGTGGCAATATTCATATTTCTTTCTTTGTTTCTGTTTTATTTTATATCTAGTTGTTTTCAAAATGAATTGTTAATTCATTTCAATGTGAGACCAGCATCATTATTATGTTGCCATTCCTTCATTACGCAGAAAAATCCTGTACTACAATTTCCTTAATCTTTCACACAGTCCCATGTGACAAGTTTGCCATGCTGATACGGAGCAATACAGCGTGCAGTGGTGCTTCAAACTCCAAAGCTATCCTATGGTTAGATAGGGTAGTTATAAACACATATCCTGCATTAGGATACACCTTTTAAACGTAAAGAATAGACTCTTTTTTCGAGACCGGTGCACCGAACACTCACGACAAACTCAAAAAAGCAGGAAAAATGTCTTTAATGGTAATGTGTTTTTCGGTTTCGCTATAGCTACTTCACAAATCGCAGCGTGTTGTTAAAACTAGACAATGTTTTCTTTCATTAAAAGACATTTAAACAGCTACACTGACGATTCAATACTTGTAGCAGTTAATAAAATATCTTTAATCATTTTCCTTATAAGAAAACTGAAGCTACTCACCAGTTCTTCCCAGGCAGGGCTACGCGTGTACTGGTAGTCATCTTCCATATTCCTAATCCCTTTTGTAACGCTGCCTTAGAAAACGTGTTCTATACACCCTTATAATAAAAATTTAAGGCGTCCTTGTAATCGTGTAACCAGGCATATGGGTGGATTCTTGAACTGGCTATTATTACGTATTCTACACTCCGCCACTTATCACCTCCCTCCTCCTCTGCCAGGGTCTTCCAAGGGCTGAGCCTTTTCGCCACGTGATAAATGTCAAGCCGTAAAAGGATTTGAAGCTATCTCCATGATGTCATTGGGCCCGTACTACACAATTTTCAAATTCTTCGCCAATATTGATTTAAAGGATCTAAAAGAAACTGGCAAAATGCATTTGTTTTTGAAGGTGTGCTGTGATATTCAAACAAATGTGGTAATAATTCAATTTCATATTAATCTATGGGATAAATTGGCGAGATATTATTTACGTGCTTGATGAAGACATTGAGTCTGTAATTACTGTAGCGTTATAACGATGTATTTTCGCAATTAAAAACCTACTTCGAAGTAAAAGTGCCCTAAAGAATACATGTTTATACGCAATTATGTTTATGTGCAAAACAAAAGCACCTTAAAATCAAAATGGCCTTTCCCCGTAGTGCCTAGTTAGACTAAGGTTGAACGTAGACTACAAAACTTCCAAAACTGAGTTACCGCTCGCGTCTAGTAAATAAATTTAAGAGTACAGATTAAAGCATGTAACGCACTGTTCCTGTAGATGTTAAAACTATTTTAAACATGGTATGTTAGGTCTGTTCGGTCTATAATTGTTCCATTTTTTATTGTCAAAGACAACATAGGGTAATTACATCATAGTAAAAAAAACTAAAAGGAAACAAAATGAACACTTGATAAAGGTTTACAAATTATTTCTTGTATTTATTTATTTTGTTCCATTGTCCGTAATCTCGATGTAAGGGAAAACATGACTAAGTTCAGACTAAAAACGAAATTAAGTATAAGTATGTGGGGGTTCCCTTAATTCACTAACTCCTTCTGGTCAAGTAATTCTTTGAAGATTTCTAGATACCTCACACAGTTTATATCAATTTCTTAACTGTTTCATAAAGTTAACTCAAATAAATAAAATCCCCCTCCCAGCTGCCCAACGCCAGCCCCACCCCCCACCGCCTCCAGCAACTCAAAACATTGAACCCAGAAGGCCTAATTACGTTGAACGTTGTAAAAAAAAATATGGGTCTTTGTGTTTTTTATTGTCTAATTTTCTTAAAAGACACTGACAGATCAGTCAACGGAAAATAATATGTTTATAATTTTGTCTGTCAGTCACTGGTGGTGAAAACAAATAAACAAATGCGTTCGTAATCTCCACATATTAACATATCTAGAAATCGCACTTCTAACGTATACGGCGAGATTTGTAGCGAATCTAGCCGTACACGTGTCAACTACTGTTGATACAGTAACATCAGCTACTGTTGGTCCCAAAGGTGTAATTTGATCGTTTAACGTAAAATGGTCGATATAGTTGTAGAGACCGAGTACGAATAATGTTGATTTCTGACCAGTGACTGCGAGATACGTAGGCTATATTATATATTATTAGATAGTTATGCTTCATGTAACACTACGTTTCCATGAGCCACTTAATGCTATTTCCCTGGAACTAGATGTAGAAAGTGTCGCGTTCCGTACGGAAGGATAATGCAACGGGCAAGTTCTGTTCTTCAGTTATTTTCCTCCGATAGATAGCTGATGTCGGCATTTAGATAACCATAATGATCAAATCTTAATGAACAGGATTATACTTTGTGTTTGGTATTTGACCCCAATACAAAATCGGCATGTATTCGCGTATGTTATTTAAAGGTACAGCTGCAGCTGTGGCTGCGAGAAGAATTCGTTATATTTTGGGACCTGTCATGTCAAAGGAGGGTTGGAAGTGCACTGCGCACGAGGTCAAACACGTAAACACTTCTTCAGGTAGCTACCGTTCTAAGACTTCAGTAGTAACTGAAAACATTCTGACAGAATACAAAACACATTCTGAAAATATATTATACATACTCTATAACTTGCTTCTTAGGTCACAGTATCTTGTCCTTAGCCTTCGTTCTCAAGCCATTCATCTAACAAACTAGCTAGCTAACCTAGCTCTGGCTAACCTATGAAGAAATAGCTAGCTAGCGTTGACAGGCAAAAACCAAAACACTATTCCAGTTTTTTCTGTAGTAAGTATACATGTATTTTGTAGTAAAGCTAAAGCTTGTGCTAAATGAAAATTGTGATTTTATTTCTACATGCAGCTTCATTTGACTCTTACTTAATTAACAGGTGACATTGTGACAATTGGGGATATTTCGTACCAGCTCAAGATACCCAAGAACCCTGAGCTTGTTCCAGTAAATCACAGTATGTGTTGCTCTGAATGTGAATAACCACTGGTACATCGTTTCTCTAAAACATTTAGAAACATCCTCAGATATCCATCAGTAGTTCTTTATAGGTTCTCATATTAACTGTGCTGAAATAAGTTGCTGTCATATTTATAGGAGGTATAAACAGGCTACACATCTAATCTAAATAAAGCTGCTGTTTCATTGTTGTGCACATCATACTTGCATAATATGATTTGATTTTGTTTAGTTTAATGCAGTTTCATATGTCACAACAACTATTAAAGTAAATGCTGGATGCGGTCTGTATATGCTTATTGTGGTTTGTCTATCTATTGTAGACTTTTCTTACAGAATGTGACATGGATTTAGTTGGTAAACTAACATGGTATTATTGTTTCTGCATTTTCATTCATAGTTATTTTATGTAACTTTAAGAGATTGGGTTATATCTACCATGAATTCCACATTTGTTTAGTTTACTTCTCTTATTTTGAGAAATTAAATTGAGAAACAATCTCCCAAATAGTTTGAGATTACAAACAAGTTGTTTAACAAAACTAACCTAATAGTAAACTTTGGAGGGAGAAATTAAAACTATAAAATAGATGTACACAGTTGTATTTCATGGGATTTTATTTAGGATCCATGCTCACCAAAAAGGATGTTATAAAACAAACAGATACTTCCCTTTAATGTGTGGAGCTGGGTTATACTTGAGACTCGCCACCCATAGTCTCTTCATAAAAATACAGTCATTTGCTGCATTTGGAATTTAAGACTCAACCCTCTTCTTGGATAGCTTCTTGGTCCTGCTTTCTTGTAGAGTTTAGCTACAAACCACATCTAGCACACCTGATGCAGCTAGTTAGAGGTGTGAAGGTGGAAGCTGAATCACTTGTGTTACCAAGGCAGCTCTTCAGGAGTAGGGTTGGAGATTCTTGCATTAAAGCCTCACACAGTGTTTGTCATACAAGGAAAACTAATACATCCTTTCAGTGATACCAACCCTAGATAATAAGTGCTTTAAAAAAGGGAATCTGGCAGATTTGTTAATTAGATTATGTAGGTGAAACCCAAAGTTTATTTTCTTTTCTGTTTATATTTTTGTGTTGCTGGTGGTGATTTAAAGATTATATTCTAGTATCACATATGTCACTATAAAACATGTTTGAACAAGCTTTTGGTTTTGTGGTTTTTGTGTAATTACTACTGAACTAAAGATTTTATATGCATAAATTTGAATCAGGCTTATATTCTACATTTAATAAGCATAGTTGGTTCATTGTTCTTATTTGTCTTTTGTGATGGTGGTCCACTGTTAGCATGAAGGTAGAGTGTTGTGTCCCTTGCAGTTGAAGAGTCCATGCCACAGGCAGTTGCTCAACATCTTCGATGGATCATGCAGAAAGACCTGCTTGGCCAGGATGTGTTTCTCATCGGCCCCCCTGGTCCACTTCGGCGCTCCATTGCCATGCAGTATCTGGTACTTTCAAATGCTATTGACTGCTAACATGGGTCTCAGTTTTTTTTTTCCTTCACACCTTATCTTTATGAGTTTATTGCATTCCATTCTTTTCAAAGGTCAGTTTAAATGCAGGCTTTCTTGTAGTTTACACACTCTGTGTTGATCATTAATTGTAGGAACTCACCAAGCGGGAGGTAGAGTATGTGGCCCTGTCCAGAGACACGACTGAGACCGATCTCAAACAGCGCAGAGAGATCCGTTCTGGCACCGCCTTCTACATAGACCAGGCAAGTAGGAAGAAATGGCATCATTCTTCATCTGCGCTCAAGTTCTGAGCAAAGCTGCTTACAAAGTCTTCTGTCATATAGGTTAAAAGTCTGGTATATACAGTATTTTGAAAATCACTGAGGTATGGAAATAAATGTTCAGCTTCCATGTATCTCAGAGACTGGGCCAACATGGTGTCCTGCCTATATTACCTGTCTCATGCTAAATTGGATCTTGTTCCAGGCTTTGGTTCCTTGACATCTGTATAAATAAACAGATTTCCTTTGATTAGTAATGTGGGCATTGGTTTGATTGTTAATGTGGGCATTGGTTTGATTAGTAATGTGGGCATTGGTTTGATTAGTAATGTGGGCGTTGGTTTGATTAGTAATGTGGGCGTTGGTTTGATTAGTAATGTGGGCGTTGGTTTGATTAGTAATGTGGGTGTTGGTTTGATTAGTAATGTGGGCATTGGTTTGATTAGTAATGTGGGCATTGGTTTGATTAGTAATGTGGGCATTGGTTTGATATTAATGTGGGCGTTGGTTTGATTAGTAATGTGGGCATTGGTTTGATTAGCACTGGTTTTTCATATGAATTTCAACAGCTTAAGGTGGATAAAGTCACTTCACTAAGTAGAATGTTGTTTTTATTGGCTCATGTCCAGTTGCACCCATTTTTTTCTGTTGTTTTTAGTAACTTCTCATTTTTATAACTATCACCTCTTAGCAATACATTCTCTTTTATCTCTGTAACTGACACACGGCTACTTTAGGGTTTTATTTTATAATGAATTACAGCAAACTCTCAACAACAGCGAATGCTACATAGAGGTTCATTCTTTCAGGATCTGCTGAATTTGTTTATTTGCTATTGACATACAAAGTATCTGCATACTGATGTGTTATTGTTTATTATTCGTCAAGCTGAAGAACATTTTTGGTTCTTGTGTTGGAAAATATGAATGTGTAGCTGTAGTGCTTTAAGTATGAATTGCACTATATTTTAGCAGAGGTACACAGTCCTAAGTATTTGACATTAACATAGGAAATGATCTTGTGGTTTATATTGGCCTCAGACCGTCTGAGAAGGATTTTAATAATTGATTGCCTAATCAGCTTATGTATTAATTAAGAACAAAAACAAAAGCATGGCTAGTTTGTGATGTGGCTGTAACAGCCTGATCGCCTCCTGGGTGTGTAGTACATGAACAGATTGCATTGTACCATGAATGACTTGATGCCCTTCTCTCTTGGGCACCCCTCCCCCCAATACAATGGAAGAGCTTAGCAACACAGGGTGACAGGGGATGGAAGAGGGAGGTTGTGTTTAACTGCCTGCGTTGTGTGAGCATGTGGATCTATGAGAGGGAGCAGGAGTGAGAGTGGCTGGAGTGCTAACTAGAGCATCTTACTGCTCTCAGGGGTTCTGTGCTCTTTTTCAAACCCATATACTGAACTGTGTATAAAAATGGCTTGTAGCAGACTAGTTGTGTATCAACAGAAAATATTTCACACAGATGGTTTTAAATATTTAAAAAAATGTTTCTTTGAATGACATGTTAAGGCTTTATGTGGTTTCTCCTAAAATAGCTCAGTTTCCGGGCAAGCGTTATGTAGAATCAGTGAACCTGCAAGCTGACCTGAGCTCTACTGTTTAGCGGAACAGAAAGGTCATTTGAAGTTCAGCTATGTGATGTCATTGTAACGTGACCCCGAAACCAGCAGCATGTTGGTGCTAAAGCTCAACGTGAATTTCTGTGTGAGTCCTTGATGGCATTGAGGTGGCTGTCTAAATATCTGCAGTGCAGAGAAGAGCAGAGATGCACAGGGTGTGGTTACCGAGGTGATGTCATGCACAGGGTGTGGTTACCATGGTGATGTCATGCACAGGGTGTGCTTACCGAGGTGATGTCATGCACAGGGTGTGGTTACCGAGGTGATGTCATGCACAGGGTGTGGTTACCATGGTGATGTCATGCAGCTCTTACTTATTCCATAACAAGCAAAACAGGAGGAGACAGTTCAGGTGCAGGAATTCTAGGAAAAATAGTTTCTGATGAGATCACTGTTTCCAGCCTTGTGCCTTTGCCGAAGGCACTGCAGTGATGACCCACTGCACAAAGTCATGTGTTAACTCAAAAAGTGGGCAGGGGAAGATGTTTTGGGGCGAATTGCCTGCATGTGTCAGATCTTTGTCATCAACAAATGCAGCGCAGAGCTGGTGTGTGGCTTCGGTTCACCTCGCTGTCCTGCATTACAGCTGTTTCTAGTCATTATGGGATTAGAGCATTTATGACAGAAATGGATCCAACGTTAAATTTGGAGCATCTGGCTGCACTTTTATAGGCTGCATTTCCACACAATCAGGCTTATATTTACATGCTAACCTAATTATATGGCGAGTTGTTTTGTGGTCAGTGGAGTAGCCTAGAATTTCCTGCGTTTGACGTCAGCACTGTTCCTGCACACATGTTTGGATGGTTGCATCTTTGTAACTACAGAGATCTAAAAATTCTGCCCACGTTTGGTAAAAGTTGCAAAAGAAGTTCTCATCATTCAAAATCAACTATAGAGTTTTGGCCTGTAGGTGAAGTAACTCAAGTAACTCACACTTTGATAAATGATGTGGTAACAGGAGCTCCCCTGACTGAAGGGCGTTATTTTTGGACCTAGGTTTTAACACACTGAATCACAGGAAGCAACTCACGTTTATTTCATGGAAATGTTTGGTGGAGTCATTGTAGAAGTCATCCTATAAACTGCCAATAAGAATCTGGAAGAGGCATGACAACCATAAAACAAACCTGGATGTTTGTTTTCTTGATTTTTGAGCCATGTGTCCTGTGTGCAGTGTGCTGTGAGGGCAGCGACGGAGGGCCGCATTCTGGTCCTGGAGGGGCTGGAGAAGGCTGAGCGCAATGTGCTGCCTGTCCTGAACAACCTGCTGGAGAACCGCGAGATGCAGCTGGAGGACGGGCGCTTTCTGATGTCCGCACAGCGATACGACAAGCTGCTGGAGGTGAGTGTGGCCCCGCCCCCCGACCGGCGCTCTCCCGCTGCCGCGTTTTCCTGTGGTTTTATATGCAGTGTACGTCTTTGCAGGAGCACACCAAAGAGGAGCTGGACGCGTGGAAGATCGTCCGCGTGAGTGAGGATTTTCGGATCATCGCCCTTGGGCTGCCTGTCCCGCGGTACAAAGGGAACCCTCTGGACCCCCCCTTACGCTCCCGGTTCCAGGCTCGAGACATTCACTACCTGCCCTTTAAGGTTTCAAAGACATGTGTGATTCATTACTGCTTGTGGTATTGCACTGAATGAGATGCACATTTCTCACTTCCCTTTTTTTTTTTTTTTTATCAGGACCAGCTTGAACTTCTGTACAGAGCTGGAACAAACGTGCCAGCTGAAAGGTACAGGAGAATTTCAAATAGGATATGATTTTTGGTTTAGCCTGATGGTATAAACAAAAAGATGTGAATGTGCTTGGCATGCTATCCTTTCAGAGTGTCTCAGCTCTTGTCGTGTGCTACTACTCTCTGCTCTCAAGAATCTGCTAATTTGGGTCTTCCTGACTTCCCTGTGGACAGTCTACCAGCTGCTGTCAGACTGCTGGTATGTCAGATTTGCGCAAAAGCTTCCATTCCAATAAAAAGCAAGAAACAAAGTCAAATATACAGATGGAACCCATTAAGCATGGAGCAGTAGCTGATGTGCAGTCTGGTTTGCAGGACCTTTTCCCCATGTGTTCAGCTCAGCACCTCATCCAGAGGCTGTACCCATATGAGACCATGCTGGGCAAGGAGGGCCATAATGCTGTGGAGGGTGTGCTCAATGTAAGCATGTCTCTCTCTCTCTCCCTCTCCCTCTCTCTCTCTCTCTCTCTCTCTCTCTCCCTTTCTCTCTCTCCCTCTCTCCCTCTCTCCCTCTCTCTCTCTCTCTCTCTCTCTCTCTCTCTCTCTCTCTCTCTCTGTCTTTCTTTCTCTTACTCACTTTCACCAGTACTGGACCAGTACGCACCAGTACTGGATTGCAGAAACTGTAAAATCATGCAGTAGCACTATATAAAATAAACTGAGTTCAGACTCTGAAGATGCCCTGCTGTTTTAAGGTTTTGTCCTGTTGTCAGAAGATCACAGGTTCAAACCCTGACAGTACCATCTATGGCTGGTAGTCCAAGAGTGTGTAATTGGTCCTGCTCTCTGGGTGAGAAGGAATCCAGCCCTTTCAGACTCGGTCTTGAAGCAGTAATGGCTTAGTTCTTTTCAGATGCTGCACTCTCAGTTTCCTCCCTGTCTGCAGCGCTTTGAGTTGCTGGATGGGAAGAGGCCGGCGTGTGCTCAGGCTGTGGTGGGTGTGGAGCGAGTCCAGGGCCTGACCCCGACACAGGCAGC
The DNA here is from genome assembly GCA_025802075.1 of Tenebrosternarchus preto. Taxonomy (NCBI): domain Eukaryota; kingdom Metazoa; phylum Chordata; class Actinopteri; order Gymnotiformes; family Apteronotidae; genus Tenebrosternarchus; species Tenebrosternarchus preto. Next base: position 29,415,984 of record JAOYMR010000006.1, on the reverse strand, counting down.
AGTCACCATCAGCACTGCTGACAAAACCATCACCTTCCAGGTCAGGAGGCAACCTTGTGCTTGTCTGTGCATCTCAGTACGTGCTCCCCAATTATGCCGTGCAGGAAAGAGACTCAGAAGTGAAGCTGTGCTCTTCTCACGTGCGTCACAAATGCACTTTGAAGATGATGTGTCCTTTGAACATGGTTAAGAATCTTAAGTAAGGCATTAATAGCATTGAAAGGAGCTTTGGAAAGAGCCATACCCTTAAAGGGATCCTTTGTCTGCCCTACAGTCAGTCAGACAGATCTGGCTTCAGGTGAAGGCTGTATTCCAGGTGTTTTCCTCCCTAATGGAAACATTGCTTCACCACTGCAGGTTCCAGCAGGACCACGACCAGTTCGTCCCCCAAGCAGAAGCCCCACCTTCATCAGCACCCCCACTCACGCCCGCCTGCTCGCAGAGATGATGCAGTCGCATTTGGTCAAAGACATGTGCCTCATCGGAGCCAAGGTGCAGCAAGCAGGACTTAACCTTCTGCTAACCCAAGCAGGACATAACCTTCTGCTAACCCAAGCAGGACATAACCTTCTGCT
>JAOYMR010000006.1:29384920-29396333 GCA_025802075.1 Tenebrosternarchus preto | reverse complement strand
CATCTGTAGTACTGAGTAACCCAATCTCATCGGCCCACAGTACTGAGATCCATGGTGCATCTGTAGTACTGAGTAACATTCAGGGGTTATTTGAGAGAAGAGTCTTGAAAGGAGCTGTATAGCTTCAGCTTAGATGCACTTAAAGAGATTTGTAACAATTTTCCATTATTTGGCCTTTTGAATGATATTGCTGGCAGTCGTTTGAAATGTCTTATCTGTTGCAGGTCTCTCACAGTACTTAACAGCATTTCACTTCTCTAATAAGACCCAGAGCTGCACAGTACAAACGAAACAAATAAAGCATGAATTGATATCCACAACAGCAGATGTTGTATATTAGAACTGAGAGAAGATGAAACTTCTAAAAACAATACCTTTGTGGGAAAAAGGTGTGGGTGTGTGTGTGTGCATGTGTGTGTGTGTGTGTGCACACGTGGGTGAGAGAGAAAGGTTTTGGACAAAAGTACTTATTACTTTTGTCCAAAAACATGGAATTCCACAGGGGTCATCCAGGGGTTATGGATCTCCCAGTGGAAGAAACCCAAAGCCTGAATGAACAGCGTGGCTCCGCAGTCTTGACAGCTCTCCTTAGCCAATTGCACCATTTATCCAGGCCTGACGCAAGCTTTCTATTCTTAGCAACGACAGTGTGCGCTGTATGTCAAGCAGGCCATGAGGAACCCATTAGGACCTGCAGGCAGGCAGGCGAGACCTGGGCCGCCACGCTTGCCTTTCCCATAAAAGTAAACTGAAGACTGAGCAGATGCGTCCTGACTGAAGGTTGGCCCAGCCCAGTGTTCCGCACCGCATCTATATCTCGACTGCTGATGCCGTCCAGACTTCAAGTTTCATCTGCCAAAGGTTGAATGTTACAAAGGCTTGGCTGACTGTAAGAATAACACAGACCTCGGAAGGATTGTTAGGGAGATAAGGGCCTATTTACAAAATTTGCCAGCGATTCTCATAAATCTGAACTGTGCAGCTCTACACACTCTGACCACTAGTGTCTCTAGGAAACCATTTTCCTAGCAACCTCACATGGATCACTATTACTACTACTTGCTGCAAATAATAAGGCCTTACAAGGGTTGTACAGCTCCCAGTAATCCACTGGTCTTGTTCTCCAGATTTACGAAAAGAAACAAGTGGGTTGTAATGGCTTCTCTACTCTCTCCCTCTCTGTAGAGCAACACGGTGTTGCATCTGGACCTGGTGACTGGTGCAGTGAGAAGACTGATCCTGTCTGAAAGCAACGAAGATGAACCTGTGCACAAAAGCTCCAGTTGGTGGAACACTAAAGACAGTCAGGTGAAGGCTTGGTGCACAATGACTGACGCCAGCCCATTAGTTGTAATTGACCCTTCAAAACATTTTGGTAAATGGAAAAGAATGATTCACTGACGGCGACCATAGATTACATAAAGTCCTACATTAGTACTGATACAGTTAATACCTGAAACTCTGTATGTCTTGTTTCATGTCACAGTCAGGGCACAGAATGTGCCGGGAGTTTGCCCACAAGAACTGGCTCCTGTTTTACAAGGCTGATGGGTGAGCACTGCACTCCGAGCTCTGTTCTACACTCCCCTGGGGGCTTGCTGAAGTGACTCACTTTCTGCTTCACACTGACAGGAATCGGTTGGATGTCTTGGATGTGTTGGAGGGCCAGGTTCACACCATCTCTCTTCCCATTAGCCTGAAGGCTGTGTTCCTGGTAGCCGAGGACCACTGGCTTCTCATTGAAAGCCAGACTGACAGGTGCTCCACCCACCCTCGTGTTCCTTCGGTGTTTCATTTGTCAGCCACATGTGGTTTGAAGATTGGTTTGAAGCTGTGTTTTTCAGCCTAGTCCTCAGAATGTCCCAACATACATGAACCATGCTGGAAGTTGGGTTAGACCAAAAACATGGAACGCCTAAGGGAACACAAGGACTGGGTTGAAAAACACTGCTTTGGAGTGTTTAGGTGCTGATTCCATTCACTCAGTTCCTGCCTTTTCTTTCTTCATTCTCTGTGTCCTTCAGACTTGCTGTGTTTTGTTCTCTACGCAGAAAGTTCCTGTTGACCAAGCCCATGCACATGGGCACGCAGGAGTCAGGTGTGTGTCAGCTGCACAACATCAGTGAGGAAGACATCAGCACTGGCTTCGGCACCAGCTCAGGTAGATCAGCTCCACCAGGCAAATGCATACCATTACTCCGTTTGTGAGCTGCAATGCCAGAGCATTGTTCTTAAGTTTAGAAGTTCCGAGCTTTCAAAAGTTCAGAGCACTTAAGAGGGTGTTCCATCACTTCTGAGTCTGGTATCCAATCCTTGTTGCTAAGGATTACATTTCATTAATAATGACTAAGATTGATGGGAGCTATTATAACACTGAAATAATAATTATTTTAAAGATTGCTTGAGGCATAAAAGTAATACTACGACTTTATTTTGTTGAAACTCTTACAGAATTGTCATTGGTTTATGACATTGGTAATCCTGAATCATTGTGTTAAGCTCCGTTGAGAAAATTTTACGTGTTCAGTGAATTTACAGACACATTATTCAAGCAACCCTTCAAACCAATCAGGAGTGATCTCAAGGTCTCAAGCATCTGGAGCGAAATACAAGACAGACACACAGACAGACAGACACAGACAGACAGACAGACAGATACTTTATTAATTCCAGAGGGAAAGAACAAGTTAAGGTTCTTGGGCTAAAGAGTTCCTGTAAATGAATATGTTTCTTATATTTGCGGTACTGTTATATGTGGTCTCAGGGTTTGGGATTGAGATGTTTTTCTTGTCAGTTCGTATTTGCTTAAAATACAGGTGCACTTTGAAGTCTTCCCCCCTTGTTTACATAGTGTCCTCATATCTATCTTCATCCTACCTACCCAATGGACGACTCCACTCAGACGGCCATTTGTTTCCATGTAGGGTGATAACTGTCTCATAGCCCTATTACTGTGGGACTGCTCTCAGCCTGGCAGTAACTTTGTGAATCTGATGAATGGTGCTTTTATGCCTCATTTACCAGAAATAAATCCCCGTTTATTTTTAAAGTCTGAAATAGCAGGTGAAATAAATTGCTTCGTTTTTGTTTATCTCCATCTGGAATGTTGTTTACAAAAGATGAATATCTTGAAGTCTTCTGACGACCAGCCACCTGTCAGATGGTCTTCAGCACACAGACTCCAGCTCACTTTACAATCCAACTTATCACTTCTCATGGCTTATTAAAAAAAACTTTGACACTCATAGTTAATAAAACTGCTGCAGCATTTCTAATGATGAATGTCAGTGTCATACAGAAAGACTGATATCTGCACTTATCTGATATCTGCACTTAGTGCAGTGTAGAACCTTTGACAAAGGGACAGAGCTTGGCCTCTTCTTTGAAACTGAGAGCGTTTTAGAATACATCACACCTTTTCAGTGATCACCATGCAGGTTTTAATCGAGCCAAGTCTGACAGTATATGGTGAGAGTGGCTACGTTTAATGGCTGGTCAGAGTGAAGTGTTTAGCTGTCATCAGTCAGCAGATGACAAATGAAGGCCCCGAGTTTTCCTGGGCGCTAACGTTGAGCATGATCCAGTCAGGCAGTCCGTCTCGTGTGTCATGGTTCAGGAACAGAACCTGCCGCCCCTCAAGAGGTTTCCAGTGAGCAGCTGCCCAATGAGAATCTCAGCGCCGCCCTGGGACAGAAAATCGTCTCGCCCAACCGCCTTGCCTGCAGCCCTTCCACCTATGCCAACATCATCGTTGGCTTTCCAGATCTCCTTGTGAGTGTATCTTTATAACAACATGAAACATCAGTGTTGCTGAGTACACAACTAGAACAGAATAATTCTGCAACAAGACGCACAACAGAGATGTGCTGGGATTGTGTGGTTTGTAGAATGGGAAGGACTACATGGTTCTAATTTAGTTTTGTCTTTTCAGTCACCAAACGAGGTATACACCTTTAAGAGGCCGTTGCATCTTACAGAGGGCAGAGGCCCCGACATGTTTTTCGGCTCAAGCCGCCGCTCAGGACCGGCAAAGAGGGTCAACTGTGTCACTCTGGTGCAAGCCAATCAGGTGGTTCGGGCTCTAACCCCTACACAAGTGCCCCTGGGAGACATTTACCCTAAAGGTGTGTGAGTAAAAAGAAGTTCAAAATTTGACCTAATAATTTGACAGAAAATAATGTTTTCAGCAATTCATATTGGTTGATTTTTCTTTTAATCACAGACGTTACCCCACCAATGACTGCAGCCTACCTGGAGGTGACAGATCTGAATTCCAAAAAGGTCAAATATATACCAGTGCCAAGGTAAACAGCCCAGTTACTTAGAAGAAGACTCTTTTTATTTGCTTGTAATTTATATATATATATCTTTTGGTACTAACAAGGAAAAAAAATTTTTTTTTCTGTTTCATAGGCAGATCCATTAGTAAGTGCTTGTGCTGAACTATAGTGTTAGTAAAGCCTTTAGCTCCCTCATCTGTTAAACTGAGGGACATTACATTTTTCTGAAGGAGCTGCTGTTTTAAGATGAGCTCATGTTAAGAATGGACTAAACTATTATGGATTGGCTGCTAAATCATTCAGACATGTTTAGCAAAGTGAAGTTTCTTCACAAGGCGACCTATTAACGCCCATTAGAGCCATTTGTAAATTGAACGTCTTATTTTGGCCTCTTTGAGTAATGTGCAAACGCAGCACAGTGCAGAGGAAAGAGTAGCATGTAGTCTGTTACAGTCTGTTACAGTCTGTTACAGTCTGTTACAGTCCCCCTGCTACAGGACTGTGGGTGTCTCATGTTCTTAAACCACACCTGCAGGTCCCATTCGATGTCTCCCTACACGTCCTGGATCTCTAAAGTATCAGATACTGACGTGGTCATTGCTCCGCTGGGCTCTGGTGGGGTAGTAACTGTGGACATGGGAGGCTGTGTGAGGCTATGGGAAACAGGCTTAGACAATTTGCAGCGCTCCCTGCAGGAGTGGAGGAACATGATTGGCTCTGACGATGGTCGTCCTGTACAGGTAAGAAAAGCTTTACTGTGATTACATCATAACAGAACTGTAAGAGGTGCAGGTAGTGTCAGCACGAGGGTTTAAAAAATCCAGTCCGTTTGAATGATTGGTTTCTTCAGTAACCAATGAGGAAGAGACACAGAACAGATTATTTTGTTAACTAAATTATACAAACTTACTATTGAAGTCCTTATTTTATGTTATTTTGTCCCATTGTCCTGTACTTCCATCCACTACAGTTAACAAATATATGTCAGCCAATCAGAAACATGTTTTTTTTTTTTTTTTGTGGCCATGGTATAACAACAATGTTAAAACTCTAAGTAACAACTTTACTGTAAGCTGCTGCTAAATACATTCAGGATTTTTACGATTTGCATTTTTTCTTTCGTGTCAAAGCAATAAAATACAGACGTTTGTGTTAACCATCGTCCAGCTTCTGAGACTTTTGAGTGTTGGAATGCAATTGCGTTGTAACAGGTATAAAGAACCAAGCAGTAGCACTGCTGTGCCTGATGCCAGTCAAGAGTTACTGTTGTACTGAGAGTAGTACCCAACCCAAATATGATACAGTCGTCAATGGATCTGTGATCTGATATTGATTAGTGATTAATGATGTAGAGGATGATTTATGAATTTACAGGTCAACAGATTGGCTATAGAACAGCGACCTCCAGAATTATTGGCACACCTGGTTAAGGTTAAAAATCTTAAAATAAATTACATTTTTATTGCAGAAGCATAATATCGCACTGAAAATTGTAGAAAAATATAACCTTTAACTCAAGTGAATAAAAACAAAAATCCCTGACTAAAGAAATAATGATTTTTCATAAAATCACCTGCTCCACAATTATTGGCACCCCTAACAATTCCTAGAAGATAAATGTAATTGAAGCATTTCTGTCATTTCTACTGTAGTTTATAAAGTTGATCAGAGTATCTAGGAACCTTTAATCAGTTTCCCTGGGGGTATAAATATGATGTGACACAGAGGCCTATTTCTCTTATCCACTCTTCATGGGAGAGACACACCCTTCAAGTAAAGGCAGATGTGTGTCAGCCTTCATAAGGCAGGCAATAGTTACAAGAAAACAGCCACTCACCTACACCTGCCCATGTCTACAGTCAGAGGAATCATCAAGAAGTTTAAAACAACCGGAACAGTGACAAGACTTGACAAGGACGCAAGCTCATCTTGCCACCAAGCGCAGTGAGGAGGATGGAAAGAGAAGTAAAAAGTTCTCCAGAACGTTTAGAGAACTGTTGGAGAATTGCATCAAAGAGTAGCATCTTGGGGTCACAAAGTCTCCATAACAACCATCTACATGGCAACAAAGCTGTTTGGGCATGCACAGGAAAAAAACTGTTCTCACTTACAAGCATAAACATAAACATCTGGAGTTCACCAAGTGGTACTGGGACTTCAGCCATGATCATGTGCTTTGGTCAGATGAGACCAAGATGGGGCTTTTTGGCCACAAACAATCCAAGTGGGTCTGGAACACAAAAGATGAGTAGAAAAGCACACAATGTTTCACCAGACACAAAATCAAGCTCCTCTCATTAATAATCCTCCTGCCATTAAGCTCCCCCTGCCAATAATCGTGGCACAGATGATTTCATGTAAAGTCATTATTTCTTAATGTGGGATTTTTTCCCCACTGAATAAATGCACTTGAATTAAAGGTTGGATTTGTCTCTTTTTGCGTTGTAGTCCTGTATTATTTAAAAAAAAAAAAAAGAAAAAGAATTAATTTCTTAGAAGCCTAGGAACACATCTTAACCAGGGGTGCCAATAATTGTGGAGGGTGCTGTATATAATTGTATGCATGTAAAATAACATAACTATTCCCTATTAAAGTGGATAGTGAGTGAAGTGCTGTGTTGGTGAGTGGGTGGAGACTGTATGTAATGTTTGTCTGAAAACCCTTTACTGGTCATTTCAGAATGCATAACAATAATTTGTTGAGGTTTCGTAGTTAGTGTTGTTGTTGTAGTACCTTTGTTAATCATGTGGTGGCAGTATTGACTCTGAAATGCATGTTTTTTAAAAAAACATTTACATAATTACATTTTTTATATGTATTTTCAGTGGTGACAGATCTCTTTCTTTCTCTCTGTCTAGCCACCTTTTGGATTATCAGACCTTTTCTATTTGCTGATAGTTTTTTATGAGATTATTTTCATGCTTTTTTTGGTTTCTTCTTTTTATCACCCTCTCATAAACACTTTCAGATCTGCTGTGTTTGTTGTTTAAGCTACTCTGAATCAGTGTCTTTTCTTACACCCACATTTCCAGTGATCTGTGTTACCTTTTTGCTGCAGCTTGAGGGGTAGCTAAACTCTGCACTGTGCGTACAGACGCCAGGGTGTTGTTCATGGCCCTGGTCCAGTGCTGCTCTGTGTGATTCAGAGATAATCACTGGTCTAAAGTAACTGGGTCATTTGATGTTTCAGCTTAGCCAGGAAAAGACATGGAGTGGATAGGCCTTCAGACTGTTTAAAGCAGTGTAATATATCACATCTGAAAGACTCAAGGCCACTTGGATGTTAATACTGTATGTTCTCATATTGAACTGCTCTTTTGAAGTAGAAACTTGGTGTGTAAAGTCTGCTGTGACTGCAGTGACATGTATCGTCCAATAAGGCTGGATGTGCCTGATTCCATCTAGAGTGGTAGCTTGAGCTATTGCCTGGTACCAAACCTTAAACCTAGCAGATAATATTTACCAATGGATCGGCCATGCTCCACCCTGCTTGTAATGGTTTAGCTTTACACTCTGGGCATGAAATTTCTCCATCACACATTGTTGAAGGTGTTTATCCAGCCCACTACACACACCTTTCCTTGGAGCCTCTGATCATTACACAATCTCAGAGGAGTCTTTGAGTCACACTTAGCCCATTAAATATTTGCACAGACCTCTGACCTTCCAGCAAACTTTTCGAACAGTGGTTGTAAAGGTAGCATCACAGTTTTGGTGTGTAGTTAAAACAGATGTACGACACACACATTCTCCATGAACACACACTCATCTGTAAGAGGGAGAGATCAATCAGAGCTCAATGTGATGCCGTCTCACTGATGCTCCTTTGCTTATCAATAATGGCTGGGGGTTGGATGTCCCCAGGACTGGGGTTATCCTTAACTGCCATAGAAAACCTTTAAACACCAATCACACAGTCATTAATCCTGGCTGTGCCGAACCAGCTGGATGCTGGCTGGACGGCTGTGCTCAACTGGATGCTGGCTGGACGGCTGTGCTCAGCTGGATGCTGGCTGGACGGCTGTGCTCAGCTGGATGCTGGCTGGACAGCTGTGCTCAGCTGGATGCTGGCTGGACAGTTGTGCTCAGCTGGATCCCGCTGGATGGGTGTGCTCAACTGGAATGTCACAGTGGCATTAGTGGTGTTGGACATCCTGGATTAAGAGAAGCAGAGTTGACCTTCCCACACTGTGTAGATGAGCCTCCGTTTCCCAGCAACAGCTCTCTGCTCCGGTGCTGATCAGTGTTTGAGGCTGTACTTCAATGCTAAACACTTCAAACCACTGCAGAAAAAAGATGTCCATCATCAAAGTGTCAAGCGATGTGGCTTTTCATGCTGCCATTTAGTAGTGCTCTAAAATAAAAGGCGTTCCTCACGCTGGAATATCCTCCAGCTCTCCAAATACCTATCTGTTCTGGGATTTAAGTGGTGCAGGAGCTGTGCATCTTGCCTTCCTGGCTTTCTCTATTTTGATGTCTCTGCTGTATGAGTTACTGGAGCGAGTGACGGACACATTCCTGAGTGTGACTGCATCCGTTTTAGAAAGCAATGCCTCCAAGGCTCTGCTGGGATCCCTGCCATCGCTGCCTCATTTCTCCACTGCAAACTCACTCGTTTCCCCAGCTTTAGCTGCTCACCTCTCCGCCACATCAGTCAGTGTTTATTTCCCTTCTCCCGCTCAGCACCCTGTCTTTTATCTGCTCTCCGCACCCGGACTTTCACTCTGTGTTCCATCACAGGATGCCTCTGAATGGTGCCTGTGTTAGAGACTGAGATGGGGCATTCCTGTAGCCAGGGGGCGCTCTTCTCCTCCCAGTCTCAGACTTTCGTGGATTTTTGGGCCTGTAAAATACACCCCCCCACTTCCAGCACTCACCTCCGCCCTAGCTCTCTTTGGCCCATTTAACATGCCAATGCAGCTACCACGAGTCCAAATGTTGTCCGGGGTGAAGGTTTGGGAGACCCAGCAGGAACACCATGCCCCTCGTCCATCCCCCAAGCCTACATATCTTAGCTCCTCTGTCCTGCTGAAAGTTTATAAGCTGCATCTAACAGTGACCAAAACACATGCTGCTCAAATCTGACCACACATTTTAGTTGGATTATAGGAACGGTTGAGAAGGTTAGGACAACACACCACCACAAACACACTTCTCAGGTGTGCTGTAAGAGTGTGTGATTGACAGTAGTTTTGTTTGTTAAGTGCTGAATGTGTGGTAACGTGTCCAGGCAAGGCCGGTAGTGCGTGTGAGAATGAGCTGCATGCCGTTGTTTGGAGGCATTTCCTCAGTTGTTTGGAAGGAAGCCCCAGCGCTGGTCCCTATGAAAGAATACATTATGAGCTCATAGCAATCTGTCACTTCTCCCTCTCTGTTGGTGTGGAGTTCCTGGTCCTCTCCTTGATCAAATCCATGTTATTAGAGAACAACACACACACACACACACACACGTCAGACCTGTGGAATGTCTGCCTTTGTTCCAGCACTTATATTGTTCCCTGAGGCAATTGATGCAATGTCTGTGGTACATTAAAGAAAATATATTCAGTTTGTTAGAGTCTCCCATTCTTTTCCAGCACATTTGCGTTGATTTCCATGGAAACGTCTTGGACATCATGAACATATTGGTGAAGAATGGGTGTGATGCTCCCGCCGCGTAGCTCAAAACCGCGCCGACTGTTACCGGGACTCTTTGTGTGCGAACGACAGCTGTGTGATGATGTACAGCCCAAAGCAGTGTGTCACAGGGGAATCACATGGGTGACATCAGCATCACGCCCTGGTCCAGCCATGTTTAGAACGAGCATCGGGAGAGGGAGGGAGGGAGAGAGAGAGAGAGAGAGAGAGAGAGAGAGAGACAGACACAGACAGACAGAAAGAAAATCCGTCATCCTGGCAAGTGAAACCCGAGATCCCTGTCTGGAAGTGTCTAAAAGGACTGATTGCGACACTGACTCACCTCTTACATGGAAAGACACTCCTGGTGACACCAGAAGGCAGAACACATGTGTGGAAGGGACAAGGCAGATAGTGAAGCACTGATACAAGCTCAGTGATAAAATGCATTGTACCTAATCTACATTTCAAAAGCAGAACATATACAGACCACAGGCTGTATGATTAATAAGGGATCCACCCGTTGTCTGTGTTGGTGGGTCTGATTCACCTAATTACCGTTATTTGCATGAATTGCTGCTGTACATTATGTTCTGTGACATTTTACTGTCTATCAGCGACAGATGTGGCATCTTCATGTCTGATCTGTTGTTTCAGTGCTGACTTATTTGTACCGAGGGTGGAGGAGGGACAGAGTGCTTCTGTTTGTGGTGAGAAGGGCATTAGTAGATAACTATCACAATGTCTCCCATTAAAGACGCCAGGTAGGGGTTGAGTGGAAGAGGGTGACGCTTTCCCTTTAACCTCTAGAACATTCCGTCTGCTGTCTGCAGATCAGAGACCCTGATTAGGGGATGTCCTCTACACACCTTTACCATATAGAGGACAGATCTGTTAAATTCAGCTGTGCATGTGTTTGTGTGTGTGTGTGTGTGTGTGTGTGTGTGTGTGTGTGTGAGAGAGAGAGAGAGAGAGAGAGCGTTTAAGAAGAGCTGGAGTCTCATGGCTCTGGGTCTCAGTGTAGACGTGTGCCTCTCACTGCTGTTCCCAGGCCTTCGTGTCTGTGGTACGGCCGTGTTATCACCTCTCTGATTGTCCACTTTGCGTCTGTCTCCATGTCTCAATGTGGGGTAACAGCAGAGACAGTGTTAGGCAGGGTGTCCCTTCAGTCTGGACATGAGTGATTTACTCCACTGGACAATTTGACATTCAGACTGAACACCCCGACCACACCCTCTCTCAGAACCTGCCTGTTTGTGCTTGTGTACTCTGTGTTCTAATTTTGTTTGTGTTCCAGTGCACTCTGAGCGTGAATATTAGTTTTCCAGAAGTCAGATTTCCGTATTTCTCCTGTCATCAGTGTTGAAGTGATTATTTGATGGCTTGTGGGTTTCATGTTAGGCTGCTGCATGAATCTTAGGGAGACGTTTTGATTATGTAATCTGCATCTGTTATGCTGTTTATGGTTTCATTCATCAAACATAGTGAAGATAAAGCTGACGAGCCCCTGGTCACT
>JAOYMR010000006.1:29350241-29369425 GCA_025802075.1 Tenebrosternarchus preto | reverse complement strand
TGTGTGTGTGTGTGTTTCTTTTCAGCTCACTGTAGCCAGCTGGCTCAGCCTGACCAGCTCCTCTCATTTTCCCAGCCTTGAGTCCCAGGCTTCATGCACAGCTGCATTCCACACTTTCACTGTAGGATTCAGCTGCTTAATGCAAATAGCTCATCACTGCTCTGCTCTGCAGCTCAGCTGAGCAAGAGGCACCTCAGAAGTCTTGAGGATGAATCTTTGTTGTGTAAGTATTTTTCCCTAAACTGGCTATCCAAAGTTCCCAATGGTAGATACAAATCTGTCTTCAGCCAGTGCTATAATGTCTTTATATTCTTGCTTCTTTTAAATGGTGAGAGAAGGTGTCAGCAGAAGGTTTGTGGAAGTTTGTATCATTCTATCACCTCAAACACACACACACACACACACTTCCGTTTTATTTTATGCCGATGCATTTTTTCAGCATGAGAAACTCATGAAATGCTAATCTTCTCATGCCCTGAACTTCAAAATGCTACATATTATATTATTAATACATATTTCTTCCATGGCTTTCCTCCTTCCTCTGCAGAAGCTGATCATCTGGATTTCATTAATAGGTTCCATATGGTTCGCTCCTGTGATAGCCTGTATGACATAATTACTTTTGTTTAATAGTCCATGAATCATTATGGTGAGTTCTCTGGCTGGAAGCTAAGGCCAAGCATCTTTTTTCCACTCAACACAAGCAGCACTGAGAGAGCAGTGAAAGGAAGCCTTTCATACATTCATCTGAGATGTTTACTGTAATAAGTCTAGCAAGTCTGAATGCAGTTACACATGTACACACATTCTGGAAGATTTGCTGCTCAGCGCCTGTTGTGTAGAGCTTTAGTTGTCAGCTAATATATCATATCACATTGAAGCAGTCTGACACTGCAACAATGCAACCGTTTCATTATCAGAACCAGAGGGAGATGCCAGGGGCTGCAAGAGGGCATGGTTGAAGAAGTTTAGATGTTTGTCTGCATAAACATCTGTACATTCTGTACATCTTGCTATTGAACACATCAGTAAAGCTTGTCAGCTTCACGCAGGAGGTTGTTATTAACTGCAATTGCAGTTGTAATTTGCAGAGCTAATGTTGGGAATGTTGGGATTTGTATCTTAGAAATAAAATGCATGGTTTAAATGACTGCTGTTGGGGTTTTCAGTGGCGGTTAAAGACCTGTGTCGTCTTGCCTTGTTTTTCTTACCCTTTATACATGCAGTGAGCAAAAAGCTCGAGGCGTCATAGTAACCACAGTGTTAGATTGTTCCTCTGGGACTTTATTCAGTATCTGCTAAGTGGAGAATCTGCAGTGCCATGTAAACTTTGGACTGGACTGGACTAGATGCCTAAAGGTCATGTTCTGCAGATTACAGCATAATGTGATGGCCAGAGTGGGGCCTCTAAGACATCTTCTGGAATGACGACTGCAGCCAGTCATGAAAATTCCTCTGCTAAAAGTAGCATTGGACACTGTGTGCTAGGTGCCTCTGGTACACGTCAGGAATCAAATCTACTTCCATTTTGGTTCTTTGGTTGGAATATTGTTTACTGAAGCTGAGCTACATGCAGTAACACTATGATCTCCTTAGAACAGTTGTTGCAGTGCCATCAGAAATAATTTCTCTGTAACTGAGCCCAGTTCTCACCCATGTCATTCCTGCTTCAGATGGGTCACATGGGGTCCTTTGCATTGACTGAAACATTCAGAGACTCCTCTGTGCTGTAGAAAGTCCTACAGATGGCTTAGAGGCGGTACAGAGCATCTGGGAGCCAAGGACCAAGGCTAGAGAGCAACTTCTTTACAAACGGGCAGTGCTTTGCGTGTTGTTCCTTTATAGATATAAGCTGCCACTGAAGAGGCAAAGTTCACATCCACCTCATCAACCTGTTGCTGATGATGAACACTGAGGACTCTTAGACCAGGTGAGGTTGCAAACCCAGACAGCACACGTGCACTCGACACTGAAGCCTGAAGTTCATTTAGGGGTGGTGCAACCCAACCATGTGAGGTTTGGGGAAGAGAAAGGATGTTTTAGCAGGGAAGGTACAGCTGATAGAGCTCACACAGGTCATTTGTGCTGGCTGCTCTGACAGCAGATAATTAACAGAGTTCAGGCTGAACTGAGCCCTGAGGCTGTGTCAAGTGCCCCACTGCCAATGATTTAAAGTCAGTAAGCTATTAGTTACGGTCCAGTAACCAAGAGCTAGTGAGTATGACAAAGTGGATGGACAGAGATGTACAGGAGTGCATTAAAGATGTACAGAGATGTACAGGTGTGCATTAAAGCACTGAGCATAAATACAAAGCAGTTCTGTTGATTAACTAGTTTGTCGTGGTCATCCATTCTGTTTCAGTTACCCAATATTTAGGTTTTCAACTAAATAAAATGGAAAAATGTTGTAGCAGCCATTTTATTTGTTGAAAGAAAAGCCCCCTGGGAGAGTACCTAGTCAAGGGGAGGAGTGGTCAAGGTAAGCACTCCCCTCCCTCAGAATTTGCCCCCAGGCGCAGGGGAGAGTCCTGCAAAGCTAAATTAGAGGGTGGAGATGGGAAATGACTGTGACCCACCCTCCTAACCTGATCAGAAGGGAAAAGGGCACGAAATGGACAAAATACACACAGAGGACACTTAGTGGTCACGCTTTGTGCTTTAAATGTCTGAACTAGTCATTTTCATCACCATACACATACTGTTCAGGCAGTTCCTTCAGAGCCTATACATTCTTGTTGTAATTATAGTACACTGGTTTGGTTTTCATTATACTCTATAGTGAAGAAGAAAAAAATATTTTAAATTCTTCACTTTTTCCTGTCAGCACACTGTTAAATGAATGGTTGTTCATTAGTAACTTGTAATATAACTAGTAATATTCATTACTTAATCAATCTGCTAATCTGGCCAAAGTGGTTCCTGAGATTTTAGGAGTTGTTTGCAAGTGAGAGTAGCTGGAGTAGGATGTAGTAGGATGGAGTTAAAAAGACTTTTGTTGAGGACAGCTTGTGTTTCACAAGCGTTTTCAAGGTCTGTTACATCGAGCCCCTGCATGTGATTGGCAGAGCCCCGCCTCCTCACCTCTGAGGTCTTTCTTCACTCTGCTGGCCGACACTGTGCTGCTGCGGGCAGATCAGTCAGCTGCGCTGAGCCATGCATTGAGCACTGAATGGGTACAAATTGTTTAGTAGTACTGTGAATTATCTTCAGGCTTTATAATCCCCCTCTTTTGCAATTACAAAAAAGAGAGTTCACTCTCTTCTCTCTTCAGATGGTGTGAATTCCCTATACTCAGTTCTTACGTCTCATACAAATTCACAATCCTGGCAGATCTTATCAGAATCATTCCCAAATGAGCTATTCTGCTGGAAATGAAGGGAAAGTCCTTTGCTCTCTTGTCTTGATTTGTATCTTGATGATTTACAGTCCTGTGCCTTGTGCTTTACCTTTGTCTGTTCTTTCATCAACTTGCAGTTCAGCACGTTTGCATGTCTTCAACTGAAAAGCCAGAGATTTTCAAATGCACTCTATCAGTTCATTGTTTCACACAGTTGTGGCTACAGTTACGTTTTTTTTACCATGGCATAGTCTATTAGAAATATTGTAATCAATCCCTCCCTAAAGCTTTTTGGTGATTTTACCAGTGCAGTCTTTCCGGTCCTGTTCTTAAGCACCATGTAATTTAGACACACAAGCTGTGGGTTCTGTCCTGAGCAGAGCAGTGGGTCTGTGGCAGAGTAAAACCCCTCAGCTGATAATATGTGCTGAACCATGAAGCTCCACTACAGGACTGCAGGTCACAGCAGGTCATCTGGGCCCTGCAGCCACATTCACCTACAATGTTTCAGTGGAAACGAGAGTTGAAGCACTGTGCTATAGACTTAACAAGATTTGGTTTCATCCAGCCACAATGAATCTTAACTACGTGTTTGATTTAATGATTAAATAATTATATTTAATTATACCAAGAGCAGATAAAGCTCTGTTTTTCCTCCAGTAGCTCTTTTATAAGACTGTTCCATTTAGCGTATTTTGAGATTGTTAAGCCAGATTAAACACTGTTTTCCTGCTTTGCACATCAAGGACATAAATTGTTAACCCAGCCCTTGTCTGCTCTTTCTCTCTGCATCCCACTTCCCAGCTTTGTTGTGTGACTTTTGACCCTGCACTCCTTTGTGGGTGTGTGGGAGAAAGGTGGCTGGTGTCACAGAGGTCAGGGGGAGGTTAGGGGGAGGACGGAGACGACGCTCAGCTTGCGTGTGAGAGCAGTTTGCTTGGCCCAGTATTTCATCATTCTAAACCAATGTGCCACGCTGGCCTGGGGCTGCAGCAAACCACAACACATCCTAGCAGCAGAGACTCCAGCGTGTTGAGAAGGTGGGAGATGTGTGCTTAAGAAAACACAGCAACGGCAACCGTTTAGATGGATCACTCCATTTAGATGGATCATACCATTTAGATGGCTACCATTTAGATGGATCTCTCCGAATTCCCATGTGTTTAGGACATTAAAGCAAACACTTGCTGAAGCTGACGGTGGTAATCGCAGCCTTTAAGGCTCAGGCTGATCTACATGAAGCTCTTAGCATTAGCGCTTCATCAACTCAGGGAAACGGCCAAATACTGCACCGTCACACAAAGCCAAACTCCACATTTAGTGAAGAGCCAGGAAAAACCAGACCCCCCCCCCCCCAACACTTAATAATCTCATGGCTCTGATGGGCAGGACTGCGTTGGTCGGTATGCACCCTGTTGAAGTTCATTGTAGCGTTACTGATGTGAGCTACACACAAGGAGAGGCTGGAGCAGCTGGGTATGACCTACTGCTCCCTTCAGCCTCATGACATCACCATGAGCAATAGCATAGTGAATATGTAGCACATGCTGCGTCCACATCTACTTATGTTACAGTATTACTTATGTTACAGTATTACTTATGTTACAGTATTCCAACTCCAGCTGACTCATGTTCATATGCTGGAATTCATGGTCCTATACAGATGATTTTATACTGGGGTTTTATTTCACGTTGCTAGAATTGCTGTGATCATAAGAAGTTTTAAAAACAAACATATCACAGGCCTGTCATTTTTCAACATGATAGCCCAGTGTGGTGAATCTAAACAGCATTTTTCACTGCAGTCTTTGTGCATGACCAAACTGGCTAGACATTCACAGATATTTTGTCAGTTTATATAGTTTTATAGTTTGTTATATAGTTTTATAGTTTGTCACTTTATATAGTTTTTCTTTATATAGTTCCAGAGTTGAAGTCTTGACAGAAGTTATTGTTGCCTGCAGCTATTGTCACAAAGCAAGATGTTTTATCTTTTCCTCCCTGGTTATAAGAACACTACTATTTGGACAGTGATCATCTGTATTACATCACACTACTTGGCTCAGTTAATTCTATTGTTGATAGTGTTTGATTGAACTTCTTCCTTCAATTCTTGCCAAATTAATGCAATATCAAAATTAATTTGATAACATTTATATTAGCTGTCATTTAAATAAAATATTTTTTGCAGTTGATGTTCATTCTTAAAGCATTCATTGTTGCGAGGTGTGTGAGGAAACGTTTGTGTTCATGTCATATTGTTTAACTGGTGATTTCTGAGGCTCTTGGCTGAAGCAGTGCTCCTCCCTGTTGTACTCTGGGGATGTTGAGTGAGGTGGGGAGCTGGCATGTCCAGGAGCCGTCATCGCCCTCCCTCTCTTACTGTCTTACTCCTCCAGCACCCTGCCCCTCCCCCAGCACCCTGCCCCTCCTCCAGCACCCTGCCCATCCTCTGCGGGCGCCGACAGGCGCCGGTGGCAAAAGGGTGCCTGCTGCTGCCAGCTGGGATGTCCTATTTGAAAACTGATGGCGCAAGGCCACGGAGGTTAAGATGTTGTGTCGACATGTCTAGCACTAATGTGCTGGGAGACTAACGAGGGAGTTCGGCAGGCTGCCACCTCCACCCAGAGCACAAGGACTGGGTGGGAACACAGTTGAACTGCTGCCTGTGGGTTTTACCAACTTTATTTAAAAAGCAAAAAGAGGGGCATGATTCTGGTCAGATGCACATTCTGAACACAAGCTGCTTAACCCTACCTGAGTTAACCCTACCTGAGTTAACCCTACCTGAGTTGACACTACCTGAGTGAACCCTACCTTGTTAGCAGCAACTTTGTTTAGTTGTTCTGTTTTTTCGGCTCACATTTTGCCCTTTCTGGTAAATGCAGTTATAGATATTCTTGTTGCTTAGAAAAAGTGTATAAGAAAACCTGATTACCAGGGTCATACCCTTTGGTTGGAAGTATTTACCTGTGTTACACCTCAGTATTCAGGTGTTTGCTTCAATGACCATGTATTCTGAATGCTGAAGTCACAGAGGGGCTGAACTGGAGGTCATCCCCTTCTCTGAACTCTGAAGTGTAAGCTGTGATGAAACAAGGCTGAGATGGAACAGCAGTACTGAGGGATGTGAGAGATTACGATCCATCCTCAGCTTTTACAGCAGACGCACTGTGTGGTCAACCATTAACTACCAGCACACAATAGCTAATTTAAGCATTTCACTCATTAGCATCAACATAGTATACATGTGTATGCACTTTTTATGTGTAAATTACTTTCATTTTGTTTAGGGACAACAACAGTTTCTTGTGTCTTAAAAAGAGTAGTCAGAAAACCGCTCAAGGGAAAAAAAAATGAAAAGGTTACAGTTTTCCACTTTAATCTCTGGTAGTTGTATTAAATCCACTTAATATTGCTTTCCATTTTCTCTAGTGAATTAAAAATTAAGTTCACGTTTATCTTAAACCCATGGAACTAAACTCAATAATGCAGTATCTGAAACAGAACATTTTCTTATAACAAGGCAATAGACTTTGAAATATTTACACAGAATACAAAAATATATATTCACAAAAAAGCATTACTCATAAATTTACAATAACCAGCTCTTTACAATTTGCAAATAAATCTCCATAAAAATCCATTTAAATAATCATCCAGCTCAAGTCTTCCAGGGGGAGTTCAACCAGTCCTGATAGTGTATGTGTGTATGAGAGAGAGAGAGATTGATTTATCAGTCTTCATGAGTAACACCAGAGATCAGCATGTTAGTTCCTGCCTGTGTCTTGGCAGTGCAGTATGGCCTGTTGCTCGTCTCTCCCCCCTGTGGATCTGCCCTCCTGATGGCCCGCTGTCGTTCTGACTCCACCTCACATACCTACAATAGAGAGGATAAACAGAAGACACACCAGTTAGTCCAGGCTATTCTTGGATTGAGGGATTGATTTTATTCATCAGTACTACAGTGTCTCTGATCCAGTAAACATGGCAGCTTTAACTGCCTGCCCAGAAGGGCTGAAGGCCCACTGCTCTGGTTCAGCTTTTAACAACATGTTCCACGCTCTTTAAGCTCTTTAACACATCACCACATTCTGGTGTGTAAAAGCGTAAAGAAAATCCAAAACAAATCAGCTGGACTGTGCTAACACACTGGTGTGATAGTGCATATGACACAGTGCAATGCAGTGAACGGTGATGTTCACAGCCGACTCTCAAGCTCTCCCACAGCCAAAAAAACCCCCTTCATTCACTTATTAACTGAAGTCAGGTTGGATGCTCTTACTTGCTAATGTCTTATCAAGGTCAGCGATAAAGTCTTCTAGTTCTTTAGTGTCACCAAGTTTAGCTGTAAAGACATAAAAGAGTAAAACATAAGGGTCAACAAAAAAAAACACTTCTGCAATGATGAAGAGTGGACAAAATGGCAGCATGTGACTCACGTTTAGGTGAAGCTAGTAAAGAACTGGTGGTGTAAGGTGAAAACAAGTTGAGCTTCTCATCGCTAAAGCTGAAGCTGTTTCTGTTCAGAGACTCTGCACCTGTCACCAAGAGAATGACAGCACATGAATGGTTAAAAACAGCCTTTCTCTTTGGGCATCTCCAGCAGGTGAATAACCCTGTCATCTTTCACCCTCTAGCACATAGAATTGTCGAACTCTGCCCTGCCCCACAACCCAGGGGTTTCAGCCAGTGTTTAGTGCATTCTCCTCAAATAATAGCCTCCCTCTCCACTCCAACACATGCACACATTGAAGTTTAAGAGTCCCACCCACTGTCAGGTTAAAGTGAAGCCAGAGGCCATAGCAGGCAAGCTGTTTCCACACCACTCCTTTGGTACATGTCTACTTATTCTCATCTGTTCTTCTAGGTCAGGCACACCAGGCATGTTGTTACAGGGAAGCTCAGTTCATCTTCCCCAGAGTAGTGGCACAGCACTACGGGAGCCTCAGTGCAGCTGTGAACGGAGCATTCTCCCTCCATTACTAAATGCAGGCTTCTCTTTGCCCTACTCACCACAGCTCCAAAACAGGAGCAGACAACAGGCTGCGAGTGACATAATGAGTGCTTTAATTTTGCCAAGGTCTATTTTAGCCCTCCACAAACTTTCACACATTTGACTGTTTGTTCTGGGAGGAAATTGGTGAAGAACAGATCTTTGAGTTTAGGTATTAAATACAAGAACATACAATATACCCCAAAAGTACCTGCATGTTTACTTTGGAGTATTTGGAATGTATTATTTAAAACAGAGCAGTCCTTCTCTCACTGGCTAAATAAATATCTTGTGCATTGGGCAAACAAATGGTCTCTGATTTTACACCAGAATTGAAATGCTGATGTAATTACAACAAAAGCACCATACCTTGGGTTTCATGTTCACTGTTGGTAAGATTCAAATTAGATTAATCTATGTTGTGGAATCTATAGGTGTTCAGCTTGAAAATGATATGCTGTGTTCTCCAGGCTGTACTAAAACTACAAGGCTCTTAATTGTTTGCGTTGGCTGTGCTGAGTTTCAGGCTTTGCCTCTGTGTTTGGGGTGGTAGCTCTGCCTGTGCAAGCTCCCCTGCACTGCTCAGAGTGGTCCAGCACTGCACAGCTCAACCTTACAAACAGACTACAACCTATTCAGATCATGTGACGAGCATCAACTGCTGTTCATCTTTTATACAACACCAACAATTTGACATAGTCCATATCAAGGAATGCCTCAGCAAACGCCATAAATCCTACTTTACTGGCTAGAAGTATTGATTATACTAGAAATTAATTTATTTCAAGGAACATAAATGAATTTCTAATGAAACTTTTGGCTTGAGCAGGACATTTACTTCAGCTCCCTATAAATCTTTATGTAGGTTAGCGAAAGTTTAGGTGTGTACGTAAAGTGACCTAAACTGCCCCGTAAGATTTTACTAAAAGAGGCACGTGCCACGGTGTCAAGAATGACCGTGGGACCATTTATGTAAGTTCATTTATACAATTTCTATTGTTATGCCATATGATGACTTGTGAGGCACATAAACAAACATTAGAAAACCGCCTGATTATGCTTTAATAATTTCTGGAGATTTACGTTATATTATGCCTCGCAACTTCACTTACTTTCCGTGTCGCTGAATCCACTATCGCTGACGCTCGCGCTGCTCCGTCTCTTCATCGTTTTTAAGTGTTCGTCATATCTGAAATGTCTCTTCTCAACGGGGGATGTGAAATCTTCGATGACAGCATCGAATTCGCACAGTACGGCACTGAGGTCGTCATCATCCTCTAGAAATGCTGAAAATGTTGAGTTGCATTTATTTCCAGTTATTCAAACTTAATGTTCTTTACTAAAGGTGTTTGGAACACTGCCTTTTCAAGTTTTTTTCGAACCCATTGAATAGGTGTACCTGTACAAACAATAGGTTATCTAGGACGTAGACTAATCTAAATCACAAGGGTTAAGAAGTCTAATACATAAACCTCACTTACATTTGCTCTGAGACTTCATCTTTGGAGACTTCATTATGCTGTGGGTATTCACGTCTAAATTATCCGATAGGTTATGCAAAGTAAGTATCCAAACAACGGTATGGGTGCACCAAGTGGGTTATCCCAATTGCCCCTCGCTCACGTAGAACCCTCTTGCCTGAACACCGCAAGTTTGCATTTAAATATTCCCCGACTCCCGTCGGGGGCGGGGTCGGAGGCGGAACAGAGTGGGCGAAGCATTACTCCTCGCGCTTGTTTTAGCTTTCCGATTGGCGTCATCACGGTTAAAATATGTATTTGTAAACAGCTAACGTGACACATATAGGGCATGACTCCAGTACATCTTTATTTTTAACCATGACACTTCCGTAACTTTCCCTTACAAAAATATATAAGCCCTTACCTTGTGGTTATTTTTGTTTTGTTGTTTACACATACATTCATCATTCGAAATACACCAATATAATAACGTTTAAAAAGAAAAAATACAATAACTACAACTGAACAACAGTTCTCTAAATGGCACATTTTAATAATAAGAATCTATTTAGATCTACATATCTATGTAGGCAGATTTAAGAAAAAGTATTCTGATAGCTGTACCTCAGGTGTTGTTTACTATACACCCGCAGGCGACGAGGTCTAATAGCAACAATGAGTTTGCATCGCCACCTTCTGGTTCATTACAACACGGACAGGCTGATTTTATGACAAGCAGAGGACTGCTTGGTTTAGGTAAAACTATTTGTAGAACATGACAAATACAAAATGATAAAAATAGAGCTGGTATTAAAGCGACATTTGAAGTATTTTTAGTTTCGGAGTATTGTATGTTGGCGTATTTTGGAGGCTTAAGACAACAGTTGATGATTTTCCCAAAGGTGTGAAATCCAGCAGTTTTAGTATCTGATTTACCAGCTAGAAAAATGTGAAAACAAGACATGGATTTGAACCGGGACTTTCTAGATGACTATGAAACATCTACACATTGAACATCACACAAAAATAACATTTATTCTATGGGGACAAAGTTTTGTTCCAAAATATTTTAATTATTTTATTGTCTAAAATAAGATTCCAGTATTCAGATGTTGCCAAATTTCCAATGTTCTCAGTTTTTATATTAAAGCATTTCTGAATGAATGTTTATGATTTTCAATGTTTATTATTTCTATTCAGTAATTACACATTTATGACACTTGTTCTACACACAAAATATACACTGTAGTGTCAAACCATCAAGAACTTGTTCTTGTCATGTAATCACATCTATGAGAAACAAGATAATAAAAATAGGACTTAGCAGAATGAGATTTTAAGAAATGGTACTTAAAGTAAGATGTTAAACTGAGTTGTTGTGCCGATAATAAAGTGCTTTACTAGACTATATGTCCTTTGTAAACAGGCTTTATTGTGTTTAAAATGTCATGATATTTTATATATTGATTAATGGAAGTATCCATGCTTGTTACAGCATGACATTATAATGAACAGGTGCTACATTGTACAGTTTTTTAAACACTGTCATTTGAGACCATATAATTGCTGTGAAAAAAAGATCTGGTCTCAAACATTAACAGCTGCAAATCTGGATTGATTCAAATGTTAGGAATGAATTGTAACTGCTCTGTAATATGGAATGAATGAATAAGGAATATGAACACACCCAAAAGTGATTCTTTCACTTCATAATCACTGGGTTATTGGTAGACTGAAACTCTCAAACTGTAAGGAAAACAAACATTATGTGTCATTTTTCTAATAAACACTTCACATAGCTTTATGACTATATGGAAAGCCATGCTAACTTAGCAGAAACAGGGCTTCCTTTCTTCTTGCTCATTGGTTAGATTCATTGCAATGCTTCCGCTTGGCTGTTTCAGTCTTAGGGGCCTGTGATTCTTCAGCTTATAGGCCAAGGTGAGGAAAATGGCATCTACATTCTCCTTTTCAGTGGGGTCCTTAGCAGATGTCTCAAAGAGAGGGAAATTGTAGCTGTCAGCCATTCGCTGTGCCAGAGAGGTGGGAACCTTGACTCTTCCTAAGTCACACTTGTTCCCCACCATGATGCGAGGCACCGTAGGAGGGACAGAGTGGTACCTACATTCTTCGACCCACTCTGGCAGGCTCTCAAAGGACGCCAGATTGGTCACATCATACACAAAGATGACAGCATGGACATTGCGGTAATAATGTTCCACCATACTCTTTCGGAACCTCTCCTGTCCTGCGGTGTCCCAGATCTGCAACTAAACACGGGACACACCATTTCCGGCATCACTTTCAGGACACTCAGAAAGAAAACTGCTGCTTAATGTCTCAGGTCTAGTCTTTCTCTTTCTCCATCTGCCTTTATCCATAAATATGCAGCAGCCAATATTTCTCTGAACCCGATTAAACACGAATTATCTACATAAGAAACCACTTTTAACGATTTTTAGGGGAATGCAAGCAATCCTTAAATGGAAGCCATAATTATGTATATGCATGTTATACGAACAACGCTTTCCTGAATGTTTGCCTGTTTACACTGCACAGCTATTACAGATTATGTAATGCATACGACTACAGGTCAAGCTACTAATACGTGTACCATAGCTTGTCAAACCTTAATAAGAATAGCGGTGTTACCGCTGGATGTCAGTGCTGCCAAACGGTATGTGAAGTCATTTTCGCAAACAAAACACGTAACAAAGATCAAATATTTATGGGCTATTATACATTATACAATTTATATATTATACTTTCTTACCTTGATATTTTCTCCATCAAGACTGAGGACCCTTTCTCTAAAGTCAACTCCGATTGTTGCTTCAGGGTTTCTAAGGAATTTATCGGCACAGAACCTATAACTTAGACATGTTTTTCCAACATTTGAGTCACCAATAACAATTATTTTAAATATTCTTGTTTGAAGACTGTCTTGAAATGAACTGTTCTCAAGACTGTCTCTTTCGTGAATCGTATGAAATCCATCATCGGCATTTTTGTTTTCATCTGCCATAGTAGTAGATTCCCATGGCGTATCGCGAGAGTTCAGGAAGACGTACAAAGGATTGAACTCGGTTTGAACTCGCCTTCAACCAACCAGTACCGACACGCAAAGCTGTAACGTCAAAATTAAAAATTAAGCTTTAAGTAAATCTTTATTTCTCTATTATAGTAAATAGGCTAAAGGAACACGAAAATAAAACCTTAATCAGGTGCAAACAAAGGCTATAAATAGGACAAATACAACGTTCTAATGTTCTACAGACATCCAGAAAATTATGTAAAATATATAGTTAATTTCAATATCAAGCAAATATTTGCAGACTTTTCAAGCAGATATAGAATGAATAAATTGTACAATACTCAAAATTGAATTAATACTGCTCTGTAACAGAATGAACAGGTGACACAGTTCATACACTAACATTATACCAAATTGGCGTTATAATCCTGAGAAAATAATTTATCATCTTCAGATGCTTGTAATCACAGTACTAAATGATTCTACAATTCTAATACAAATACCATGTAAATTCAAGTACCATTAGATCCTCTCTACTAGTACACAATTGTAAAAAGTCATGTATGGCCAGGAAAATAGTATAATTACAATTCAGTAACACATATATCTTCAGAAAAGGGTCTAATATCTTGTTTATCTCCCATGTTAGAGCTGTGCATTTGACATTACAGGTATCAGATACAACAGGGTTTTCTACCAATTCTCATCTGAAAAAGAGCTTGAGCTGCCAGAATCTGAGTCTGCGTCAGTCAACCCATCAAAGTCCCAGTCTGCACTGGAGCCACTGTCCTCGTCCTCCTCTGTAATGAAGTTGTGTCCAGAGTTAAGACACGCTGTGTACATGCGGGCAGAGAGACTAATGGAACCAAATGAAGACCCAAACATGGTGGCCACATTTTTCCACACGTCCCTAGCAGGGTCATATTCATGTATGACGAGCCTGTTCTTGTTGTGATGAACTATCGCCAGAGTAAGCAGGAGCAGTTTGCTGTTGTGCTGCACCACTTGGTAGTTCAGAGCGCTACTGTCGATAGGTATATCCCCAATGCGTCTCCATTCTCCTCGAGCTGGGTTATACGCTTTCACTACTGGAATGTCACACAGGCAAATGATCTGGTCCTGAAAGACGCAGGCTTTGTGGAGCTTGCTCCGCTTTAAGGAGCCACGCTGTAGCCAATGATTTTGCTTGGGCTCATAGCAGAGCATTCTCCTCTTGTTCACTACATAAAGCTTCTCATTGACTGTCACAACTTGCATCTTTCCCAACGAATGAGGCAGAGTGGCAACAAATACCCACTGGTTTCTCTGAATGCTATAGCACTCAACCTCTTTGAGCCTGGCATCAGACACAGGGTCTCTGCCACCCAGAATGTACAAATGCCCACTGAGGTAGCCGATATATGAATGCATCCTTCCTAGAAGTCTCTCAGCCAGCTCCTGCCAACAATTTAACAAATCATTATACACCCAGAAATGTTTTGATAGGTGTGAGGCTAGATACAGGTTATTCTCTGGTGTTGCACAAACTAAAAATGCCTCCATGGGAGGACGTTTAAAGTTCTGATTGCTTAGATTAATGACAGGTGATGCCATGGAATAGATTTCTTCTGTATAAGGATCATAACACATGAAAGGTTCGTTTGGTCGGCCAAAGAACAGGACCATATCTTTTGCACTTTTCCCAATTCTGTGTTTTGTAAGATGCATGCCCTTTGAAATCACACTGCCCTCTCCAGTACTGGTTAAGTCTAGCATGTTAGAAAGATGTTTCTTTATAAAAGGCTTTGACTTAAGGTTGTCCAGGTAAACCTTATCTTTCTCTGTGAACAGCGGCCATCGAACACATTTAAGTATGTGTACAGCATCCTCTGTTTCAGGATGCAGGTTATGTTCAATCCAGTGTATTGCAACGGAGCACACTTTTCTTTCGCAATCAACATCCAGGGAATCTAGAGTAAGGATCTCTTTCATTTGTTTCATGTCTAGTTCACATAGCTCTTTTCCACTAAGTTGAGCAAAATGTTTTGCTATGAATGCCTGAGCTTTACTTTTCAGGTCGAGATTGTCAAATGTGTCTGCAAATTTCAAAATCCCTGTACAGTTAGATAGGTCCAGCCTTCTGGTCATAAAATCAGCACAGGCATGCCTGATGTATTCCAACTGCAGCATGTTAGCTGCTGCGTAAAGCCTTTGCACATTGCCTTCTGTGATTGTCACTTTTCCAGTGTAACAGTAGTCGACAATTACAGCCATCGAGTCCGCATCAACGTCATGAATGGTAATCTTATTCTGAGAGCTCTCATACAGCCCTCCTGTAAACATGCTCTTGAAATAGGGACTTGCCGCCGCCAAGATGTTACGGTTACACTGGAAAAGTTTCCCTGTTGAAGCTCTAGAGGTACAAGACGGGGAAGCATTATGATCCAACAACTCCTGGTCTGGCTCCACTTCAATAGTAACGTCAACAAGTAGTTGAGAGTCGTAGAAATATTTCAGTTCCTTTATCAAATTCAGAGCATGAGTAGAATCTTCAACCTCTTCCGGACCACTAAAACAATATACTGTAGCCATTTTAAGCTTAATGACATTCAGAAGCCGGCGTTGTTTGTCCCAAGTCCTATATTTATCCAAGTAAGTTATGTCCACAATACTTGTGAATTCCAAGTCCCAGTAGCACAACGGTCGCCGGCATATAAGCTTTCGAATTCACATTTCCAGCTGTAAAACTAAGGTCTCCCGCGGTAGAGACAGGCATAATTTCCTTGTTACCCGAGAACACAGACGTGTCATGAATGAAAACGTGGTCACAGTGACCACGTCAATTTATTCTTCATCATTAATATGAAAAAATTAACGTCGTTTTTTACCATCTCAGTTGACTCATCTCGTTCAGGAGATATCGACGTAGCATGGTGCAATCAACCTTGCTACCACTGAAATCGTAACATATGACACTGATTGGTTAGACACTCTGAACGTTTGATCAAGCTGTTTGGTTGATCCGATACGTAGTTGTTTACTGGGCGCCACTCATTTTAATGAATTCGTTTATGATTTTTTGTTATTGTGTCATTTGACACGAATTACATTATTATTTCGGTTTGTGGGAGCAACTAATGGACTGTACCGGTGTAAACATTTTTTGGTGCGTGGCCCGTTCAATAGGTTTTTGTGAACTTGGCCAACTAGCCAGCCAGTGCGTATGGTTTTTAAAATAAAATGTTACTTTAAAACAAGACTGAAACATTCAAACTTTATTTTGCCATACATTTACGAACATTGCGTAACACGACATGGGTAAATTGTGTGTTGAAATATACGAACATGAATGTTTTTCATGCTCTCCCAACAAATACAATTAGTTATAACTGCGATTAAGTTCATTGATTCTGCGCAGGGCGTCCTTGTTGTCTATTGTCTTGTGGACTGTAATTAGAAAAGGGAAGGCCGAAGGTAATTCCACCCTACGGCTGAGCTTCTGGTGTCCCCAGTGTAGACAGTGCAACATCTCGGCCAGGTCTCTTCGGCCGGCGCGCTCCAGACCATTCTGAAGCAATTTAGTCTTATTGGGCTTGTCCCAAGACCGCTCATACCTGTGTGTTAAGGCGAACTTTTAATAAAACTACTTAATAACACGCGGTCCATGCGATAGTGCATGAATAAAGTGTATTACCAGGACTCCAGCATGCTCTTAGCCTGAATTCTCTTTTCTTTAGATGTGGCATGAAACTGCCTGACTTCTGGTCTTGTGAAGCCTAGTTCATATGCAAGAACAGTCCACTCAAAGCCCAGCTGCTTAGAGATGTCCTGTATCGATTTCATATTTATCACAGCATCCTGGGAAATACACAAAACATGAATTCTTTTTTCAGTAATCATGTTCTATAATGATTTTGCATAGAAGATTTACATAACTTACCTCTTGAGCTTTACTTGGCATTCTGACTACACAGCTCCTTGCATCCAAATCTTTGCTATCCGTGATTGTTCCAGAAACAAAAGGCGAAAGTCAGTGACTCCTCTGGTGTTGTACAACTAATTTCTCTATGCTTGGGCACTACAATGGGATTTCATTTCTGTTTTTAAATGTATCAAACAAGTACACTTACATTTCAATATACAGGCAAACCTGAAGTACTTACTTGTTCTGCTACTGCATGTAAATGTCTTTTCTTCTGCGCTGGCTTGGAGTCACCATGGAGATTCTCCAATACAAATTTACTCTGTTACAAATTAAGGTTTGCTCAGCCATTCAGGTGCAATGAACTTAATGTGGCATTACCTACACTGAGATCATTTCCATCTTGGTTGCTAAGAGTCAGAAGAATAAATAATTCTCACTACAAGCTGGATGTTGAGATAACCCTATTCCTTGAGGCAGAGGTGCACCTGTTAACTGCACATACACCAACAGTAGCCTCTATGGAAGAGACATCTTATATAGCAGAAGCCTCTTTCCACAAACACTTAGTCTCATCGAAACAGAGGAGTCTACTGGAGCTAGTTCACTCAGCACAGACAATGGGAAGGACTCCTGAGCTGTGCTGTTGCACTCATACTATCCTTTCTCCTTTCTCCACCACACATATTTGAGGCCACGTGTCCTCACTTGTTCTGTTACAGACAGAAGTTCACATATTACAGAGAGAACCTCAGAGAACACCAGCAGTTTAGCAACACTGTCCACAGGCCACTCAGCCTCCCACAGTCCCGAGGCCTCTGACATAGCTGGGGCAGAGCATTGCCGTTCGACCCCTGTGGTCCGTGTCTCCTTTTTTGCTACCCAAAACAAATCCAGATTACCACATAATAAATACATTAAAGAGAGCAAAACGCTACCTTTAATATGACTGTGCATTAAAATGCTACCTTTAATATGACTGTGTATTAAAACACTACCTTTAATATGACTGTATTAAAATCAGATAAGAGTACAGAAACTGAGGCAACAATATCAACAAGAAATATATTTCAGATTCTCAAATGGGAATCTAAGCATTGTTATAAATTAATGTCAGAAAGCCTTTTGAAATATAAAACTATAAAACTATAAATGTTTAACGTGTAATATGTGATCATTCGTGTTTCTGCCAAATCTAAATATACCTATCTTACAGTATCTTGGGATACTGTCCATTCCAAAATGTATAATTGTTTTTCATATCTATTGATAAACAGTGAAATTTTACCTCGTTTGCTTGTTTTACTGGTGAAAATGGTTGAAAGTCAGTTGAAAAGTCTTTATTTAATGTTAAAATACACTCATTTGTTTTTCTTCATGTTTTTAACAAAAAAGTCTTTTAGATGTGCAATTCATTAACAATGCTCTTTCACACGAGCATCTTGTAAACATACAATTATGCATGTTGAACTTTGCATTAAGAGGCATTTGTACTTACACTGTGTAATTAAAGAGTATTTACTAAGAGACCAAGATTAATGCCAGTAACTGTATTAACATATATGTAATATTGTCAAAGGCAAACCTATCAATCAAACCTATTCACATTAGTTGTTACTGAAATGTCAAATCTTTGTTTTCACAGTTAAAGTGTAATGAATTTTTTGTCACTTATGTACTTATCAAAAAGCGCTTCTTTAGAAACATTTAGAGAGAAAAGGTTCAGTAGTACTAGATGTGCTTTAACAGTAGAAACTTACCTGGCACTAATCTGGCTGGTCCAATTTAACAATTAAGCTTAACAGTTAAAGCGCCATCTGGGAGACAGTAAATTAGTAGCAATCTTAAAAACACTTGACATTAGGCACTAAAACAACCAATACCTTATCTAATTAATTATAACACTTTCTCCTGGTGAAATAACACCAGTGCTCAATTAGAGGAAGGGAGTAACTGGTATGTAAACAACTGAATGCATAATGCTCTAATCAAAATGTCTGGTTATAGGGTATATTGCAATTAATGTTTTTATATTGCATCAATGCAATTACAACCACAGACTCCCTTACGGCATCAATTATCATACAAATTCTTGTTCTTTTTTCCTCATGCACTTTGTGCCCAGCCAGCTGGGCCTGAAATGCTGTTGGAAGTTTGTGGGCAGCTGCTCTTCTCTGGCATCAATAACATCCATCCTTCCAGCCTGCGTCCCGCAGGGTGCTGAGAGCTGACGCTGTCTTCGGGGGCGTTAGCAAACTGATAACGACCAAGACAGACACAACAAACAGCTGAACAGTCTGCAAAGTGTACCTACAGCATCCTTTGAACAGGAAGCGCAGTGACAAATCCATGAATAATGCATGGTCACATTAGCAATAAAATCATTATGCAAGCAGCACCTCAGTTTAAAGTAGTTTGCGATAACTGTGTAACTTTGTAGTTTGTGTAACTGTGTA
>JAOYMR010000006.1:29322831-29344465 GCA_025802075.1 Tenebrosternarchus preto | reverse complement strand
GAAATCTCTCATAATGCCAAAACAATTCCACTTCTGCATAAGAGTATGAAGCCTTAACTATCAGCAGAGTGAGTTTGAGCTGATTTCACTATCATTTCCTCAGAAATCCATTTTAGGTTAATACTGTATTTAGGCGAAAAGCTTTTTAAATAATTGTAAAGTGTTTCTCTGTGCTTAGACAGCCTTAGTATGCGGTGAGCAGCAAAATACCATAAAATGAAGCATATAGGCGCAATAAGATTTAAAGCGCGGATAGCTTGACCGCGGTGGTCGATCTGGGAGGCTGAGAATCATCAGTCCACGGTGTCACGATTCGATGTTCTTACGGTTGCTGAGGCTGCATCCTGTTTGATATCGGATACTTAAGAAATAAATTGTCCGCCCTTTTGCTACCTTCCGCATCTTACTTCAGACCATTTACTCTCTGATTTTGTCTTCTTTCACGTCCTAATTTTGCAGGATGCATTTCATTTTTTTCGCGGTTTCACGTAGGCAACTCTTTCCTTTCTCAATCTGAGATATTCTAGCTTCTCCTTCTAGCCGTTCTTAACTCGGTTCCCTTTATTTCTGTAATACATGCTTGTAGACTTGACAGCATTTTAATGACTTTGTCCTTTTAACTGCACATTCCTCCATAATACTCAACTTTTGCACATAAAGATAATAAGCATGGCTCAGTTAGCGTCCGACGCGACGAGCACTTTGCTTGCTTGGTTGTACCGCTGGCCAGGCTAGCGTAATTAGCATTTTTTGGCTATCTCACTTCAGAATTATGAGACTCTGCCATCTCTTAAAGCTCACATATTCTTCTTAACTTACATAATAAATGTATAATTTCCATCAACAACTTTTGTATGAAAAAAAAAACAGCCAGCTATATTAAAACGATTCGAGGCTGTTTGAATTTGATGGAGCTTGTTCAATATTCCCACGCTACTACAATGATAATCGGTAAAGATATACACTGGAGATCAAAATTAGAAAACAATGTATGAACACTTGATTTTTTCAGAAATAATGTAATCGACGTTGATCAACATTTGAATGATTTTTGTAATGGGTACACCACGCCACTAGAACAGTGTTTTACAAAAATAACCTAAGTATATCAACATGAAACCTTTATTTTGCAAAAACACGATGATCATAATTAGAGAACAGCAATGACTAACACAGAGGAAGATTACAACTAAATTTTCTGAAGGTTACAACAGTCGGTAATTAGTAGCAAGTGTACAGGCCTTTGCTTTGAATGACTTCAGCACATCTGTGGCCACAGGACATCACTAGTCTCTCAAACCGCTCTGGTGTGATTTTGGTTATGGTACAATAAAATGAAAATGAACTCTGGACCACTTCTCCTTTGTCCACACAACACTAGACACAGTGTATCCACTAGACACACTGTCTAGCTTTTTTATTCTTTCTGCTAATGCGAGGTTTGGTCACTGCAAAGTGGGCTTTCAGTCCAAATGCTCTTAAACTTCGAGACACTGTATGATGAGACAGATCCTTACCCTGTTCAGTGCTGAACTGGCGAACGATTCCAGCTGCAGTGTTGAACCAATTACCCATGGAGATTCTCCACATTATCCTCTCTTGCATTTGTCTTGCGTGGGCGACCAGCTTTCTTGGGGGACTTGAATGAGTTTGTGATGTTGTAAAGATGTAATATTTTAGAAATCACAGACATGGAACGACCAACTTCTCTTGCTATGGCTGATAGGGTCACCCCTTTGGCCTTCATCTGAACAACCTGCTGCCGGAGGGTTTCAGTCACTTTGGAACGGGTCACCATTTTTGCAAAGTCAGTGAAAACTGGAAAGTTAGGCTGCCAGTTAAATATGGTTTGTCAGATAATTAAGGAATTTAACACCAGTAACTTGTAGGTATCTGAAAGTGTTCTCTAATTTTGATCAGTGTTCTTTTTCAATTATATCATTTACGTTTTTTATGCTGTGCTTTAGAATATATACAATTTATGAAATTATGAAATAAGCTTAAAATTCTGCTCGTGTCAGGATAATTTCACATAGGACTACACAATGACCTTGACATTTAGGAAATTGTGTGTTGTTCTCTAATTTTGATCTCCAGTGTATATATATATATGACTACATTGTTTTAGCAAAGTCATAACTTTTTTGTCTCAGTTCTCACTTTGTGCTTTCACCTAAACCACATCGTCTTCAGAGAATTTTTTACTTCTTCTGACCATTTTCTTATCTGTACTTGATCATATCCAAGTAGAATAGCACTTAGCAGATAGCACGTCTTACGTTTTGCAGATTTCACACTGCATTTTCGCCTAAATATAAAGAACTGACAGGCAAAGAGAATAAACACATCACACATGCCTGCCTCTGTCCCTTCCCCCTTGGCTCAGACTTAGCTACAAATGTCTTAGCTCAGACTTGGAAGTGTTTGTGGAAGAGACATGAGAAGGATATCATACCTTGGTCTAGTCGATAGCATAAAGATCGTTTCGCTCCCTCCACCTCTGGGGTGGGCTTGTCAAGTACATGTCTACACCACTGCAGAGGGCTGAGAGGGGAGTGAGGGCACAGCTTTGCTTTGGGCGACACATACAACCTAGTGATGGAAGACATACAAGACAAGTTTATAGGACAGGCGGTGTAGAAGAGATGTCCCACAGGACGAGGCTGAAGGGCTATAAAGCAGTTTGATGGTGAGATTATAGCATCATTTACATCGAAACAAAAAAGCAATCAGTTCAGCTCACAGATTGGACAATTACCTTGGCACAATTTTGATATGTGAATTTATAGACACCAAATTTTGTATAAATCCTACAAATCATGATTTGTGGGCGAAATTCATGATGGTGTGCAGTGTTGGTAAAAACCTGAAATTGTAAAGGTGTAGTCAAAATATATATTGATTTCTTTGATTTCAATGATAAGCAAGTTAAAAATGGGTCACAGTCACAAATTACGTGATGCAGTTCACTGTCAACATGGAGTATCTGTGTTGTACTGTGTATCTGTGTTGTACTGTGCCCTGTAAACTGTTGTACTGTGTATGTGTTGTACGGTGCCCTGTAAACTGTTGTACTGTGTATCTGTGTTGTACTGTGCCCTGTAAACTGTTGTACTGTGTATCTGTGTTGTACTGTGCCCTGTAAACTGTTGTTCTGTGTATCTGTGTTGTATTGTGCCTTGTAAACTGTTGTACTGTGTATCTGTGTTGTAAACTGGACTAGCATAATTAAACATAACAGGAAAAGATTTCTGCACTTACATAAAGGTGACAGATGGCAGTGGTGAAAAACTGTGTGAAATGTTACACTTCAAAGGTTGCATGGAATTAAGCAAATCTGTTAAACTAATTAACATATTCCCCATCAATAACCCTTTAGCTATAGGGGCAACACTACGATCATTGATGCAACACGATTGGCCTGTTATACTCCTGGCTAGAGTTAAACTGTTAAGATAATCATATGGGGTAGGTAGTTCCCAAATGTAAGTCAGTAATTGCTGCTTAACTCTCCTCGTGTAATCAGACACAATAAGAACTTAGTCTACGTAATTCAAATCTGGGCAGCACTGACAGAATTTATTGAATAAACGTGTTTATTCAAAACAACGGCACTCAAAGCATCTAAATGTAGCCATTTAAAAGCAGGTCAATGCAATGGAAAACTGCTGTAATACCAGCTGTCCTCAGATTCTCCATCGATGGGTAGAAGAAAACGAAGGTCTAAAATTTCCACCTCATCCAGCGCTGAGGACTCGCAGTCGTTGTTCTTAGCATCACTCAGAGACTGCGGATGAAAACAAGGGTAGTGCTCATCGTTCGCGTGGGGTCCAAGCGGCACTGTCGCTAGCTGAGATGAGATGCAATAATTCCCTGTGTAAAACTGGCTGGGGCCTGGGCCAGCTGCAAGGGTTCCTGTGCAGATCGAGTTTGAAAGGAGATGTGTACTGGAGGTGCAATGGTTAGCAGCGTTTGCTCTGGTCCTCAATTGTTCGTTCTGCCGTTCCAATTTTCGGACAAGCTCCTGAAGCTTTTTTACCTCCAGTTCTGCGTCCATAACAGTATTGTTCCCATTGACGTCCGCCATCATTTGCAGATTTAACACAGCAGCTTCCATTGGAGAAAAATAGGGCTACAAAAATATGCAAAAGTAAAATGGTGGCAATGCTTTCGCCCCAGTGTTCCGACTCCACTGCTTACACTGCTCGCAGGACTGTGCCGTATTTGCTTACTCGGTTTGCAGCGACATGCTTCTTTGAGATGCTGATGTGGTGGACTCACAAGGGATGCCAGCCCTTGTCTCCTCCCCCTCAATTCAAACCACAAACACCGTCAGCAGATACTTAAATGTCTGGAACCACAGCTGTTCGTTTTCGACACGAACATCGTGAGATCAGTCCTTTTGTTCAAATATTTTAGCGTGGTGATACTTGGAGGAAGCCACTGCTATTTTAAAAAGTCATTAGCCTAGATGCTGCCTTGTCATACTCAGGAAGGAGCAGACAACAATGGTTTGTCTTTTCTTTAAATGTTGTCATCAGAGATTTTCAAGTAATCAGTAAACAGATACATTGCAGCTCCAGTGAGCACAATAGAAATAAGTGTAAATAAATCACAGTAATTGGCTTTATTTTATTAAACAATGACATAAACAACCATAACACAAGGATAACATTAACATGGAATTTCAAATCCCGCCACCTGCTCTTCATTGATAAAACATAAAACATATACCAAGGTGTTGTGGATCTCAGAAGGGTTTATATTAATTTCTGTTAATAATTAGTGAACAAAGCTGAGAGGAGAGATAAAATATTAAAACAAATTATAACAAAGAAAGACTCATCCCCTCCCTTGTGGATAGACAAATAACCTGAACTGACTTTTCTGTATTTTCAAATTACTAAACTTTCTTCTACATCCCAGAAAGATCAGTGTAACATAAACATTATCTAAAAATATCATAACCCTATAAAAGTATGTAAAATGAAGAGAATTTCTTCATTTCTGTGCTCTTCATGAATTGGCACCTCAGCGATGCCACTTCTCTGTAAAACAAGCACATTTGTTCATGTTACATGTTATGGATCACTGTACTGTGGGATTTTGTTCAAGCAGACAGCACTGCCTTACCCCTGGCGACACCATAGCAGTTTTCACAGTGCACAGTGCGGCGGTAGATCCACATGTTGTCCCCTGCCTTGAGGTGCCCCAGAGGACTATTACACATCTCACACTTTAACAGAGACATGCATGAAGTTCATTGCTCCTGTCTGTCATACAAAGTACAAAGGACTTCTGTGATGCTCAAAAATATCAAATCACAATTTGCCGTAATTTACCTTAAAACAACTGGCATGACACTTTATATTCGTATCTTCCAGGATCATCTTGGTTTCACAAAGCATCGGCTTGTGGCAATATGTGCAAATATCCTTCTCAGTCACATTCCTACAGCAAATACATGCATTGTACATTTCACATGTTATCTCAATCTAAAAACAGGGTGTAAAATTATGTAAAAGGGGGCAATTAACCCTAACCCTACCTCTCAGGTGTGGAATACACTGTTTTAACTGATTTTGATGTAAATGTGTCAGAGAGATAGTCTTCAGGCCTGCAAATAACATATGCACCAATATACAATTACTTGTGTTTAATTATTAGGTAAATTGAAACATAAACTTGAATTGTCTAAACATTTGCCCTTTGTTTTCACTGTACCTGTTCTCTGTGTAAGAAGTGTAGTTTGTTGATGAGCTCTTAACACTACCGAGCCTGTCATATCTGTATTTTAAACATTCCAAAAATTAGTGTTTGTAGAATTTTATTAAGCCTAAAGTACATAGTCTCAGTGAAATGAATTCTACCTATCAGTTGCTGAAGACACAGTCTTGATGGAGGTCCGTGTATCAGAAAGATAATCATCTGGTCTATGCAAGCGATTCAAATTCATTTAAAAATACTGACAAGCTGCAGCCTGACTTCAAGACGACAGTAGAGACTCAAAGAGAATGAAACAGAGTACCTGCTTTCCCTGGACAGTGATCTTGCATAGGTTGTAGGACTGGTTACACTGCTTCTCTCATAGCTGCAAACAGAACCAATATGCAAATGTTTGTAAAAGTGTACCAAAGTTGTCAAAGAGAGAGAGAGAAAAAATGTTGACTCCACCCTGAATGCCATACCTGGTGATGGCAGGTGGTGGGTGTGCTGACTTGATTGATGTTGGGATGTCAAACACCTGGTCCTCAGCACTGTGGTGAAGTATAAAATCGTATGTTTTTTTCTGCATAAGTTGCTGACTGTCATAGCTATACAGGCATTTTTAATGCTAGAGGTAATTTAATGAAAATGGTACCCTGTACTCAGGTGTATGAAAAGTCATGTTGATATTTTTAGATTCTTACCTGGATTTGGAGCTGATTGAATAAGATGATGTCTTAGATGTTGGAACATCATCATTAGTATATGTCTTGGTGCTATTATGAGATGAGGAGTTTTAATTAACAGTTTGCAAATGTCAGCATGTCCATTTTATAAAGAACAATATTTTTCTACTTGGTATTCTACCTGGTTGTTGTTACAGTCATCTTTGTGGCATCCTGAACAGCTGTAAAGGAAGTGCTGAAAGGAAAATGTACATACATAGTTTTTTCTGTACCACAATGGAGAAAGAATGTACCATTCAGGTAGGCATTCCATAGCTTTTCAGGGTGTGTTTTACCTTGTCTTTGGTTCCTCTGTCACAGTTGTTTTAGTCAGTCTAGTTCAGTGGAACAGGTTGGTGAGGGAAGTTACACTTTAAATGTCAAAAATACTTTTCAACAACTTCTTGTTGTAGTACATAACTCAAATGCACCTGGATTTGAAAGGACTGCACTCAACAACAACATAAGTTTGATTGATCAAATAGACCACTTACATCTTTGGAATATCAGGTGACCTGTAAAGCAGAAACAGACACACATGCTTCTTCAAGGCAAAGATTAAATAATAATAATAATAATAATAATAATAATAATACGAAGAAGAAGAAGAAGAAGAAGAAGAAGAAGAAGAAGAAGAAGAAGAAGAAGAAGACATTTGCCATAAATTACAGGGGAAAGGTACAAATATAAAATATAATACAATATAATACAAAAATAAAAGTGAGATTTTTACAAGTTCAGTAAGTATCAATAAGTAAACCAAAAATCAGCATAAAAAATTAAGCAAAATTCAAATAAATTCAACATTACCTGCTTGAGTCCAGCTCATCCTGACTTGCACTGAACCTTCAAGTTGAAAAAAACATTACATTTACAATGTGTCAAGGGAAAGCTTTACTTTCCATGATGTCCTTATTTTTTGTCAGGTTTACCTTTTAGACATGGCCTGTACTGATGTTTTTTGGGTTGGACTGGTGACGGTGCTCCTTTTATCTGGAGAGCTGGGAACAGTGCACAAATACATACTGGAACCTACTTCTAGCAACTGTATTCTATATTTGTAACAGTTTTTTGTAGATTTAAGGTAAATTAAGGTAAATTTAAAGAAAGAGAAATATTTATTATTGTAATACAGACATTACGTGGAATTCATTCATGGAGATTTGAAATATGAGTACAGGCAGTACTTGGTTCTGGATGATAACATGAAATATAGTAAGTTTCCATTGCGAAACTGCAAATACTTTTTTTTTACTTTCCATGATGTATACAATACCATCGCAATCATCTGAGTTCAAAGTGTTTATATTTGAATATAGTAGTTTTCATTTTTTTTCAGTTTCAAAAATGTTCCCTCAAGCTTTGAATGCTTTTTATGGATTCTGTTGCCTTTAAGAAGTCTGTCTTTAACAGTGAAAGACAACTGAGCCATGTTTCAAAGGTGTTATCACCATACATGTTTTTTACAGTCTTGTTGCTAGATGGCAGTGTTAAGATCAAGACATAAAATTATATTACACTTTATCTGCAGCGGTATGTTAAATTACACAGTGTACACATTTTATTTAATTAATCTTTCAAACTTAAAACAATTTACAAATGTCAAATTAATTTATGATTATATGTGTGATAACCCTTTTTTCACATTACAGCAAGAACTCTTCAAAATGGCTGTGCATCTCTCTGATGTGGTAATTCGTTTATTTGGTTATAAGATGGCTATTGAAATTAAACAGGTAATGGTCTTCTTACAAACCAAACATGAGATCTCAATTTTACTATAAAGAAAGGTGCAAAAAAAATTGGCATGAAATTCGCTACAGTACCTGTCAAGTTTCTCATAAGACCTGAACCTGCGTAGCACAACTCTGCCAAAGTTTGGATCCTGGCTGTAATAAAGACATGGAAGAAAGTTTCAGCACAGTTGTTTAATAAAGACATGGAAGAAAGTTTCATCACAGATGTTTAAGTCACCACACATATTACTACACATTTTCATGGTTGTTATGACATTAGCTAATGGTTGCAGTTGCACAAATATCCAGTAATAAAAGCAAAACTCACTCCAGTGCTGTATCATCAGAGTTATCTTTCTTGATCCAACTGTTGTCCTTCAGCAGTGATGTCTTCTTTTTGTTCTCTTCGGTTCCCTTGGTTTGGCTCTTGCCTGCACATACAGCACCCAAATCTCCTGTCTATATATTTACAGCGACAGATTTCATGTATTAAATGATCTCCCAGTTTGACATGTTGACCCCTACTGAACTAGCGTGTCTCCTATCTTCTGTATAACAGCAGTATCATCAAAGAACAAAGCACCAGTATCATAAAACAAGGGACCAGTATGACGATCCTATACAGTATATCAAAACCATCTTCTTGACCAACTGGAGATGCAAGAATTTAAAGTGCTATAGAACAGAGACAAACATAAAGACATTTTGTGCACATTGTTATACCTGTCGGAGGAGCATATGGTTTCCTGCTCATGACTGAAGATATGATTTATGCTGGTACCCTGAAAAAAAAGGAGTTTTCAAAACTCTGTCTGTAGGAAAAGCAATTTATAATAACTATTAGTGTCCACAAGATGGTGCTATAAACCAGGCTTTACAGTTCAAAAGTGGTCAGTTCAGATTTCATTCACACTTGCGAACAAAAGACCACACAAATCCTAACTCTTAAGGAATTATGTGATAGGTTCAGACGCCATCACGTTATTGCTTTACTGATAGATTTACATTTGACAGACACTACCACTCAGAGTAACTCAAATTTGTGTCAGGATAATAATTCACACACACAGCGAATTGAATCCATAACCTTTACATTCCCAGCATGCTCTGCCATACCAGCTAAGCTACAGGAATCAAGGCACAAGCTGCTGAATGCTTTTTTTATCCTCTGTTATTATAAATATTTTGTTTTGCATTCAAAACCCGTCTTTCTTGATTTTCCTAAAGACACACCTTACTCAAACACCTACCTTGCAGAAACAGCTCACTGAAACACAGCCCTTCAGGAGTATTTTTTGCCCAACAATAATGGCATTATCATCACAGGACAACTATTAGTTATATGCGTCATCACAGACACACACAGTGAAGCACATACAGAAAAGCTGGAGTCTAACCCTGTTGCACTAGATAGCTGCTCACAATATTATTTGATGTCATTACATTCATTATGTGATATACCAGTGGAATCAACCATTTGATCTATACTTTCACATGTATACCAAAGGAGCAAAACATTAACTTAAAACAATTTATAAAACTCTTATGAATGCAAGAATAAATAATTTCTGAAAAAAATGTGTCTTATAAGTAATTGACATTTTACTTGCCCAAGTGTGATTTGGTAAGCATGTGGTATCTTTTAGTTTACACTCTTCACTTTCTTCCAGTGTCTAACGATTCACGTGAAACCACAATGACTGACTGCTGGTATGAATAACATGCTTTTAAATCACCTCACAAGCAGCTGTCTATGAAAGTCTGGTTCATCAGGGTTCTTTATGTTCAAGGTAGGAACCAACATGATGTGTCTTAATTTCAGCACTCATTCAAATCCAATGTATGATACCTTCTCACTGTAATTGAGTAAATGCCATTTCAGACAGATATCTGTGTATATGCAATGAACTGTCTGTATAATATATTAAAGAAAGACATTGTTGACCTTCTCTGAGACCCAGTTACACAGTACAGATGTAGGAGACATGAAACTAATGTACTATCTTTTAAGTTTTTAAGTATAATTTTATATTTGTCTGTATAAGACAAATTCTCTAATCTATTTTATTTTCTCAGTTTCAAGTTGGATTCTGTAAGAAAAGATATTCAACATATAGTAACTATTCAATGAAAACACAATCTCAAAATGCTAATTTCCTGTTATAGCAAAAAGAAAAATATTATAATATCCAGAGAAGACTTACCTTAAGAGTGAAAATAGACAAAGGTTGAATGCAAGTAATATTATGGAGTTTGACTCTTCAACATTCTATTTGATCTACTGGGAGGGAGTGGTGAGGACAGGTAAAGGTGTGGTCTCAGACTGAACACAAGGCAATTCCTGAACCTGAACTGTAAGTTTCACCATGGTTATTCTAACCTGTCGCCCTTGTCATTAGTGAGGTGTACAGGTGTGACAAGTGAAATAAAAGGAAAGAATGAAAACCCTGCAGGAAGTAAAGGGTGTGCGACATTTTTAAGAACTTCAGTCAAAAGAACTGTTTTTACCATTTTTATGTGAAATCATCTATATCAATGTATTCCAATCACTATATAAAACACCATGTGTAAATGTTAAACACAAAGTTAGTAAAATGTCACAATTTTCTTTTATTTAACCTACAGAAGCATTAAATAGTCATGATATGACTAAATAAATAGGACGTGTTATTTAACACAAATGGTTTGCTACTGCTGGAAACTTTGAACTGCTGAGCAGTTGAAGCAATAATACCAAGCCCTCAAAATATTAACCCCATATCTATGGCATGGGAAAGCCTCTAGAGCTGTTAGAAACCCCAGTAGTAGTTTTTTGGAATTTGTCTTTAACATATTTAATGCCCAAATTTGCCTGAAGCCTGTAGCAAGCATGCTAAATATGAATAATTATTAAATGTCTCTAGGTGGTATAACATTGCTTCATATCTCTTTCTTCAACACAGCACTCCTTGTATTATCCTTTGACCCAGGAGAGATATGCATGCAGTAATCTTTCTCCATGAACAACTGGCCTGAACAGTAAAACTGTGCTTTGCTGTACATGAATGTAAGAGTCTATTTTTTCAGTTTTAGTATTTAGTAACACTGTACAGTATGTGTATAAAATACTACTGTACAGTATGTGTATAAAATGTGTATAACACTGTACAGTATGTCCATTATTTAGGTTTTGTTTAGTTCACGACAAAGTCTAGGACTGGAAAAAATTCCAAAGGGTGAGCTTC
Source organism: Tenebrosternarchus preto (assembly GCA_025802075.1). NCBI lineage: Eukaryota > Metazoa > Chordata > Actinopteri > Gymnotiformes > Apteronotidae > Tenebrosternarchus > Tenebrosternarchus preto. Next base: position 29,333,074 of record JAOYMR010000006.1, on the reverse strand, counting down.
ATATGCTATAATTGGGTGTGTCTTTGCACTACATATACACACCCTCTACACAGCAAAGCAAAACAAATACATAAAGAACAACAAATGAAACCTACAAAATGCAAAAGGCTTCAGTAAGTATATTGCTATGAGAATTACTGTACAGCTAGTTTGACCGTGAGGGTCACAATGTCTTCATACAAGGACATGTTTGAATTTAGTTTCACTGAGGAAATAAATGAATTAAATTGCCTTCCTGCTACAGTAATATATGTAGTATTTAGCTATTGTTTAATTTTACTTTACTATTGAAGTCTTAGTTTATTGCTTATTTACTTCAGAATAGCAATTATTTTGATTGTTAATGGTTGCCATAGCATCTGCTACTTCTATATTAAAAGTCCTGCAAAAACAAATATGAATCCAACCCAGAAATGTTTAATTTTTCCCATCAAAAGGAAATGTTTTTCTATGATGGGAAGAGATTATGTGTCAACAGTTTCACTGAAAAAAATGTGTATTCAGATACATTCTTTAAAATCTTGTTATAGATCATAGCAAAGCGGGCAATTTCTGGACAAGACCTGAAGTTCTGAATCCACAGCTTTCTAGAACCCTTCACAGCAGGCCACGTTTTGTTGTTGTTTTATGTCCATATAAGACTAAACTGTGGACAGACATTTAGAGGGTTTGTTTGCTATATAAACCTTATTAATGGGGCTGCAGAGTAGTGAACAGTGTCAGACTATCTGAGACTATCTCTATTTCTTGTTATGTAGCTTCAAAGAAAGTTGCTTTTCATATACAAAAAAAAAAAAAAAAAAAAATCAAAGCTCCCTGCTTTTTAAAATTAGTTTTAGTTGAGCTTATTACATTTCCTAACCACCTATGTGGTGGATCAGATTCTTAACGTATTTATTAGGATATGTAAAATATCTTTATTCAAATGAGCTGCCCTAATTGTATAAAAACACCCACAGAATCTCACTAAGGATTTAATTTATTATGGATAATTAGGTTGTATGTAATTTTTTTAAATATAAGAATGAATTTTAAAAAGCAAAAGGGACAATAAAAATGGTTTAATATTTTCTTGCAGCAAGCGCCGCTCCTAGAGTAATGTACTTACTACAGCGTTATTTGGATGGGAATGTATCCCGGCATGCTTGACAGAGAATCGAACGGGAAGGATGATGAAGTTAAGATGGCAGCGCAGCTAGGGGTGCTGCCTCTCCGGGGTCAAGAAAAATACAACGAACAAATAAAAACAATGGACGTCAGTTTACGCGTTTGATGGAATTCGGTTTATAAAATCAAAGCTGAATATGTCGTTTGCGCTAAAACGCTGTTCTTACGGAAGCAAAGGTTGAATCATCCGGAGAAAGCAGCTTATTTCGCAGTTGCACCAGTGGCTAACGCGTAACGTTGCATCGTATGCCGATATCATTATTGGAGCCGAGATACTGGATGTAGCTAACTATTTTTGGACGGTTTTGCATTTACGTGTCGGATATACAAGGAGTACTCTATGGTTAACGACGTCCGGAACTATATACTAATTGCCTGCTAACGACATATTGATGTAATATATGCATTGTTCTCCAAAACGATGATGTGTGCTGCTGCGGCAGCTGGAGCCGGTGGTGGGATTCTGTCTTCCTCATCCCCGTCAGTGGGATTGGGTGTCAGGGTTATAGCTGGTTTGGGGAACGAATTGTCCTCAATCGGGTCAGGAATGGGCTCGTGTCCCACTCAAGGGTCTCAACCGGATTGTCGGAGCCGATATCAGCTTCTTCTATCAGGGCGAGCTTTGGCGGAAAAGTACAGAAGGATTTACACTACCGCTGTCAACGACAAAGAACAAGGGATACACCTAGGGAGGTATGTTTCTGAAGTAAACTCGAAAATAAAATAGCGGCTATAGTATGCACCTCTCTATATGTAAACAATATAGGTAAAATGTGACATTCAGCATACGAAGCTGGCTAAACAGCTCGCTAATAAGTGAAAGCAAAGCTACTACCCAAGACGAGCTAACTGTATGCAGCTAGCGGGCTAACGTAGCTCGCTGCTAACTTCCGTATCTGACGGAGGATATCGTTATACTAATATTGGCTCCAAATTGTTTATTATGATTATGACTGTACCAGATGCATTGTTTTGTAGATCGTTTCCCTTCTAAATACATGTGCTGACACAATGACAAATAAGGTTGACCTAGCTAGACGGCTAACAGCTGAAACCTCGTACAAGTACCTCGTTAGCAGTTAGCTTGGCCGTCCCTTAGTTAGCTAGCTAGCTAGCTAGCTAACCAAATCATCTTTTTGCAGAGGCTAGCTAGGTTAATTTAATTCTTGCTCTATATAGTGCTAAACACTAGTATACTTACGTTAGATACCAGGGTTAGAGCCCACGTAGTATAAGGTTACTGACGCTACCATGACAGATAGGTAGATTATCTAGTTAACTAACCTGCCAACTATGCAAGCAATTAACATTTTTGTGACAGCGTAGCCTGCGCAATAGCATAGCAAACTAGCTGTCCATAGCTAGCAACGTTGTATTACGTTAAAGCAAATAATCACAGATAAACATTCACTGTTTTAGGAGTATGTATATGCCTCTAGTTGTCTAGCTAGTAATGTTATTTTGTTTTTATCTGTGGACATCTAATGTGACTGGTCTGTAACACTAGAATGCAATTGGAATGCAGCTAGGTGGGTTTGTTTTAACAGGCCAAGTGTCTTCCTCAAGTTGTCTCAGTCAGACAAATTTAACTAGCATGAGGTTTAAGTTAAATTAAAATCCATAACTGAATGAGAACGAAACCTGATATTTACTAAGGAAAGCGATACGCACAGGCCATGTTTATTTGTTAGCTAACGCAGGCTTGAGTACGTTTTCACTTACGTCACCCTGTTCACATCCCGAGCGCTAATGCATCTACGGGGTTATTAGCTAACTAGACTTCTTTTGCAGACTCTTCGGACTAAGTATTTCCATTACACATGCCTGTCCATTCAGTGTGCCCTTAGTCAGAATGTATTAATTCAAATATACTAAGTAAATTACAAAATAGCAAGCAACATTTACAGTCGCAGAAAAAATGTGTAGCCATGTTAGTTTTCACCATACGCACGAAATATGCTCCGTTTGTATAGACCGAACGCAAGGGAAATTCTTGTTCTCTGGCGCTTGATCGATTAAATGCCAAATCATAGGAGTAACAGGCAGTGAGCTCATATTCTTAATAAGTACTGCCCTTGTGACAGCACCCGAAGAAACTAGTACACTTAAAAGGCAACAAAAAGAAGCATAAGTGGCTCCAGCGATGGGGTCTTTATGTGAGCTGATTATTTTGAAAAGTATTGTTTTTCACATTTATCACTGAAGTATGTAATTACAATTTTTGATTATTTATTAATTTTTGGCATATTTCTCAGAAGTAGTCTTTAAATAAATTTCTGGGAACAAATATGAACCAGTGCAAAGTACAGTAGAGCTGTTTCTATGTAGAAGGTCTATTTCTGTTGCTTTTAATATTTCAGTCAACAACATTTACATTTACAGTGCCATCCAGTTCCTTTAATATGACTCTTGTATGTCTTTGAGATCTATGGTAGTAAATGTTCATTCACACACTCTTTTGCTTTCTCTCTTTTTAGGGGAAAGAAAGCTTTAAGTAAGAAGAAACTAAAGAGGCGGCAAAAAATCAGATCAAAAGTTAAAACAAGAACAAAGGTAAAGGTTTTAGACATTAGAATGTTTCATTAGGTACCTTTTTGCTAAATTGTATATTTGTGATAATGGAATGTTTTGCTTCATAATATTTTTAGATTATATATTTTTTGTTTTATGTCTATATATGTATTTTGTCTATATTTATTACATTCATTTTTGTTTCTTCTTGAAATATCTTGAATGTCCCACACATATATACATTATATCTTCTTCTAACTGACATTTCCTGACACTGAACACGGTACTTTCCCCACAGACTTTGAAAGACTATTATTTTCTTTTAATGAGTGACTAAAAGGAACTATGTACATTTATACCATTAGTTCTTTATACAATCGGTTTGTTCACTCAGATTTCTTAATTCAGATCTTATACAAAACTATCTACACCTAGGTTACAATCTTCTGTCTCATTGTTCTGTTAAAACTATTTCCTCTAAGCTTGCAGTCTTTCTTCTTTCAATTCAAAACTCAGAATTCATTCACTCAGTGTTTTTCTACTGGATGCTGTTTTTTTAACTGGTTTTACAGATTTACTGTTTCTCTTAATATTGTTAACTGATTTTTTTTCTTGTAAGGTGTCCTTGAGTCCTTTATTATAACTGGATGGATAGATAGTTTGTGTGATAAAATACACAGCATAATTGAGTGGTGTGTTGTGGTAAAAATGTTTGTCATATGAGCCCCTTCATGCCAAATAGCACTTTATGTCGCATTCTATAAGACGTGTGAAAACAGTCTTACCTCTCCTCTAACTACCATCTGAATGCCCATTGTTTGTTAGGTTTCAATTTTTTCATTTTTTTGAAGTTTAAAAGACAACAGCAATTGTCCATTTACATTATTCTAAACATTTATTAACCATACCTAAGTCAACAGTAGGATAAACAAAATAAAATACAGAGGGGTAATTTTTATTTAAATGTTGAGCAGTTCTCAAACTAGCGTGGTTTATCTGTTGAATGTCGCTTGATAGATCAGTGTGATGGACACAGTTTTGTTCAGTGTTATCACTGGCCTGATGATTCTGTTTTTCAGTCCAGTTTATAATTTATTTCAGGCCAGACATGTGTAATGTTTAACATATCATAATTCTTGTGTAAAATTTTGTGTATATGATATCAGTAGAATATTATTTTAATTACTCTTTTAGAGTTGTGCAGATGCTAGTACATTGGCTGGGTCATGATTGGCTGTTGCTGGGCAACCAATACTGCACATCTCCACAGCAACAGCTTCCTCCATCTCCTGCACTCAGCACCTAAGTGTCAGCAGGAGTTTCTGTCTGTGTGGAGAATATCTCTATAACAGATGTTAAACTAGATGTTATTTTTTCCTCCACCTCCAAGGGTTATTCCTGCCTGTAGTTGGATCCATTTTTTCTGTCATTTTTATTTTCTCCAGTGTATAAAATGGATCACGGACATGGCTAAGGGAGAAGGATTTGACTGCAGCAGATATGGACGTGTGGCAGTAATTATCCACCCTAAAGAGCTACTGTTTCTGCATCTCGCTCTCCCTCTCTTCTCTCTCTTCCTATCTTTGCTTGTTCCCAAATACATATTGGTGGTTCTCTCAGAGTGAATTTATTTTGAAGATGAAAGATAATGTTGAAATATATAAAGTTCTGCAGCGTTTAGTTCCCCACTGTGTGAGACGTCGTTTAAAATAGAATTCCACACCATGAACATTTGCTTTTATTTTTCTTGTTTTTACTTTTTCCACCTTGTTTGACCCACATATTTGGTGTGATTCTGCTAGTAAGTATCTTATCTAATCTTATCAGAGACTCCAATACATGTTTTTGCTAGAACATTAAATATTTACTGATTATTTGTCTAAAGGTAATTGAAGCATGTAAATTATTTATGGTTGATTATTGACTTTGGTCTTAGAAGAGCTGGTTGACAAACAAAGGTTGAGTGAACAGTTTGGTGTTATAATATTGAATCATATTAGTTATTGGTAACGAGAGCTTCATGCCTCGTGCTACTTCAGTACAAGATATTACACTGATTAGTCAGATTTCTCTTTTCTTAATACATAGCATAATTGAGTGGTAAAAAGCAGAATCTGTGTTGAGGTTTTAAGGGATGCTGGGGCCTGTGTCACCTCCCTGAATCATGTTGCTGTGCATTAGCCCATACACACAGAGCTTGGACAGTTTTCGTATTATCAAGTTCTATTGAAATCCTGGTGCTGCATTTGCTGATGAGTCTTTATGGAGCTTTGCAGGAAGAAAAACGTCCTTTTTATTTGTTACGGAAAACCAAAAAAACGATATGTAGTGTATTACAGCTCAACGGCACACTGAGAGGAACGTTATTACTGAACTGTTAACGTCTGAAAGTGCCCCCCCCCCCCCCAAGAATGAGTAGTTAGATGAACTATTACTCATTGGAAATGTCTTGAGATTATCTGCAAGATAATTTTCCCCATAATGAATAGCTTTATAGTTCATTAATAATATTTAATTATGATACATTTTTGTATGTTAGGGGACAGGGGCAGACTGATTCATATTTCCTATCAGAAGAGAATGCATTTGACATAAATTGTACTATACATGCTGAACCTCTGAAGTCTGAAATGTCATCAGTTATAGTAATTAATATGCAAAATATTATGCTAAATTCAGAGAGCTAATATTAATTACAACAGCAAGTAATAGCTCCAGATTCCAGGGGGATAATATCCTTTGACCTATTCCAAAATACATCAGTCAGACAGTGTGATATAGTGTCCTCACTCCAGTGATTATGGTATTTTTTGTTTTGTTCTCCCTTACTCTGACTGTAAAACAGTCCAAAACTGAATTTCTATTACAGGAATTCAGTGGCTCTTTTATGTGAAACTGGAGTACTGGTGCGTGTGAACTATTTTTTGCTTTGTGCCTTGTGATCATCTTTAAAATTATACTGCACTGCAAATAATTTCTTATGTGTGTGAGATGCTATAGGCTCTATGCAGGGTTATTTTTACATCTAAGCATCGATGACCATATTCTCCCTTGGTAGACACACTTAGCAAACAGAACAAATACCAAAGGTGAGCTAAATAAGATAAGCTATGATGTCAAGCCTGACAGAGCTCCTCCCTCTTAATCACCAGTGCATCTGTCCTTGTGAGTAGGTCAACTATTCTTTGGAGGTTGGCTAATAGAAACCCCTGAATGTCATAAAGAATAAGCCATGATTGTATTAAACGTGCTACTTGGAGACATGCTTGAGGCCTCCAGTAGCTCATGCCTCCTCCCCTGTGATGGTGAAAGAGGGACAGGGATGCTCCTGTTCCTTCTCTTTCTTCTAACTGCATTCACGATTATCCTTAACTGTAGATTATAACAAGACTTACATTCTAGTCTGGATTTCAGTGTTTGAGTAGATCACTAAAGTTTTACAAAAAGCTTAAAAAAAGACCATGTCCATTTAGAGAAGTTTTGTTGTCTTAAATGTAGCGTGGAGCCATGGGATCCCTGTTCTGGCTGCTCTCTTGTTGTGAGGATGCACAGTTTCGAGTTCTCAGTTCTGTGATGCTGATTAACAAACAGTATATTTTTTTGCAGCCCTACCTGTTCATGCTGGGAATCTCTCGTTTGGCACCTTCTACCTTTCTCCACCCTCTCATCCACCCAATTCTCTCTGTCTTTGTGTCCCATCGTGCAGACGGAGAGCCTGGATGGGTCCTTCCCTGTGCCAGATATTAAACTCCACAGCAACCCCTCTGCGTTTAATGTCTACTGTAATGTGCGCCACTGTGTATTGGACTGGCAGCAGAAGGAGGCCTCCCTGGCTCTGGCCTCCTGCAACTCCGTGCAGAGTGGCGACTCGGACAGTGAAGAAGAGGAGGAGTGCCGTGAGCCTGCTGTCAAACTCCCCAAGGTTAGCAAGACCCGCCTGAATTTTTCACTTTAGTTCCTAGTTGATATGGAAGTGGTGACTCTGCTGCAAACTTCAAAAGATAACGGCATCATTATGGCAGGTCCAAACAAAGGCTTTGAATGCTGTTGATTTTTCAGAATCTCAATGCTCATTTTTAAGAATTACATTAACATAGCATAATTTACTGTAATGTTAAACATTAAGGTTATTGTAGTTTCAAATGTTAATGTTGAAATGGTAGAGCAATTAACTATACAGTTTACATAATAAACTACTACTGAAAAGGTCAAGTAATAGGGTATAAGATATTCCCACAAAGGAATTTCTCTCCATCCTACCATCTAATGTAGTAAAAAAAAGTGTGTGTGTGTTATATCTATGTATGTAATAGGCTACAACTCCCCATACAGCTAGAAATGAGTTGTCTATAGTGTGAATATTTCACCTGAACACAACACCAGTTGGGGTCTAACACTAGCCAGTTTCTGTTACACAAATTAAAAGTACCTTATGAAAATATTTATTTATTTTACATATGTACTGTTATTCAATCCTATCATTTCTGAATGGGTTTCTAAGTGAGACATGTAATTAAATCTATTTTAAAAGCATGAACAGCAGTGAGTGGAGTGGGTATCACTCCTGCAGGGGCAGAGTCTGAGAGCATGTCCAGCAGAACAAGTGTAATGGGAACCACACATGTCAACACCAGACGTTTGATAAGCATGTTGGACATGAGTGACAAGATACCGGAAACAGCAAATGTGCAGGGACTTGAAATGAAGACATGAAATGAGCTTACAAGCCAACAGCCATTACGTTTAGAAATTCCTTTTGAATATAAAGTAAGACTGGCAAAAATATCAGATACTATAACAAATCTCCAGTGCAGTTAACACATGGAATACATGTCATCTTTATTATATCAGTAGCTGAGCAACATTAGCTGATGGAACAATGTAGTCAGTTCACAACACAGCATCTCAGTCCTCTTATCTATGTGCATGCAATAAGCTTATGCACTGAAAATAAACATTTAACTTTTTAGTGAATAGGAACAGGTCTTGTTTGTCTGTTAATTAACATGCTGTCAATAGCTATGAGTTAATTACATTTTTAAAGTTTTATATATTAAATATCCCAATATATAACTTGGATATCCCAACATGTATCCTGTATGTCAGCCTGCTGACAACTGATGTATTTCATTGATGGTGTGAATAAACCTAAATGCAGTGTGTCATTTTAAAAGCTATTTAATGGGCTTAGTGCATCTGCTTAGTCAGTACAGTAGATGTACAAAGATGTTTTGTCTTGAGGGATAATTTAAAATAAAGTGCTGTTAGAATGGAAAAGTTGGCCTCTTACTTTCTTGACGCTAACTTCCAAAACATTAGCAGTCTTAAAAAAATGCTATGTTGGTGTGTATTTTTGAGGTGTGACCTCATGTTGCTAGAGCTGGAATGATAACTATATCATTCCAGCTTACAAACAAAGGTTTCAACCATTGTTACCTCATGATCGTTGTTAAATTATTAGCTTGCTTCAGCTTTGATTTATTTTTTTCCATTATCAACCAGTGAAAGTGACTGTGTGACCTCTGTCCACTGTGCAGTGCTCTGTGTGCAGAGGCGGAGGCCTACGCACGAACACAAACTTATTTTTCCCCACAATATTTAATTTTCACAATCGAATGTCTGGGTTTTTTTAACTATTCGATTGTCATCAAATTTAGAAAATTTGTTGATGGAAGTAAAACCTCAACTGACAATAATTAATTTCTGCTGCACATTTTCCATAAATGAGCAGTTTTCATTGGTTTTGCCAACTGTGACGTTGGTGGAAGGAATGTTAACGGAATCTTTGTTCTCTATTTGCTCGACTTGTGCATTGAGCTGTTATTATTAGTGCTTTTTATTCAAAGTGTTAAATAGTGCAGCAGAGAGACGTTTGATAAGCTGCTGGTGTGGCTCAGAAACACCTGATAAACATTCATGTGAACCACCAAGGGCAGGAACCTGTGGTCTTAAATAACAGAGAACAAAATCATGCAAATAAGGTACAAGTGTATGCAGTGATGCTCATAATCAGGTGCTTGGGTCCTGTGTGCACGTGTGTACTGGAGTGGGTGTGTCCCCTCTGCTTGGTGACACGCACTGTGACGCCTAGGGAATACATGATTTTTTATTTTTTTATTTTTTTTTGTCCAAATAAATAAAAAGGCTATAAATAAAATAAAAACAAAAGGCTTTTTCTGATGGCTATTCTGACCAACTGTCTAATTTAACCTCAGCCGCTTTTATCTGGGCTGGTAACTGTATTTCTGCTCTCAGAAGCATTTAAGCCCCAGTGTTTTGACCTTTTGGGGGCGGAGCCTGTTAAGCTTTCCCTACAAACAAAACCAAATGCTATCACCTACCCCATAATTTTATGCAGATTTGGATTTAACCTCAAGCTTGCATGAAGAGAGCTATTCACTTAATTACAATAACGATGTTTAATGCAGTAATGGGCACGGTGTGACTGTGTTTAATGCAGTAACGGGCACGGTGTGACTGTGTTTAACGCAGTAACGGGCACGGTGTGACTGTGTTTAACGCAGTAACGGGCACGGTGTGACTGTGTTTAACGCAGTAACGGGCA
>JAOYMR010000006.1:29283306-29295154 GCA_025802075.1 Tenebrosternarchus preto | reverse complement strand
TGGCTCTGGTGCAGTGGAAGATGGAGGCCTTGGCATTTCAATCCTTGACTGCTGAAACTGGCTCTTAGAAAATTGGGCAAGGTGTATTGGGTTGGTACAGAAAAAATGCTATCATACCATCTCTAGTAAGGAAGCTACATATACAGAATGATGATGCTTTCCTCATGGAAGTACATTGAGAGTCTTACTTTACTCTTACTTTTTTACATTACTTTGTCTTATGTGATGTGCAGGTGGAGGTGAAGGCGGTGCCGGTGTCACAGAAGAAGTCCATCCAGCAGGACGGTATGAGGAAGCTCCAGCGTCTCCCAGGCAACCCCTCGCTGTCCGCCCCAGGCACAGACCTCACGTTCGGCGGCCTGCCAGCACCCAAGCTGGAGGCCACTTACGAGCCCATGATCATTAAAGAGGCCCGTTACATTGCCATCACCATGATGAAGGTCTTCCACTTCCACTTTGTTTATATGCAGCATAATTGCAATAATGGGGACATTTGCATGTGTGGATTGTGGCATGTTTGGATTGTGGTGTATTTGAATTGTGGTATATTTTTCAGGCATATGAGAATTACTCTTTTGAGGAGTTGCGCTTCGCCTCTCCCACTCCAAAGAGGTGTGTATAGGTTACATATGTTTTTGCTTTGTGTGTGTTATGTCTGCTGTTCTTGGTGTTATTGAATGTTGACTCTTTTTTTTTTTTTTTACTGTCTGCCCTTATTTTCCATCAGGCCTAGTGAAAACATGCTCATCCGCGCTAACACAGACGGCACATACAGTGCCAACTGGACGCCTGGTGCTGTTGGTCTTTACACCATCCATGTCACTATAGATGGCATTGAAATTGGTAAGTGGCTCTTATTGACTTGTAGCAAATTGCTGCAGCAGCGCAAGACAAGTGGTGAGAGTACAACTTAACTTTTTAAAGGCTTTGTCTGTTTCATGCGCTCTGAATGGTTCATTATAAACACACTAGCAGAGCAGCATAATTATGTTATTCAGTCATTATGAGATTATTTGTGAGTGCTGACAGGAAGGATCTTTCTGCAGATGCTGGGCTGGAAGTTGAAGTGAAAGACCCTCCCAAAGGAATGATTCCCCCAGGCACACAGATGGTTAAACCCAAATCTGAACCACAGCCAAGCAAGGTGTGATTCCAGTGTACAACAGCTAAAGCAGGGCAGCAGGTTTTTGTTCAGACCTGAACATTTTCTTCTGTTTGTTTAACTTATTAGGACTAAAGCATGGATTTGACCTACCATTTGTACCACTGGTGTATCCAGTCAGTCATAAGCAGTTCTCAGAGTGGACATTTATTAATGAAGTAACTTTTTCTTTCAAAGATTTTAAAGTGTTTAAACTGGGAAACAAGCAACACAGATCCACCTGCTTAGACACATGTGAGCTTTTCATGCCTTGCTACTGAACTTCTCATTTCTAAAACATCTTAAAGCTTGGTTTATGATCTGAGGTTTTCCAGTTCAAAAAACAGACACGTGTTAAGAATGAACCTCTTCTCACTCTCTGCTACGTATCCCTGCTCTGTGTTTGTCTCGCTCTCTCATCAACTGCAGTGCTTCGCTTTTTTTCTTAACATCTGCTAGCCTGTCTCTCTTTCTCTCTCAATCTCTCCTTCTCTGCTTCTCTCAGGTGCGCAAATTTGTGGCCCAGGACAGCGCAGGGCTACGTGTGCGTAGCCACCCCTCTCTGCAGAGCGAACAGATAGGCATAGTCCAAGTAAATGGCACCATCACTTTCATTGATGAGGTAAACCACTCTAGACTAGGGACACATCTATCTATACCTGTCTTTCTCCAAGTTCTTTCTCAAAGTTGATTTTCTCTTCATCCAATCAGAGAGAACCTGGCATCAGCAAATGTTTTTAATTCTATGATGGTTTCTCTGTTTGTAAATCATACACAGAACTTTTTAAAATGACCTCCGCAGCTCTCTCTAAGCTTACATATTTTTGATTTGGTTGAAGAACTTTCTTTGCCTTTCCCTTGCTTCACCCATGCAGGAGATTTTGAAGCTGCAGATCTGTGTTTGCCTTTACCTTGAGGACACAGTCATTTATGTTAGTCTGGCAGGGCCCTTGATGGGCTCCATCTGCATGCTCTCACATCTAAATACTAAAATCCTCTGTGTCCTTGTTCTTCACTGGTAAAAGCATTTGCCACATATGTGCAAATGTTGCAGATGGTATAACTGATAGTAAATTGCACAGAGGTATCCCCTGAAAATCTTTGTGCTATAAACTGTAGCCCCAGTTCTGCAGCCTCTGAGGATCCTGCGAGGTGCTGTCGGCAGTCACAGGAGGGCATGGCTCTGCTCTGTTGCTTGTTTCCCTTAGATCCACAATGATGATGGTGTATGGCTCAGACTGAATGATGAGACTGTAAAGAAGTATGTTCCCAACATGAATGGGTACACTGAAGCCTGGTGCCTCTCTTTTAACCAGCATCTGGGCAGAAACCTTCTGGTCCCTGTTGACGTAAGTAAAGGCTCCCGTTTATAGACTAGCAGGAGCCCCAGTGCAGCTCATTTGGGATGGAGAGTTATGCTACAGAATCCTTTAATCTGGAGCACTATGCCTGTGTTCCATGATATCCTAGTTTCACATTTACTTCGTGTGCAAATGTGCCCAGGAACCCATTCCCAAATGCCAAAATGCATGACATGTTGCTTAGAGACCAGTAAAATACCTTCTTGCATGTTTTACAATGCTGCAACAATCAGGTTTCTTTTGAAGACTTTCACGGAAAGACATACATGTCTGGATGAACTTGCTTGTGTGATAATAGTTTAATAGTTGCATCTGGCTATGTTCTCCATCGTGTGTGGTGTTTAAAGAAGCTTCCTTAACAGTGCACTACACAGTACTGCTTATGAATAATGCAAAGTGGATGCATTGGATAAGTTCCATTAGTGAGAGTTAAGGGCTCAAGCTGATCTGCAAGTGAACCCTTACTGCCAGTCACATCACAAGGCACTACTACATGTAGTGATCTTTAAATAATAGTTATTCATTTGGCTCTGTACTCCACCACTGTGGGTTTGAAGTTACTGTGAAACAGTAAATGTGAAGTCAAAACATAGACGACTGACAGTGGTAATTCAAGGGTTTGTAAGTTCATACAAGGTAAATGATGTTGTAATTACAGTCCTTATACAGTCCGCTTTAGGCAACTGAAAGTAACTGGACAGCTGCTCAGTTGTTTACTGGCCATTTCTGTGTAGTTTCATAGATTTGCACAGGAAAGCTAGACTTTACCACATGCATAACACTGATACATCTCATACCTCAAGCTACATAGTACATCAAGAGATGGAGTCTTACTGACAGTGGAGATTAACTGGTATTAGAGTGCTGAAAAGTATTTTTGGAAAGAAAAGAAACTCCTTCATTGCTCCTGCTTTTTAAAATGGGAGTGGAATTGTGGTTTAGAACCATGCTAGTAGTCCTGAGTACTTGACCTGAGTATTCTATACTGTTTTTTTTTGTTTGTTTGTTTGTTTGTTTTGTTTGTTTGTTTTTTTTTTTTTTTTTTTTTTACCAAAAATTTATTCAGCGATGAATGGAGCTAGAAGAACTGAATGCTGCTATTATGGCAGGGGGAGGTAGCTAACGTGTGTGTGTGTGTGTGTGTGTGTTTTCAGTTACTCTAATACAGTAATTAACACACAACACACACCATTAAATGAAAAAGTATATAAAGATTTTTATATAAACTCCTATATTTTTGGTGTTAGGAGTTCCAGTGCTCCTTGGTGAAAAGCTTTTACTGCATGATATCTACTGTGTAGAAATGGTGGTAAGGCTTGTATGGGACTGGGAAAGTATCACAGCAATTTAACTGCTTAGAACCAAAAATCACAAAAAGCGGTACAAGGTACTTGACCTTGAAATAGTATAATGATGCACAGTAACACATCTCTCATTACTGTAGTAGGTCATAGGCTTTTGCCGTACCAGTGGTGAAGTATTTGAAACCAAGAATCAAGGATGACAGTTTTATGTAAGATTTTGTTGATTTGTCCAGTTACTTTTATTCCCTGGAAATAGCAGCATAAACAGCTGTAGTTCTGCACAGTTCACCTGATGTGACTATTCATATCCTCAGATTAGGGTTCAAATGCAGACTCTATTGTTTAAGTTCAAGTCGTTTGTGCTGGGGTACAAAGCCAAAATAAGAACTGTGTCACTGTTTACTTATGGACTGCAATGCTTCTTTGCTCCATGGCACAAAAACCTTTTAATTAAATATGCTGATTAGGAACATTGGTTAAACCCCTTGCAGTAAGTCTGGCAAAGAAATTCCTAAGAAACAAAAGAGCCAGTCATGCTTGGTTTATTGCCATGAAACAACATCCAGCTGTCTTTGCTAAAAGAAAAAAAAAAGTGCAATGACTTTGAAATCCCTCCCCCGGAGCCTCAATGTGAACAGCATGACACACCACAACTTTTTTGGAAGATTTCTCCTGTTGGGCTAATTGAGTGTTCTCTTACTTTTTCTACATGTTTAGCATCATTTTGCAACTTTCTAAAGTTTGAATAGGATAAGCTTGTAACTGACTATCATAGGTTTACATTCAGCTTCTGTGGATCCCAGGGGCAATAATGAAACGCCTTTATTTCACAGAGGCTTTTTGTCGTGCTTGATATTTCAAGCTCTAACACAAGAAAAATGTCTTTTTCAAGGGATTAAAGCACAAATTAACAAAAGAATCATAGGATCAAATGTCTCTCTTCCAAAAAAATAAAAAGGAAAAAAAAGAAAACCTTTTACTATGGGTAAACATTTACATTTTCCAATAATTCCGTGATTTGACTTTCTTACAATCTGTTGCTCAGAATGCCTTAAGCGCTAGCCAAGGAGTCAGGGAAATCAACTTTTTGTCTTGGACGACCTTATCTTGTTTCCCTCAGGTGAGTTTGTAAAAGGAGAGAGAGATTTGTATGGCTTGGCTGCTTCTTTGCTTTCCACCAGTGTTTGTCACTATTTGTTTTTTTTTGAACTCTTGTGAATATTTGCGGTTTATGTGTAGTGTCAAAGATGTATTCAGACACAGATGCATGGTTATATTTTGTGGGTTGTATGAATGGGAAGATTCCAGAAAATTTTTTGTGGACAACATGTCAAATAATGTATTTTTGTCTCATGGTTACTTAATAATAATTTTTCACTTAATTACAGACTTGCATATGAAACTGTTATATAATATGAAAATGTTGTAGTGTACAAATGATTTGCATGTTTTATTAGAGCGTCTAAGATAGAAAGCATATGTCAGCATGTTTATTATTAGTATTATTATTATTGTTGTTATTCATTTTGTAGATTATTTTATTTGTTTATCCTTACTTACAAAAGAATCTAGGATGATTTGGTATGTTGAATGCATGCCTAACAGTCAGCACTACTCAAATATACCCGTGTCTCATTTCATGTTCAAGTGAATGTAAATGTTATTCAGCTTCTCAGAAATATTTTATGATCAATTTCACATACAGTACTTGCTTTCAAACTTCTTGCTTTCAAACACATACATTGGATGAAATAATAATTATTTGATCCCTTGCTGATTTTGTAAGTTTATGCACTGACAAAGATATGAACAGTCTATAATTATAAGGGTAGGGTTATTTTAACAGTGAGAGAATATCTAAAAGAAAATCCATGAAACTACATTGCATCAAATATATACATTTATTTGCATTTTGCAGAGAGAAATAAGTATTTGATCCCTCTAGCAATGTTCTTTGGGTCATAAACAGCATTTCTTTTCCTCCAAACATGGCGAGTTGAGTTAATGCCAAAGAGCTCAATTTTTGTCTCATCTGACCACAGCACCTTCTCCCAATCACTCTCAGAATCATCCAGGTATTCACTGGCGAACTTCTGATGGGCCTCTGCACATGTGCCTTCTTGAGCAGGGGGCCCTTGCGGGCACTGCAGGATTTTAATCCTTTACAGTGTAATGTGTTACCGATGGTTTTCTTGGTGACGGTGGTCCCAGCTGCCTTAAGATCATTAACAGGTTCAACAAGTGTAGTTTCATAATCATTAATAAGTGTAGTTTTAGGCTGATTTCTCACCTTCCTCATGATCAAGGACATCCCACCAGGTGAGATTTTGCATGGAGCCCCAGATCGAGGTCGACTGACAGTCATTTTGTATTTCTTCCATTTTCTTACAACGGCACTAACAGCTGTGTCTCCTTCTCACCCAGCGTCATACTTATGGTTTTGTAGCCCATTCCAGCCTTGTGCAGATCTATGATCTTGACATCCTTAGAAAGCTCTTTGGTCTTACCCATGTTGGAGAGGTTAGAGTCTGACTGATTGAGTCTGTGGACAGGTGTCTTTTATACAGGTGACAATTTAAGACGGCTGTCTTTAATGCAGATAATGGGTTAAATAGGAGTGTCTTACTGGTCTGTAGGAGCCAGAACTCTTAATGTTTGGTTGGGGATCAAATACTTATTTTTCTCTGCAAAATGCAAATAAATGTATATATTTGATACAATGTAATTTCCTGGATTTTCTTTTAGATATTCTATCTCTCACTGTTAAAATAAACCTACCCTTAAAATGATAGACTGGTCATATCTTACAAAATAAAAAAAAAGCAAGTGATCAAATAATTATTTCCTCCAATTTGTGTGTGTGTGTGTGTGTGTGTGTGTGTGTGTGTGTGTGTGTGTGTGTGTGTGTTTTTTTGTATATATATATATATATATATATATATATATATATATATAATGTGTGTGTGTATTTGCGTCACTGGTAGTAGCTCTTACTACTTCTTCATAACTGCTCTATCTGAGTGCACTCAGATATTAGTACTTCAGTTTCCCCTTGATCTCAAATTAAATAATTGGTTTTCTTGTCCCACACAGACTGACCTATGACCTTTGATTTTGCAGGAGGCCAGACCCCAGTCAGATGAATGTGCAAGGGAGACCAATGGCCGCCCCTCCCATGAAGTCCCCATGCGCAATGTGGACAGGGTGGGCCTGAGTGGTGGACCAGGCCTTTATAAGGTAGTGAAGACGGGACCCTCGGGTCACAACATCAGAAGCTGCCCAAACCTTAGAGGTATCCCCATTGGGATGTTAGTTCTGGGAAACAGACTCAAGGCGGTAGGCGAGGTATGGACTCCCAAATGTGCTCTTTTGGCTGCTAGTAAATCACTAAGTTGCCCGATATTTTGCTCTTATTGGTGCTGCAGTCACTGCAACATCAGTTTCCTTTTCTTCTTTGTTTCCCTTTAGAAGAGTAGAAATGTTCTTGTGATTTTCTTTAAAAGACACAATACATAATGCCTCTGGTGTGGATGTGATCTTTCTGTGCACATTGAAATATTTTCATGAGTAAAACATATGACTTCAGTTTTTGCATGTTCTTGCTCAGTCCAGTAAAGCAGTTTGAACTGCTCAGTGAAAGGTGGGTTTAGACTCCTCTCTGAACAGGCAAGGCAAAATAATTCTGATATGCAAAATGATTACTGCAGTGTTAAGCTCAAGAACCCAAAAAAGCTGAAGTCATCTGTTAAATGAGCTTCTCTGCCCAGTCTGAGTGTTCTTCTCTGTAGCACATATCAGTGCTCTCCATGCTTAGCCATGGATGTGGCCAAATGTGCCTGTCTCTGCTCAGTCTCTCCTTAGAGGGTGTGGTGTGTCATGCTGTCCTCCTCAGAATGCTCCTCCTCACAACCACACTGGCTGCTTTCCAGTGGGCACTTACAACTGCTTCACCAGTATTTCCTTCAACAGTCACGTTTAGAACAGTGTGCTCTGTCTAGAGTCAAGTGCTGTGCACCTGTATGTGTAGCAAATAACATGACACTAATTCAGTGTCACTTACATTAACATTTATTGTCAGTGTGATCCATTGTGTATTGCACAGTGTGAGAACAACATGAATTGGCCCTGTGTTTTAAGATGTGGGGGAACGCTATGTGTGAGGAGAGGATGTTGTCTGTGTATCAGGTGATTAACTCAGAAGGGACCTGGGTCCAGCTGGATAAAAACAGTGTGGTGGAGTTCTGTGAGAGCGACGAAGGAGAAGCCTGGTCCTTGGCCAGAGACCGAGGAGGGAACCAGTATCTGCGCCATGAAGAAGGTACTGCCATACTTGCAAAGAAAATTAGCCTCTTTCCTGTGTGGGTAGAAAGAAAATCTGCCATGTCTGCCCGTTTGTGAAGTTATATAAAAATCATGATAAAGTCATAGGGTTTTGTAACACACTTGACTTTTTGAGCAAGCATATACATGGTTACTTCTGTTTTCCAAATCCCTGTTTTTAAGAAGTGACTGTTAACAGTCTAGATTCAGTTTTAAATTATCAAAGCTGTCAGATGATCAAATACTGTTGCACTGATGACAGCAGCTTTGGACTTCCTTCTTGTAGAAAACAAACCCTAAACTAGAAAGTAAAGTTTGTGAACAAGTTGGTTTGTCAAAGCCTCTTGTAACAGCATAAAAGCTATGTTAACTGACAATCATTGTAGCTATCATTATGAAGGGCAGATATGTATTTTGACATAATAAATTGACCATTTATTTAAAGTTTGGTGAATATTCATTAAAATGAAAAGAGTTTTAACGTAAATTATTTTCAGTTGGCGGATAAGTGAGTCAGCTGAAGGACTTGGAGCTAAAGGAATTATAAGATCAGTGGATTCCTATGGGAGGACGGAGGGATGAATACATGAAATGATGGAAGGGGTGGAAGTGCAACTTGGTAATTGGGTTTAGTAGTTCAATCAGTATAACAGATTTAGTTCTGTACAGCTGAATGAGTCGAGTCCTATGGGAGGATGGAGGGCTGATACAAGGAATAAAGAATGAGAGCAGTTTGAAAATTTGTTCCATGAAAGTCTAAGGGTTACTTCAAACCTTTCTGCAAAGCCCCTCCCTTCAGTCATACACGCTTCATCCAAACCTTTCTGCAAAGCTCCTCCAAGATTTTTCTAAAGCTTCTCCAAAAATATTCAAAGATCTTCATTTAACTTCATGCACATTCAAAAATAATTGAATGACAGAAGTACACTGCCTTATTGGGGAAAATAGTTTGATTACATCTAGACCCTATTGAAATAGTAGTTGATGATTCCAAAAATGCTTTTTTTATTACATGTGTAAGTTTGCAGGTAAGATAACCATGTCTGAATAAGGTGTAGTGTCAACTTCAAATCCCAAGCCACCTCAAGCATGCATTACTGAAAGCTTAGGAGAAATATTTGTTATATGGTCATTTATGGGTTTTTTTGTTGTGTAACAGAACAAGCCATTGTGGAGCATGGTTCTCAGACTCCTCCACCAAGCCCATTCTCAGTGCAGGCCTTCAACAGGGCCATGGGCAGCAGTGGGGCTCAAGGCTTTGATTACGGCATCTCCAACAACAAAGGTAAACTTGGAGCAGGGAGACCCATAAAGGATGGTCTAGTAGTACAGATCAGATTCATTTCTCCAGACCTTTTGTATGTTAATTCGTGACCATCTGCCGTTTGTCTGCATTGTCTCATTTTTATTCCAGACAACTATTATGTTTACCCACATGCTCATTTTTTCAGACTCTGTATTGGTGTAAACACTCATTTTTTTTTTGTCTTTGTCCTTGCATTTCTCTAAGAAACAAGTGTTTTTCATACTTGTGTAGAATTGTTGCACATCATCGTCTATGATCTATGTATCCATATTTATATTTACTAGCAGTATCTTGTCTGTATTTAGTTATTGAGGATTTAGTGACTTAAACTATGTTGACACTGATACTAAATATCTCTTGGGGGTTATCTTTATGTGGAAGCATTTAAATGCACACAGTTATTGCATCTATTTTTAGTTTATTTTGAGGTATTCCTAGGGGGGGCAAGATGAGGACGCTATTTTATTTAGCCAGTAAACCTGTTTACATCACAATACATGGCTAACTGTACGCAAACAGAGTAAACGTTTGCTATCTTCCTGAAAAAGTGGTCACAGCAGTGCGCTATTAGAACTCAGGAACATAATGGGACATGACAATTGTCATGGAGCGCCTCACAACTGGCAGCTACATTGTGTTAATGGAGAGAAAATCTGCAGTGCTCGGCCACACCAGGATTGGTCTTTGGACAGATTAATATTTAGATCTGGTTTAAACAGATTCATATTTTTCAGGTAGTTATTTATTAGCATCTATGCTAAACCCTACTTCTGCATATTTCTTTGTTGTACTCCTGTTTTTATTTTTTAATGGAATCAATTCATAAAAGTTTTTATTTTATAGTTTTAAATATAGACCGATGTGCAAAGGTCAAGATCTTAACCCACTCAGTGGTATGACATGCAACTCAGCAGCTGATGGAAACATCCTGCTCACATGGAACACATCCTCCAGAAATCCAAGATTTTTGGTAGATTCCAAGTGACTGATATGGTGGTCACCTGGAAATCATAGAAGCAGTGACAAGTATAACTACCATCTTTCATTCCTGCTGACCAGCAGAGGTACATTAAAGTATACAGGATGGATAATATCAACCAAATCAGAAAAACCAGGACTCATCTGGAATGAAGCTGACTTACCTGAGTTTATTATGCAAGGGCAGCATTTGAAACAGACATTTTAGGAGTAAAAATCTTAAGAATCAAACCTGCAGACTGAAATGTCTTTCTTAGGAACCAAAAAAATTAAACGGCTGAGAGCTTCCATATAGTGCTTTGGACGGCTCCAAATCAACCAGCCAGCTGGTTGGAAATGGAGCATGGAGCCTCCATGTCAATGTCCGAAAGATCTGTGAATCTGGTTTCAATGCAACTCACTGAATGCTGATATTATAAAGCAGGCTACGTCTGTGGCGAGAGGGACCTTGTTCTTATTCCCAGTTTAGGCTTGTTGGGAAGTAGTAGAGCCATAACAGAGGAAATACAATGTTTCCACTGTAAAGCAGAGAGTTCGTGTCTCATTATCGGATGTAGTTTGCAGCAAGTGGAATTAAACAAGGGATTTGAAAACCAGCAACAAGATCGTATGCTGGAAGAAAAAGTATTAACCAAGTCCTTAAAACCAGGAAACCTCTTTTACATCAGTTCATACAAGTTGACTTGTGATTCTTGTCCGCAATGTCAGTTGGGATGGAATAGAATGACTGTGTTTGTCTTTAATGGTCTTATAAATTCTTATTCCATGTACACTTCTGCTGCTTGCTAGGCTGCCATTATAAATAATAATATTTTCTTTAACAATTATTAATATGTTCTTTAACAAATAAAAATGCATTTAAATAATCATAATAAAATTCTCACACACACACACACACACACACACACACACACACACACACACACACACACACACACACACACACACACACACAGTGGGGGGGGGGAAAAGTATTTAGTCAGTCACCAATTGTGCAAGTTCTCCCACTTAAAAAGATGAAAGAGGCCTGTAATTAACATCATAGGTAGACCTCAACTATGAGAGACAAAATGAGGAAAAAACCCCAGAAAATCACATTGTCTGATTTTTAAAGAATTTATTTGGAAATAATGGTGGAAAATAAGTATTTGGTCAATAACAAAAGTTCTTCTCAGTACTTTGTTATATATCCTTTGTTGGCAATGACAGAGGTCAAACGTTTTCTGTAAGTATTCACAAGGTTGGCACACACCGTTGCTTGTATGTTGGCCCATTCCTCCATGCAGATCTCCTCTAGAGCAGTGATGTTTTGGGGTTGTCGGTGAGCAACACGGACTTTCAACTCCCTCCAGGTTTTCTAGGGGGTTGAGATCTGGAGACTGGCTAGGCCACTCCAGGACCTTGAAATGCTTCTTACGAAGCCACTCCTTTGTTGCCC
>JAOYMR010000006.1:29252310-29264477 GCA_025802075.1 Tenebrosternarchus preto | reverse complement strand
CCCCCCCCCCCCCCCCCCCCCCCCCCCCCCCCCCGGGGCCCCCCCCCCCCCCCCCCCCCCCCCCCCCCCCTGGCGCTTCAGGTGTAGCTATCTCCCACTCTCATCATTATTACTCTGCTTCAGGTGTAGCTATCTCCCACTCTCATCATTATTACTCTGCCGTCAGACACAACTCCACCCCTATTGCTGCCCCGACCCCCTCCTCCCACCCCACACGCAGCACCCAACTTCAAACAGCACGCCTGGATACTTCTCCCCTCACCAGTCCAGTATCTCTCTATTCTCCTCTACCCTGCTTGCTCAGTCTCTCTCTTTCTCTCTCTCTGTCCTTTTTGTGTCCTTTTTGTTAGACTTAAATTACATATATTTCTTCTCCATAGTCTCTGTCTCTCTTTCTTGCACTCTAACTCAGGCTAATTAAAAAGAATCTGACATTGTAATTAATTCTACAGCTCTCTAAAAGTCTTTGATGTTGTTAATCAATCTGATATAATTACATGTTTCTATGCTAAATCAGTGATTGTGGAAGAATGTTTGGATCGATGTGTGTGTGTGTGTGTGTGTCAGTACATTCAAATTTGACTAGATCCTAAAACACACCTACGGTTCCATGTGCTATTTTTCTTTTGAAGTTGTTTGATGGTGACCAAGAGACTCACAAGTTGTAAGAACTTTTTCATTGTATAATAATTCACAACGTACTGAAGTATTACAACATGCTGTAAACAAACGAGCAGGAGGCTGTGAATCACAGGCACCCACAACACTACAGTTCTATACTTGCTGAGTAAAAGTTATTATTAGTCCCAGAAGGCAAGAACAGTAGTTAATAAAAAGTTGTCACCTTTGAAGTGTCGATCCAGGTGTGTTAGTGAGTCTTAATGCATGTTGAGGTATATATAAGAATAGTTAGGTTATTACACCTGCTGGCCACAAGATGGCACTAAATGATAACGCCACTTAGAAACTAGGACAGTAAAAATATAACGGTTGAGCATTGCTTTATATGATAACGGAGTCTATAAACATAGAGACCATAAACTGTTAATTGACTGAATGTTATAATATTAACAGTGCTGTGCTGTGTACCATTAATAAAAAGGAAGTGTTATTTATGTTGGGAAAATAGAAATATTTATTTACATATAAGATTAATAACATAGAAATGCCACTACACTCTGTTTACTGTCCTTCATTCACACCAAACCCTTCTCTAATGTTCTTTTTGTAACATTCATATCCAGACTGGATAGGTTGTCTTTGACTGTGTGCTTAAATGATTATGTGGTCAAATGAATCACAGAGACCATCAAGCCTCCATACACTCTATATCACATCCACCCGATAACTCAATAGGAGAATCCCACTGCAGTATCATTAATGTAGGGCTGGAGAGCAGTGGGTCTTTCTCATCCATCCTGCAGAGGTTCACTGAAGCCCCACAACTCCTCAGTCTTGTCGGTGCGTCAGCTAGTGACTTTGATTTGTGACTTGGAAGTCAGTTGCCTATACAAATGATTAGAGGGCACAGAGTAAACAGATTACAGACTGTTATGAGCCTTATCTGAGAGACAAATTCAATCAAGTCTGCCTAAGGTGTGAAGTGTGGTTTAGTTTTGCAGTTTCAGCAATAACATCCACCCCCCCCCCCAACCAGGATCTGGGTATAACACATCAACAAGCAAACAGCTGCAGAGCTGCAGGAAACAGACCGAGGACAACACACAAGTGTTCAGAGCTCATACTGGGGATTTTCCTCAATTAAATGTTTAGTCAAAACTGAACTTAATCCAAAATCAAAACCCTAAATCCTGTCACATAAAGATTTTCCTACAGGTCAATAAGATTAGTTTTAGACAACACAACAACCTGAAAAAGATCAAAACATGAAATTACGAAATCGACATAGAATGCCACATTTGACATTGAACTAGAAACTATATGAAAATGTTTGGTTTTAATAGTTAAATAGTTCAATAGTTTAACAGATTTGCAGGGATTGAAGACATATCTGAAACGGTAAAAGAAGTGCAGCTAAATGACTCGGTGTATAACACGCCAGTCTGTATTTGTGCTTCTTCTAACTCCACATGGCTCAACACAGCAAAACTGGATGTGTGTTTCTGACAGCCACAAGCTGCACTGTTCCATCAACATAAACATGATTTGCCTGGCTGGTTTGTTAGAGAACATGAGGTGGTTCTCCAGCATCAGATTCTTTCGTGCTATAGGAAATCAGCTCTTAGAATTTCCATTTACCATTCATCATATTCATCATATCACCTGAGGAACTGTGGGCCAGTCACATGACCCAGGAGGTCCTCACGTAACAAAAAGTGGATGGACAAAAAAAAATGTATTTAATACATAAAAAGTAAATAAAATAAATTCAATGTATTCATCCAGACTACTTCACATATTCTTGGTTAATAAAAGGTGCGTTTCCATCTGAGAGTGGAAGTAGCTGCTCATTGGTCTGGCTGCACAGACTGCTGTGTACACATCCACATGTTGCTCTGATGATATTTTGAACCTGTAAACCTGTTCGCAAAATGACAGAAAATCTGACCAATTAAATTCATAATTTTGACAACGAGGCTGGCCCTTTTCTGGAGAAGGGGTAAGGCATTATTAGTATAATGTCAATGTACATGTACAGGTGCTGGTCATAAAATTAGAATATCGTGAAAAAGTTGATTTATTTCAGTAATTCCATTCAAAAAGTGAAACTTGTACATTCTGACTGATGACGGATATATTTCAAATGTTTATTTCTTTTAATTTTGATTATTATAACCGACAACAACAAATTCAGCATCTCAGAAAATTATGTATGTAGTTTCTGCAAGATGAGAGGCATGTCTGGCTAATAACTATAATAACCACATGTGCAGTATACAAACTACTTTTGCTTTGTCAACTGTATTTGTGCTTGTACCACAATTCTGAAGACTGCTGGGCCACGTAACTGTTTTTCTGGGAGTGGTTATTAGTGAAAGACAGTATAGTGCAATTATATGTCACAAATACACACATATAGTACAATGAAGTGCATCTTCTGTGTATCCCAGCTTCTTTATGAGCTGGGTTCAGAGCACAGGGTCAGCTGCTGCACAACAGCCCTGGAGCTGAGAGGGTTAAAGGTCCTTGATCAGGGGCCCAACAGTGGCAGCATGAGAGCCGGGACTCACATCCTTCCCATTGGCAGCCCAACAGTCTTACGGCTTAGACATACAGCTAGATAATCTTTGATCAGATTTCTGTGTGTATGCAAAAATCATATCATGACCATAGTAAAGGCTTTATCCATTGGTGTAGTGCCTGAAAGAGAGAAATAAATGGATAAAACAAAGTTCAAAGTTAAGCCAACAAGCTTGTGTTTACAGCATTTTTGTTGCCCGTAGATAAAGCAATTCAGTTCATGAACATTTCCCATGAATAGGTATGATTTTTTAAGACCACCTGGGTACTTTAGCAGTAAGTGGCTAACAGTAGCTAACAGTACCAGCAAATACAATACTGATCTTTCAGACTAAAACACGTTAAGTATTTTTCTGTAACTTTCTCCAGACACCTTACTACACAATAAAAGCTTCATTTGAGAGACTGTTGACAAGATTCATTCATAAGGTGTAATCTAAATGCACTTCTTTGTACTTTTCCCTGTGCAGAGTGTAGCATCACTGTACTATTTTTCTGTAACATTTCTGAAGATTTAGGGCTTTCATCTCTGATTGATTAATGCAATCAGATTCATATCGTAAATCCTTAACACTGGTACTAAAATATACATTTTGTACCAGCAGCTCTTCAGTAGGGCAGGCACAATGCCAGCTCGTCGGTTTTGTAAGACTGCCTCTTTGCTCAAGAGACCGCCACCAGGAACCAGTCTGCAGAAACATATGCCCAGTGAAATCAACCGTGGACTCACTGATTAAATTGTGGAGCCTTCCATTAATCTCTGTGGCTCTGAAAATAAACAGGCGGTGATCACAGACAAGCCGCCAGTACTCTAATTAACTTAATGTCTGCAGTTGGACGGGCAGAGACGTCTCTAGGGTGAAGCACGAGAGAGCGAGATTGAATAACAGCTCGGTATGCTATATTAAAGATGTGAACGGGTGCAAATACTTTAAATTACAGTAATTAGATCTATATTTTTTGGTCATGTGTTATCTACTTGCAGGATTTTATAAGACAATGACGGAACTTACGATAACATAATTGTGATTTCATTCACATTCCTATATCGGGAGAAAAATGCATATCTGTCAAAGCCAGTCCACTGCTGATAATCCTTTCCGTTTACATCTCCTCCCGGACTGCATTATGTTACGTTCACCAGTAGGAGGAGAACTGTCAGAAGAGTTCATCTTCTTCAAGCAACGGTAAAACTTACTTGGGCAGCGAAGAGACGAGCACGTCGTGCCTGGAAACAAACCAAGAGGATATATTTTAAATAGTCTAGCGCATATATTCGGTTAATAATTCGGAAGTGTTTTCCAAGCATGTCATAGCGAGTGGGCTTTACAGCTATGGCTTGCTTAAGAATAGTCGCCAAACTATCTGGCGTACATCGTTTGGTTCACCCAACCCAGTCCGTTTTCAAAACCACCGCGCCTGTGCGTCTGAAGGTAAGAACCAGCACAAGTCTATAGTTGATATTAGACTTCCGTGTGTCTGGCACGAGTAGCACAAAATGCGTTAGCATGATCCCGCACATCCCACGGGCGTTTTGTTTTCTAACATTTCTCTAGAAATGCTTAAGTGGTTTAACAGCTCCATGGTTAAAAAACACTCGAAACTCGATGTAAATGGATAAATCTGTTGTCCAGGGAGAGCGGCTGTTTTCTGCCTTGCAGTGTAACTCGTGAACCAAACAATGCGCCGTCACTTTGCAGACTTCGCCGTTTCCTGTGTTACATTGATCCCCGGTGCAGTCAGAACTGAAACTTTTCCATTTTTAGGACTAGTACAAGTTACGCGGTAATTCCGTAGCTCGGTACTTCGCGTTTCTAATGTAGCTGGGGATTCAGGAAAGACGAAAGGTTACTCTCGTCTGTAACAGTAGCTAAGTGAGAATAATCCTAAATGTTTTAGCGCCCCTCCCATTTCTGACTCGGTCACGACGAAGAATGTCCCCCGTTGTGTAAAATCTGAAGAAAACTGATGTTTAGCACAATACCGTTCTTTCGTTATATAGTAATGGTTTCGTAGTTGTAACAGAAAAACCCAAACCTCTAATATCTGATGCCAACATATGGTCATCACACATCAGAGTGAAAATACCCAGCGTCCTCCGCTGCTCACCATCTTCGGGTCACGGGAATGTGTTTGTCCTCAAAATGTGGCTGAGTCACCAAAATTAAGTTGGTCATTTGACATGGCAGGGTAACGAAAGGGCACACATTTCTGCTCCTGGACAGTAAACGCTGCGTAAGAGGGACTGTGTTGAGAGTTTGGAAGGCCAGCGCGAGTGTAGTGATGCCAAGTTCACTCCAGTGTGTGATGGCATGCTGTGTGTTGGTCAGCGAGACCTGTGCTGCAGTATGGATTTCGGGATACGAGTTTGTCATAATCCCACTGACCCCGCACTAGTGTCCAAAAAACTCAGCATGTCACGTTGGTGTTGTTTTTCTTTAAAGTTGTTTTTCTCTGCATTTTGGATAGGCTGTATATGCTGTGAGCATCATGGCAGTCTTGAATGTCCCAGTGTATGCTTCAGTCTGGATGCAACAGTGCGTTCGCATCGTCATTTAGGCATGTATTTAATTTTAAAAAGTGTAACCGCATGCATTCACATCGTTAAATAAGCACAAGTTTGATCAAAAGAACGAGGGCCATCGTGTAACCACGTGACGCAGTTATCTGGCGTGCTTAACTGTAGCTTTCTACAATATGCAAAAAAAAAAAAAAGTTAATACAGCGTTTTCGTACTTTGTCGTAGTCTTACAGGCTCCAGTATATAAGACGTTGTATAGCAGCTGTTTACGATCTATATTAGATATTAATACTCTCTTAGTGCGGTTTACCCTACACCTGCAACACGTGACCGTTTAGTGCCCAGTACAGTAGTAGCGGTGAGCAACTTTAAGCACAAAATGAGAACAGTTCATTTTTTGATGTGATGAAGTAATTTCCTGAATGTAGTACTTTTCCCGTTACTTGCATGCAGGCAGTCATTTCTTTAGGCATTATGGTGAAAACATGTAATGACTGTCATTCATTCACAGTCTAACTAGTACTAGAGTGTCGACCAATTTAAACCATTAATTTATTTTTTGTTTGTTTTGAACACAAGCAGAAAACTCTTACTACAGGCGCTTGAAGTTTTACAGTTCCAAGACCTATAAAAACAGGTTTTGAAGTTTTGCTATAAAATAGGATAAGACATATGACATTTAGCTGACGATTTTGTCCAAATAATATATACATACAAATGTAACTGGATACATCTAGTTAAGGGCCTTGATCAGGGGCCTAACAATGGCAACTTGGCAGAGTTGGGGCTGGAACTGGCAACCTTCTACTAGTCAAGTTAACATGTGGGTGCATTCTAGTTATAGTACACATGTGCTAATTATCTTAGCTTAGTCCGAGCTCATTGCAAGTCTGTGCCAGTAAAGTGTTGTTTCAGAGCTAAATTCTTCCACGATTAATGTTTACCCATAGGAGATGCACAACGAGCCAGAAACAGCCGTTTCTGTGCAACTAAGAGCATGAGCAAACTGATTAGTTTCATCGTGTGTAAACTAAATGGGGGTACACAGCGCATGCAGATGAGTTGATGATGCCTGCAGGCACTTTGCATAGATCCTAAAGCAATTGTCTCCCTTTATGACACTTCCAAAGCTTTTACTAAATATCTGTATTCATACAGCATTATTGCAGGCCACTGCGTGGAAGAGTGGAAATTGGGTATCGTGGGGACTTTGTCATACATATAAATCGGTGCGGCATTTTGTGTTCAAATGTCTGTTAGAAGTCCCGAGTTATTGCTAATGTGTGTTGGGCAGCTGTGAATAAGTGAGTATTCCTAAAGTGAGGTGTAATTACACGTTCCTGAGATGTGGTAACTCATTACGGCTCTTTCCAAAACGTAGTTGTAAGTTTAGTAAGATTTTATTTTAGAGCATTTCTGATAAAAGTAAGATCCTTCCATTAGTGTTGGATCTGCCTCATCGCAAGTGAGAGGCTGGGCCGTTACAGTCTGTCCACACTGGACAGCTGGAGAAGAGAAGGCATCCTCCACTAGAGAACCACGTGGTATGGTGGTGGAGAACAGGTGACCAGGCATCATTAGAGGCTGAAGTGTGGATGGAGTAGTTTCTGAAAACAGTTGTCACCGCTTCCATGTTCAACTGTGTCCTTATTTACAAATGATCTGACAAAAAATCAAGTGACCAATACCATGTATGAAGTATGAAGCAATACGATCTAATGTCAGCATCAAAAACAGATAGTTTAGGCTTTATCTTGGTTTTTAGATTTTTTTAATTCCTGACACTAATTCACTTTGGAAATATGATCTCTAAGAGGTACTAAAAGTAGCTAGGAACAATTAGTTTAAACTTTTAGAGTTATGGAAATAAATTCTTTTAAACTGATGTTAATTAGCTACTTCACAGATCTATTTTAATCTAGAAATCAACATCAGACTGCATAGTGTTTTGAGGAAACCTCCCCTGAGCTTTACTGCTCTGAATTTCTCCTCAAATGCCTGCCTTCTCTCTGACCAGGACAACTGTGAAGACTAGGCAGTCTGAGGAGGGAAAAGAACAGCAGAAACTGTGCTGTGACCTGACGGCTGTTGTGTTGTGCTGGGGGTGGATGGAGTGCTGTGCAATGGGCTTCTCAAGCCTGTTTACTCCCCACTCACTCACAGGGCTGCATTGCCACTAACTGTAATGATTCGTTGTTGCCTGTAATTTAAGACTATGCCCTGTTGCCTGGACCTGTAGGGGTGAGAACCTTATGCACAGAGGACACATAAACTCCATTCTTTGAGGATCGCTGGGTTTAAGCAATTCATCTTGTTGAAGGGCTCGATAATTAGCTGACGAGTTCAACCAGAAGCAGTAGAGCAGGGAAACCTCTGCAGCTGAGTGCAGAACCCCGTCTCAGTGCTCACGCCGGGCTCGTCTGCAGCTCGTCTGCGTGTACCCGTAATTCAGCTGGGCCGATAGCCGAAACGGTTGGGCTACGACGTGCCGCCCCTGGGATGAATAAGATCTCCCGTGTCAGTAGGACGGCCACTATCAGCAACCCAGTCATGTTCGCGCTACTCCAGAGCTCACGGAGCGGAGAGCAACACCTTTCCAGCCACGAACAGCACCCGGTTCAGCTTCTGCACTACCACAACCAGTCCAGCACATGACCTTGTTATCCAGCGAATTAATCTGGTGTGATGGCCTAGTGTGAAACACAGGGCTGCATAGACATGCAGGCTGTCACAGCTGCTGTGGTTTTCAGATGTGTGTGTGTGTGCGTGTGTGTGCGTGTGTGTGCGTGTGTGTGCGTGTGTGTGCGTGTGTGTGCGTGTGTGTGCGTGTGTGTGCGTGTGTGTGCGTGTGTGCGCGTGTGTGCGCGTGCGTGCGTGCGCGCGCGTGTGCGTGTGCGCGTGT
This sequence comes from Tenebrosternarchus preto, assembly GCA_025802075.1. NCBI lineage: Eukaryota > Metazoa > Chordata > Actinopteri > Gymnotiformes > Apteronotidae > Tenebrosternarchus > Tenebrosternarchus preto. The sequence continues at coordinate 29,255,853 of JAOYMR010000006.1, read as the reverse complement.
GTGTGTGTGTGTGTATGCACATAGGAATATGCAAAACTGGCCTGCAGCAAGACTCATGCGTGTGGTCACCCTTGTGGTGGGGTGAGAAATGAGGACTTGTGTCTACCCTGCTTACACGGCTGTGACAAGAGTACTGGCTGCCTTAAACAGGACGCTGATGACATGTGCATGATCTGTTTCACTGAAGCTTTGTCTGCTGCTCCTGCCATTCAGGTACCAGCTACATTTTGATGGTATAAAAGAAAGATATCTGCAACCAGAGGACAAACTCATAAGTGTACTGTAGTTGTGACCAGAAGACAAGCTCATATATGTAGTTGTGACCACAGGACAAGCTCATATGTATGCTGTAGTTGTGACCTGCATCTCTCTGTCCTCAGCTGGACTGCAGTCACGTGTTCCATCTCCAGTGCACACGCAGAGTTCTGGAAAATCGCTGGCTTGGGCCCCGGATTACCTTTGGCTTTATGTCCTGTCCGATCTGTAAGGTAATTAAAGTGCACTCATTAAAGTGGTGCAAAGACGAAACAGTCACACCAAGCACAGGATCACAGCATGACAAGCAAACGATCTGCTCATGAACCTGTACTTTTTTTGTATAAACACTCATACTTTGTTGTTTGTTTGATTATTTGTTCCATTTTAGAACAAAATTAACCATTTGGTGATCAAAGACCTGCTGGATCCCATTAAAGAGCTCTATGAGGATGTGAGACGAAAAGCGTTAATGAGATTGGAATACGAGGGTTTGCACAAGAGTGAGGCCATCACAACACCTGGAGCTCGCTTTTACAATGACCCTGCTGGATTTGCCATGAATAGATATGCTTACTATGTTTGCTATAAGTGCAAAAAGGTCAGCTCCACAGGAAGCCAAACATCGTAATTTGATCTAATTTTAAGTTTTAGTTTTAGATGTTCTGACCTAGTCAGATTTTTGACCTAGTTGCCTCTTGCAGGCCTATTTTGGGGGAGAGGCACGCTGTGATGCAGAGGGGGGGCAAGGCGATGACTACGACCCCAGTGAGCTCATCTGTGGGGCGTGTTCAGATGTGTCCAGGGCACAGGTTAGTGAGGCAGGAATGGTGTGTTCTTCAAATGTATTTAATGGCTTTTTTCCAGTAACAAGCTATTTTTGTTTCTTGTTCAATGTGATCCTATTGTTTTCCGTTGTTGTTGTTGTTGTTTTAGGGATGGAGAAAAGAAATTGCCACTGTGATCTGATTATTGAGAGAGATGCTTTTGCTTTTTCCAGATGTGCTCCAAACATGGGACAGACTTCCTTGAATACAAATGTCGCTACTGCTGTTCTGTCGCCGTGTTCTTTTGCTTTGGAACGACACACTTCTGCAATGCTTGCCATGACGACTTCCAGAGAATGACCAGTGTCCCTAAAGAAGAGCTGCCTCACTGCCCTGCTGGTAAAATTCTGTCTCTCTTTTAAAAAAATGATGAATCATATAATTTCACTTCAAATATAGGGAAAAACAGCTCAGAATCTAAGCCCCATAGCCATGATGTGCTAATACTGTGGTGCTTTGTCCCCCTGACAGGTCCTAAGGGTAAACAGCTGGAGGGAAGTGAGTGTCCCCTGCATGTGGTACATCCTCCTACGGGGGAGGAGTTTGCCCTGGGCTGTGGTGTGTGCAGAAATGCCCACACCTTCTAAATCACAGGGATGTCTGAGTCTTTCTTTGAGCTCTGCTGTAACTGCAGACTCCTGCTTAAACCCAGTCTGAAAGCAGTTACCCCAGGTGTCTGGCTTTGAGGAGGCAGTGATAAGTCACTCTGATTTAGAATTTGGTCTCTCTCAGAGGATGCTGAAAGAATGCAAAGACAGGACATGGAAATATTATGGTGAAGAAAGTGACCTGTTTGCATGCAGCCGTTGTAACCCTCGGCTCCCATAAACGTTGCGCTCCACCCGATCACTGAAGTGTAACAATATGTAAACTGACTTTTCGTAATCCTGTACAGTATTCTCCACTGTTGAATGCATCATGGTTTGGCAGAAAAGGTTCTGGTAAAATTATATAAGTGGCCTGTCAAGATTATGTTAGGAGGAAAATAGTGTATGATTTATCTAATCTTGTATATAATGATAGTATCCAAATAGGTGTATTCAGATGTTGCTACCCTACACTTCAGTTTTGTTTGATATTCTTGATTTTGTTTTGAGCCAGAACTTTTAATGATGTGCAATACTGGGTGTGCCTCCTATCTTACAGCTGTAAACATATGGAATGTATGTCAATAAAGCCACTGTACATTTTTATACAGTGATACACGCTGTTGTTTTCCCCTGGCAAATATAACATCAACTCTGTGCTCAGAAAACTTTGATGGGCTTGTGTCTGCCATGTCTGAGGGTTAATGTGAACCCTTTCAAATCCTGAATAATATAATGTGGTACAAAACTGTTTTCTGTCTTTTTAAAAACATAAAAGGTGAGTTCTACCATTGTATTTTAAAAACGGAGCATAAATTTTTGGCCGGCGGCCAGTCTTCACACCAAAAGAAAAAATAACTAATTGTGAAACTTTTCAGAAATGTGAGAATGTATGGAAGTGTGATAAACAGCTGCTGTAAAAAAAAAATGCTACTTGTAAATCTGCTCTGTATTATCTGTGGTGGATAGAGTTGGATGGTAATAAACCAGATTCTCTGTTCTGCAAGGTACATTACAAAAGTGTCTCGTGTTTTTTACCCAGCAGAACCGTCAATCGTTTGAGGGATCAGCATTACCTTTGGAATGGAGCGAAAACGTACTGAATATCTCCCATGAGCCTTTGCGTCCTGTAACAAAACAACAACGACGCCATTTTCTGAAATCGGGGACCGGTGAAAATGTCACCTAAAGGCGCAGTCACAGGCACTCATTTATAACAACGAAAATATAGCTAGTTTGTTATGTGTTAGTTTGCGTGTTATATGTTCGAATGATGTGGAGTGCAGGTCCAGGTTGACAACTGATTTTTACTGCTTCTGTAAGATGACCGTAGCTGGCTAATTCGACTGCTTGCAAACAGGTAAAGTAAACACAGCATATATTTAGTTTGTGGACACATACAAACAGGTAACAAACAGCATATATTTAGTTTGTGGACACATACAAACAGGTAACGTAAACGGCATATATTTAGTTTGTAGACACTGAAACAAACAGGTAACGTAAACAGCATATATTTAGTTTGTAGACACTGAAACAAACAGGTAACGTAAACAGCATATATTTAGTTTGTGGACACTGAAACAAACAGGTAGCGTAAACAGCATATATTTAGTTTGTGGACACTGAAACAAGCAACAAAAGCTAAAAGTGAAAGCTCCAGGTGTACTTTCGTCAGTACTGATTTAGCTAGCTAGCTAGCTAAGTTAGCTTGTTGATCTGACCTGTCTAGCTAAATAAGACTGTTCTGCAGCTAGAGCTAAGATAGCTGGTTTAGCCAGTGGTCGTGTAGCTACTTCAGTAAGGGTTCAATCCCTGTTTGGCATGTGGCAACAGGAAGTGACACCTAGTGGCGTGTGCCGATTGGCAATCGG
>JAOYMR010000006.1:29217100-29232262 GCA_025802075.1 Tenebrosternarchus preto | reverse complement strand
ACAATGGTACCATTTATTTGATTTAAATATTGCTAAACAATCAAGCTGTGAAGTTATAATGAATAACATTGAACAACAAAGCCCACATAAATTAAAAAAAATGGATAAACAGGTGTGACTGAACAGGATGTCAAACTGTTGACTTGTACTTTGATGGTCAGACTATGTGGAACACTTCAAAGAGCTTTGAAAGAACCCCAGATGTAGTGCACACGCTGACAGAACTATCCATATTTCATAACCCTCATTTTACAACTATCAAAGGAATCCCAAAACATACTGAAAACTTAAAATAGAGCCTGCCACAAATCATCACCAAAGAGCTTACCAAGTTCCTATCTGAGAAGCTGCTGAACAGACATAGCAACAGGAGTGAGAGCTTCCTCACTACTTTTAATTGTGGCTGTTTACCTAGTCTACACCTGTATAGCTTGAAACAGAAGCCACTTACTAATCCTCAACAAACCAGGAAGTGTAATAATGTTTTGATAAAGAATCTGTTTTATTCCTTTTATTTTACATTACCACTCATCCCTTTATTTAATACTAATTTATTTATTCATTTACAGCAACTACCTTGAGAAATCTAACATAATAGTTATGATTCTTGGAAAATTATTCTATTAAAGTCACTAGTTAATATTAATCAAATCAAATCAAATCAAGTTTTATTTATATAGTGCCTTTTACAACAGATGTTGTCTCAAAGCAGCTTTACACGTGTCTGAGTACAAGATTAGATTTCAGCTGTGAATTTTACTATAAACTATAAAGCCACCATAAACTTTCAAAGATCTTTGGTATATATATTTATTTTTAAAGATGAATGTGTCCGAACAGCATATACACAACAGTACATAATAGTTGTAATATTGCTTAGATTGCTAATGAGTTCTTTTTGCATCTGAAGTTCTGTACAGGAATTTGAAGAAGGCGACCCATTCCATGTAATTTTTATTTGTATTTTTTCAGAGTATTATTACGATGCTAAAACGATGCTAGACTATAAACGACAACACTTTCAAAAATGTGGTAATTGCTCACACCAACAGTAGGTGGTGCAACAGGAGAAGATGAAATCTAACAACTGACCTCATAAATACTATGTGGGTAAAAAAACAAACTAACATACTGTATATATATATATATATATTTAGATGAAAGAATATAGCTGGTAAGTCATATGCCAGCCTATACACTGAGTACATCAGTCAGCAGTGCAGGTGTATAATATCAAGAAAAACCATCATGGAAATTAGGGTCATGCTCTCAGCTGTGTTTGACAGTATTCTAGAAGGATCATGTTGTTCAGAGTCCAGAGCATTTGAGCATGATGTTACCATGTTTACACAAGGTAAACAATTTTGCTTTTAATTTTGATTTTACAATAATGTCCATAGTTAAACTTTACCAGTTTATTATGTTTTCAAAAAATAAAGTCTGTCAGCACTGTTTGGATTTTATGGTGTTTAGATTAAATGATTGTAATGAATAAAATACCTTTTTTTGTGAAGGCCCAGCAAAAGTGAAACTCTAAGTCTTAAAATTCTGTTATTGATTGAACATAATAGAATATGAGTATATAGATCAAAGTCCAAGTATGAGCAACACTTTCAAATGCTGTAGCAAAACTAGTTTGCGTATGTATTGGAAAACACTTCCACTTTCTGTAACAAAAGTGCATAACAAACAGCATGTCAGCAGGCCATCTAAACCAGCCAAAAGGAGGTTATTTCCTCCTGTGACTGTAAAACCAAATAATTCCCAGTAAAGCACTAAAATCTTGAATGTGGAAACAAATGTGTTTTCTGAAGAAATTATCCTTCAACTATAGCTTTTGATTTTACAGAGTAACAATAATATCTAGAATATTGACAACCTTACTTTGAACAGCTTTAGTGCCAAGCATCAATACACATGTTTCATCAGTTTAGAATAAATAATTTATTTTCATCCAACCGTGTAGGTCTTTTAAAAATGATTTTAATTAATTTTTTTAATTTATTTTTTTGCCCACCATCCCTTCCTCTTCTTTGGAGGGCTGAAAGTACTTTATTATTTAGGATACATATTTTAGAAATATACAAATACATGAGGTATTCAATAAGAGGGCGGACATTAAAAATAATTGTATTATTTGGTGCGTGCATGTCTGTTTATGTGTGTGTATGTGTATGTGTGTTATAGCTGTGGGTAAAAAAACCCAAAACAAGCTAACATATATATGTTATATATAATATAATAATATATATATACAATTTCCAAAAAAATTGTTTGCAGTTACATACAGTTACACTGACAATTTTTTTACAGTTATGTAAATAATTTACAAGAAACTGGAACAAACAAATAATAAAACCTACTAACAATAAACAAATTAAAACTAACAAGTAAACAAAAAAGTTTTACTTTACATTCACAGCATTTAGCTGATGCTCTCATAGTAACTTACAAAAGAGTTTTTTCATCTACTTGTAAAATATATCCTAGCTAGTATAGCAGTTTACTAATTACAGGAATCAAGATGATACCTTGAAGAAAGCCAAAATAAAATAGAATAAGGATCAAACATCAAACAATGATAACTGCAATACCAAATAATCCAAACAATAATTTTCTAGATTAAATGATTAGACCCATCATTTTAAATGCTTATAAATCACAAATGTATTTAATCTATTATTGTTAACTAGAGTCATCTAATTATCAAGCATAGAGAACCTTGCCGAAGTTTAGAAAAAACTATATAATAAAATCGTGTGAAAAGTATGAAAGTTAATACATTTTAGATTTTTCTAGCAGGACATACAAATTAAAATTAATTAAAAAGCATTTATTATGACTACAAGCTATTGACATTTTATTTAATTTACCATAATTTTATTATGACTAATGCAACATCATCAATTCACATGCTTATATAATCAAAACTGAAATCTTACAGGCTTTTTAATGTAACCAGATTGTCCTTGAAAAGAGATTGAACAGTTCAGAGCATTCTCGTATGCTCTCATACAGAAAGAGGAAAGGACAGAAAAAAACCTGCACTTCATAAAATGGTGGCTGGCTGTTGTGGATCAATTATAAGTAAGAAATGACCCATTCTGTGGCATAAAGTATCCATTACATTTGTAATACTCATCTCAGAAGACCAGGACAGTATTACAGAGATGATCGACTATTTTCAGAAATGAAGCAGGAAGCTAAAAAGGTCAAGAACAAATCCTTATCCTGAGCAGTAGAGAACATCTAATTGGTACTCTACCCTTTATATATCAGAGAATTAATAAACTTTTGTATGCCAATTATCTGTGGAATGAATGACACTTTTTGTCTCCAGTTCTATCTGTAACCCTCTGGCTTCATCAAGTCCTATCTTTATCTGTTCATCAAGCAGATGGTGCTTTACTTGATGAAGCAGGTTTTCACCCACCCCACAAATGGACACAGGCTTGGAGTCACTGGAACACAGAAATGGACACAGGCTGAGAATTGCTGGAGCACCAGCTGGCCAGGCTGATTTACAGGCACCAGTGACACCAAACTGAACCATGAGTGTTTGGAAGGGCTGCAGTCCCAGACTCCTGTGTTCATCATCAGATGAAATAGATGCTCCACAGAGATCTAAATGTTCATTAAGGGTTTGTCACTGAATACCAAGTGGATCTTACTTCAGTAACACTTTTCCAACAATATGCAAAAATATAATTATTTTAAAATCATTCATAGAGATAAAATTATAATATCAGTATTATCCTATAAATATAGAATAGAAACATATTGAAAGTCTGAAATAATGTAATGTAAATAACACTTCACTGAGAACATGGAATTAATTTTTTTTTGCCAGACCTTCTTGCCCAGCATATTTGTAAGGATATATTTCCATTGGAATTGTCTCTACACACAGAGAGGGTATGGAAGCTCAATGACAGAACAAACAATAAAAAATAACAGTGATAATAACCTTCACAGTGGGTTTGATGGTGTGAAAAATAATGAAACAGATTTAACATAATGCAAAAATCATATTTACAATGCATCCTTTAAGCTTTTAAATGAGTTAACGAGATTTCTGAAGTGAACTGCATTTAGATTGAAATTCAGTTTGGGAGTGAGCCCAACATGAAACTGACCAAGCAAGATGACAGAATAGCCACTGTGTCATGAAATGGTTTCAGTAGATTGTAAAGTTTTTAGCAAAGCAATTAGCATATGTGCTGTGGTGAAATGTCGCATTATAAATGGAAAAAGACTAAAGGTTTTTTTCTTTTTCTTTTTTTGGGGACACATCACCTCTTTTTTGAGGACACATCACCTCTTTTTTTGAGGACACATCACCTCTTTTTCTGCAAATACTGTGGCATCAAACTGACACTGCCAAACTGGCAGGACTGCAGGACACTGAAGTGACAACTTTCTTAGCCATGGGAGAACATTTAGAATAACAATGAGCTTCACACAGTATATGGGAGGATCGTAGAGATTCACAGAAGCCTCTGGCACATCACAAACATATGGAGAAAAGCCTTAAGCTTTTCTACTACTAATGTCTTAAACATCCCAGGTTTATCAATATTATTCAGGCAACACTCCAGCTGATTAAATGAACAGAGCCATATTGGAACTACTCTTAAGTTTTAAGGCCATTCTGTAACTCTGTAACTCTCTTCACTGTCATGTTCTGCATTATTTTGGAGTATAAATCATCTAGAAAATAAGACATTTAAAATACCATATAATATATTTATTAAATATTTTGCTTGAATTTGAGTTAGTAAATTGCTCAAAATTTGCAGGTGCTGCAGAAAAATATCCATACTCTGTGTGCTTTTAGGAGACGGGTCAGTAACTCTTTGCTTGAACAGGCCTGCTGGATTCATTCACATTAGTCACGTTGTCCTTGTTCTCCCAGGGCTGTTTCTCTTCTCCCACAGCAGGCAATGCCAGTGGCCGTCTGGAGGTCAGAATCTGCTCAAACACAACATCTCTATCCCCGAGTCCCTTTTGTGCAACTGGATGCACTAGGGTGCAGTTCTGACTTCCCAGGTTTGGGAGAGTGATGGAGTCTGGCTTCCACAGTGAAACTGATACTCACAAATTCCAAATTGCAGTCTATGGACCACAACTGTGACATTTTGATGTCACAGCTGCCACAGTGGTACTTCTTGTATTTCTTGTTCAAGTAACTCTCATAAATATTGGCTGGACACACAAGCATTCCTGCAGCTGTTTCCCTGATACAGCAACACAGTTAGTCAAGTATTTTTAAGGTTTATTCACAGTCGCACTCCGAGACATGCAGTTAAGTGGTTACAGTAAATCATTTTGATCATTTACAAACCATGAAAAATATGCATTAATGCATGTATAGTATAAACACATTCCACCCTTCAATCAAACTACAGTAAGAGCAAGGATAAGGAAGCAGGTGTTGGGAGAGCTTTGTTAGACAGTTCTGTGGTTTGTTGGGAGAGCTTTGTTAGACAGTTCTGTGGTTTGTTTTACTACTGTTAAAGAAATCAAAACTAACCCTAAAGCTAACCTAAAAAGACTGTAAGTATAAGGACATTTTGGTAGGATACAATATTTAATATATAGATTTGCTGAATCAGTGAATTATATATGAATGTACCAAAACTACTGAATTGATAATAGTATGACATTTGTTTTTTTAGCAGAGGAAAAGAAGGAGAGGGTTCTGTGTGTGTGTGTGTGTGTGTGTCTGTGTGTGCTTGTGTGCGCGCGTGTGTGTTTGTGTGTGTGTGTGTGTGTGTTTACTTGGTTGGTTGTTGGAAAGGTAGAGAAAAAGAGCCTGGCTTAGGAAGCTGAGAGAAAGAATGAAAACAATGAACAGTAAGAGAGCTGTGGATTTGCTCTGTTCAGTGGGGTTTTAAAAGGCCATTGTTTCCTCTGAACTTTTTTTCTCTAGAGTGTATTGTAGGTAGGCAGTGACAGACAGACAGCACTCAGGTTTGTGTCCCAGTGGGATGTGGGCATCGCCCCCACACCGCCCTGCCAGTCTCAGTGTTATCCCTAGTGCCAGTCAGCTCTGCTCACTTCAGTTTGCCAACATCGCCCATGTGAACATTCATCAGCCACTAGCTGGTGTCCCAATATTTCATAATGTTGTATATCAAACTTGAAGTGTAACTCAGCATAATTACTTATTTAGGGCCCCATGAATTATTCTCCCTGATATGAGGTGCAGTCACGTAAGGACGATTTGGAAGTCTTTTGGAGAGGTCTGGGCTGCTCCAGTTGCCTGTATGCTGCTGTATGTCTCCTACTAATGCTTTTACGCATGCACACACAGCGCTGGCTTTCCTACATAGTTAATGGATAATACCACATGGGAATACTGCTCAATATTACTTTTTTAATTTAGGTCACAGTAAAGCTAACTGCTTTTCTTTGCAAGGCCTTCAGTTTGTTTTAGATGTTGTCCTCAAGTGTTTTCACTGCATCATTCAACCAAAACCATGAAATTAGGTAAAGTTTGTTTTTAAACCTCTGTTTTATTTTGTAAGCTCTACTGATTCTCTACTGATAAATAAAATGTTCTTGATCTGATGTCTTTTTAATGTTGTCTTTTCTTTTATTTTAATTAGCTTTATTATCACCTTTCTCATTGTAATGTTCTTAAATGTTTTCATCATAATATTAATAATAATAATATCAAATGTAGAATTACAGGCTAAAAATCATCTGTGGTGAATATTATATGCTATTATTTTCTTCCATTTTAATATAATAATTAGTATAATTAAATAAATGTATAATTTAATATAATTTTTAACACATTTCAAGGTTTCTGGATTGTTGTTTTTTAGTCCTGGTTCGCTTTGCGTTCACATCCATGAATTTACCATCAAAACAAACAAACAAAAAAAAAAACCCCACCAATATTCTGTGGTTGTTTAGATACCTTTGGGTCGTATTACGTTTATACTTCAAATGAACCACATCAGAATTCTTTTTAGAAATTAGGTTATTAGGTGTGCACCAGAGTTTGAAAGGAAGCGTTCACACTTACTCTAAAAAAACAGCACTAACAGAGAGATCACAACTCTTTACAGAGAAATCGGTTCACTTTAATCAAACCAAAGCTGACAAGTGTGAGCACACCCTTTGTAGTGATATGTGTAAGTGATAAGCAATAATCATACTTCACATGTTAACATTTTTTATTGGTCTTATTTTGTTCAGATTGCAAGTGTGCGAATGCTAAGCAAACCAGAACTAAAAAATAACAGTGTTTAATTTTTTGCTTTGGTCCCAACCAAGGGATCTGAACTAAACGTATAAACACACCCTTAGTCAGTATCTAACTTCCCATGGTTCTCTCTGACTAGAAATCACGCATCTACTAATTGGTTCTTAAGCTGTTGCATATTCATTATTTCTCCTAGTCCTAATGCCTGGTCTCAAGAGGACAATGTATACTACAAGTTTTAATAGTGTGAAATATCAGAATGTTTATTTACTGGGACAGGAAAATGAAGACCTATTAGAGAATAAAGATTCCTGTAAAAGCTTTAGCCCAACCACAGAATGTTTAAAGCCGACTGTTCTTTTTCCCAGACTGACTGACTCTGCAATGACCACTCTTAACTCCCTAAGATGAACACACACACACACACACACACACACACACACACACACACACACACACACACACCCACACCCATACACACACACACACACACAGCAAAACCATTCTGCTGGGCAAAATTACCCTCTCATTCAGATAATAATGTTTTTACATCCTTGGGACTTGTAATATTTTAGAAACTTTTGAAATAACAGCATAGTTAAACTGCTTTGATGTTAAATCTCTAAGCTGTTTGATCTTCTACCAAGGCATTTTAGGATTCATCTACCATTATACTTTTTCAGGGAGAAAATCTTTCTTTCAGGATTTCTGATTGCTGAAATTAATGCAAATACAAATGTGCTATTCTGAGTAGGACCTAAAAAGTCTTATGAAAGAAAATATTTTATAATTTTAGAACAGGGTGTAACCTATAGAATCTTTATTGCAAACAAGGCAGTGATCTGCCTCCATAGTGATGGAATTTTTGTTTCAGTATCCATCATAACCATATTTTTGCATCTACGTTTTGTCAGGCAATGATATTGCAATCATCCTCTGGAAAACTTGTTAGGATATAACTGCCTATTTCATTACCACTTCATGCATTTCATTAGCATTAGCAATGGTAGTAATGACATATTAATTTCTCAGATGATGAGCATTTATTGAGGGAATACTAAGTGGGACATTTGTAAAAATAATGATCTAAAGCACTAAGACTCTTTTCCTCCTGTGATGGCGAATAGCTTTCATCACTTTCATCATATTATTGCACATTCTCCAGCACAGGGTGATAAATAGATCAGTTCTATCTCCATTTAGTTGGATAGTGACAGACCACAAGTCTGTCTTTTTGCAGAGTGAGAGGAGGCATTAGACAATGTGGCTGCTTAATCTCCTGCACTGAATAAAGATTGGGTCATTTCCTGCCTCCCCATGGGATGTCTGCCTGACCATAGGGTTTTCATGCTGACTGTGATTAGGATCAAGCTGGGTGTCAAGTAGTCTGAAACACAGGTGAATGGGCAAAGAAAGTTATGCCAGCAAACCAGCAGAGTTACACACACACACACACACACACACACACACACACACACACACACACACACACACACATATCTTTGCATCATGTATTTTCAGTATGGATAGTTCTAAAAATAATATTGAAAAACAACCAGTTCAGACACACAATTATACAATTTAACATTTTTATTCTATTTTTGTTCCTCTTGCTAGAGATTTCTGACTTGTTTGTGGCCTCATTATGGTATTTAAATGATTCATGGTTCAGGAGAATTTCTCTGTTAATAGGGCTATGAGGTTCATTTGACAGAATATCTCTTGCACCAGGTATTGAATGCAGGCTCATTTGCTTTCTATAAGAAGCTAAGGCAGGTGCTGAAAACAGCCCCATACACAGCTGAATTTATACGTTCTTAGAGTATTATTTATATACTCCATAAATGTTGATGTAATGACATAATTGTATGGGCCTGGTATACAAATTATTTTTATAAATAGAGATCACTTGACATGACCACAGTCCTACTACAGCAAGACTGGTAATTGTAGTATAAATAATAATAAAATTAAGAATTGTTATTTTGATAGCTGTGTTTATAGGGTGCTTTAGAATTTTATATGCTGAGTTTGAAGAAGTAAAGCAACATAAACGTTTTCCCGGACAATAACAGTAAAGCTTGATCATTTAGCCTTATGTGGATATAAAGTGTAATTTAATAATAATTCCATAACTTATTTTAAGAGGAAATGGTGAGCCTGCTCCATTGTGGGGAACAAAAACCACACTTAGTGGATGCTGTGACTGTGAGGACAGAGAATTGTTACGTGCTAATAAAGTTGAATGTCCAAAAAATTAATTTACGAACTTACGAAATGCTTTTCTGCTGTGTGAAACATAATGTAGACCGATGATCTTAAAAAGAACTGCAGTGTTTTTTTACACAGAAAATTACAGTGTCAGATGAAACTACCCTTATTCTCAAACAATATGAACTTCCAGCTTTCTCAAGGGTATCAAAGGAAATAGGTGTCCGAGACCTGAATTAAGATCTTTAAGAATTAAGATCTTTTAAAATAAACTAGAAATGTCTTCATTAAACACTGATTAGCATAAGAAGTGAAGTGCTGTTAGAATAGATCAGAGTCCAGAATTTATTTTGTTTAACTGTTTTTTTTAAATAAATTAGGATAAAAGAAGGGTGTCAGCACCAACATTGCTGAGTGGAAGGGTAATTATCATAGAGCAGTGATAGAATTATTGAACACAAAGTAGTAGTGAGTCTCTAAAAAATATCAGTACTCTGCTGTGCTACTTCAGTCAACAGCTGGGAATGCAGGGGGAGCCATGAAACCAGTATGGACCCAGTGTGCTACTTTATCATTCAGCAGAACATGGAAATGATACATATAGCATAGTAGCTAAACACCTCTCTTCCATCACCTGATGTACAGATTGTCACTCAAAAATGTTTACTGAATTTTAGTTTGCAATAAAAGTGAATAGCATACCGCTATAGTAATTTCCTTTATTGGATGTCAGAGTGCTTTGAGGCTATAGTAAATAGAAGAGTTTGAACATAGTACTTTGAGTTATTTTGGGTATCATTCTCAGTGTGAACATAAGGAGGGTGGATTAGTTATGCTCCAAGCTGTGCACTAGAATAAACAGTAAAAAAAATACATGATTAAAGAGTGTCTTTGACAGGCGCATACCAAAAGTGTCATGTTTTAAGCATAGAGATCTTTTTTTCCAAATTCATTTTGATTGATGACCCACAGACGGGATCCATTGCTATTGAATACAATGTTCAAACTCCTTCATATGTCATAAATTAAATCCGTTCGGATGTATTGAATAGCACGTCTGTCTCCTCAAATTGCATCCAGATGTCACTGCATTTCAATTAAATACAAAGGCAGAAGTACGTGTTTCATACACGTCAAGTCTCCTGAGCAGGTGCAGGATGATCAGAGTGCTGAACAATGCACCAGAGAGATCTGGCCACAGCAGTGGCCCGAGCAGCAGACCTCTTTGGCTTTGGGAAATCTGAATCCACAAGCCACACCTCACATGGGTATTCTCACTTATCAGCCTGTATCTCACTTTTTATTTCCACAGGGTTAGGGATATTGCTACAAGGTTAGGGTTCACCCGACCATTATATACTTGATGTCTGTGAAATGATTCCAGGGTTCTATACACTATATGCTTTGGCAGCAAATCAGACTTGCTGCTTGGTAGTGGCTTTGTAGCCCTTTTCTCCCATAGCACATCATACCTAGATACCTAGAATAAATTAAGTCAACATTACACTACATTCATACGTAGACTACACTCATGCACAGACTACACTTATGCATATAAATGGGTGACTGTTAGACTGGTGTAGGCTATGAGACTGGTGTAATGTCATCGGAGAACCACCGGAGAACCACTTCTGCTAACCGACTCTTGATGTCAAACAGAACATCAACAGGTAGTTATTAAAAATCACAGTCTTTCATACATTTGCACACACTCCCACTAGTGATAGAACGTGGGTAGCAAAAAGAAAACATACTACATTATGAGCATTATTCCAGAGTTAAGCTTTCAGTTACTCAAACATAATGTGGGATTACCATTTCCTGTGAATATATCACACCCACAGAGTCTTTCAGCAAGTAAGTCAGTAATGCCAAAAACCATAGATTAAAACCTGTGACTGGGAATGTGTTTTAAGTGCATTTCAGCAAATGTGTTGCTGTACTTGTTATGGACTCATTGCTGTACATTACAATACATTCTTAATATATGAAGCAAATGGCATAAATCAGTGCATGCAAGTCTTATGTCTGACACATTTAAAACTGTGTAATTCCTGGAGTGGTAGCTCTCTGTTCCCTTATCTTTTATTCCGATCGACAGAACCATTTTTGTTATATTACCATGTTTCACACAGAGGTAGAAGTGACCTGTTATGAGGCACATGCATACAGTAATTAACAGTAACAAAGATGTGTGACTACATGCGACTCATAGCGATGACCTGGGCACACTCTCTGTATTCTCAACTCCTCCTCTACTCACTTGCTCCTCTCTGTGTTCACAGGTCAACCACGACTAATGGACAGGTCAGCCAGGCACATGTGCCCTTAAGCTGAATGTTAGATTGCAGGAAAGCAAAGTCCTCCTTGAAAAACTGAAAGAGGAAAGTAATTATTTTCTCCTTAGTCAAAAGGAATATGAAGAAGGACGTTTGGCTGTATAGTATGGAAAATGTAAGCAAAACCAACAGTCCACTCAAGTAGGATTGTAAAATTTTCTGTGATTAACTAATTAAAAATATTTATACTTCTGTGAGTTCTCAGAGGTCTTTCCAACAAAGATGTTTTAACTGTAATTTCATTTAACCTGCAAGGCCTCAGATTTAAAGCTTTGCAGATGGTTTATGGCAGAGGAATTTTAGAGTGCTCTAGAAGTACCATCAGTTTAACAGTAAATCCAGACATCACATTTTCCATGTTGTACCCCAGCAACTGACCAGCTCTTCAGGCAAGGTTTCCCCATTGCTGATATGCTTTTGACTTGCCAGATTAATTACTTATGGTTCGACATTTTACAGATTTTTTAACAGTCTTTTCAAATGCTTTGTTTCAGATTACAATTAGCATTTATATTAAAGATCTTTCTGGAATATTCCATTATCTGTGCATGACATTTCAGGTTCAAAGCAGGCCAATGGCAATGGGAGGTGAGTGTCTAGGGCTCTCACACATTTAAAAATCAATTTCCTTGCACAGTGTCCAGCACTGGGGGCTCAAGGGCCCGATGCACCAGTCTGATTTGATGTCACCACTGGTCATGCCTGAGAAGCTTCACAATAAAAGGTGACGAGGGCTTTCTTTCCCCTCTGTGGGTAGAGAGGCAGTGGGTCACAGCAGGGCACAAGCCATTCACAGTGCTGGCAAAGAACCTGACTCACTGAGGCCCCACACCGATGCCAAGACGTCTGTCTTAGGAATTGTCCTCCATAAAAAAATAAAATAAAAATAAAGACAACCCTGAAGGTGGATACATTCTGTCAGTGTAGGGAGTGTTAGGTGTCATTTTGGTTGCTTGTGGCTTTCCATAATGTTCTGTTTTGTTACAAGGCTTGTTAGATATCCAGATTTGTCTTTATGTTACAAGGCTTGTTAGATATCCAGATACGTCTTTTTCTATAATCCAGATGTTTTTTGTTATAATTCCTGAATGTTTTGTCATAGTACTTATGAGACTTGAAAGTCAATTCATGCTACTATAGACTATATATGCTACTAATTGTGATAAAATAAATTCTTCAAAATTCCATCAGAGAGAAGCTTTTGTGGACTCACAGCGGACAAATATCGACTTTAATTTAATTTAGTTTAATTTGCGCTCTTTTGCTTTTTGACAAACACAAAGGGAGAGTCTAAAGTCATAATTACTATTACTGCTGTGGCCAGGAGAGGGCGGTCTAGTGGCATGGGTCATGGTGCCACTGAGATGAACACTGACTTCTTATAACATTTTTCTCTAAAGAAGAAGATTTTCTTCTTTAGAACAATAGACAAAATAACAAATAAAAATGCCCTCCATCCAAATCAGATTCACTCTCAAGAGGACCACAATTCAAAAGTCAAAAGCAGCTTTAACTATAATTTACAGAGAACACAGGGCTTCAAAACTAAATTTGATTCACATTTTCACATTCACATAGTTGCAGTTGCAAGTAATAGGGTATAATTACAGATGTGCTTCAGTAAAGGGACACATAAAGAAAATGGCTTCTCCAGTGAATTCCACTTGGAGGTAACATGGTCGCTAAACCTCAATGGTGATAATTAGATCTACGTTGTGAACCCCCCCCAACTGCCCCAGTTCCTATTCTGAACTGCCTTGCTAGCCCAGCGTTTCTGCTGTGGGGTGTACAGATGAGATTAATGGTCTAGAGGAAGAATAAGAATGATATGCAGACCTCATTTGCACTGAAATGGCCTTGAGCTCACACCACATCTATTCATTACTGCATCAAAGAGCGTCTCCTCTCCACCTTCTCTGGCATAGGTAAATAGTTGGTTGGCTTTGCCCTTTTGAAATGGAGAACTGAATAATTTCTTTTCTTGCCTCTGAGATTTAACTCATTTATTCTCCTGAAACCTTTCATCCATTTTTCTGCTGTAATAGTGTCAATTTGTGTTTCTCAAAGCATTTTGAAAACAGAACTAGGTGAAGGTGGCGAGCAGAGACAGTAATATAATAAAGCAGGAATGTATTTGTGAACCTGTGGCAAAGGCTGAGGGCAACAATGACACACATTCTCAAACCCAGGTCTTCCATGCTGTAAATATGTGCTCTGACCAGCAGACCAAAGAACCATCTCTCTGGCACAGCAGCTAGAACACAAGTTCACCTTACTGAGTGACAGTTCAGGGGGTGATGGTTTCCATCACAGAATCATACACACTTTATTGAGAATTCACAAAAAAGAAAAATATTCTTGGTATATTTGGGATGGTTTAAGCTGTAGCTTCTACAAAAAGCTCTGGTTGCACATCTAGCCACGGAGAACATACAGTGTGAACATACAGTGTGAACATACAGTGAGAACATACAATGTGAACATACATTTCAGTTTGAGGGTCAATTAACTAGGCCAGCAGTGGCTGAGTGAATATAGCCCTCTTGCACACTACCTTTCTGGGAAGAGACAGGAAGGGGCACCTTCCCAGAGACAACCTCTGTCTTGTTCAAACAGCAGGGGGGACCATGTGAGCTGACATCATTTAACCACTGCACCTTTGGAGCATCTACATATAGAAGCTTGACCACAGTAGGGTTTGTAATGTCTGGAATGCATCTCAGATTACTTCCCATTGCAGAACAGCACCTAATAATCCATTTAGTTTGAGTGCAAAAGGAGCAGATAAAGCAGTTGCATTATGTTTGCATTGTTCAGGTATCTGTGACTCGTGCTCCTTCTTTCCAATAATATTTATTCGAGCAGTGACCTATATAATAACAAAAATGACTCAGTACTATTTTAATCCTGTTTTCATATAATAATGAAACATAACCTTATTGATTTTACAGTTTGATTTTACAGCCTGTTGCAGTTAGTTTTACTCTTTATCGTCATATTCATTTATTGCAAGTACCGGTATGACAGCTACGTTGGATTTATATCTCAGATATCTTGCATTTAAGGTGTAAAGTATTTGTAGTCTTAACCCACTAATGGGGAATGAATGTTACTTGGCTTACACAATCTTAAGAAAGGTAAGCCTGTATGGCTTTCATTTCCAGTGAGGATGATTAAAGGTATGTTCTTAGGAAGATCAGCTCTGGTTCTAAATAAGTGAAAAGAGTGAAAGGCAGTATTAAGTCAGATTGGAGGAAGTAGAATAAAAGGGACAGAAAGCACTGAGCCACCATCTCTGCAGAGCTACGGTGGGTCTGGTCTGAGCCACCATCTCTGCAGAGCTACGGTGGGTCTGGTCTGAGCCACCATCTCTGCAGAGCTACGGTGGGTCTGGTC
>JAOYMR010000006.1:29181227-29194944 GCA_025802075.1 Tenebrosternarchus preto | reverse complement strand
AATGAATTATTATTGCACATGGTGCATTATTGCACATGATGAATTATTATTGCACATGAGGAAAGCTAATAAATATGTAAAAGGCAAATGCAACATTAAAGTGAGTAGTGCTAAAGTGAGTAGTGGATCATGCCCACCTGCAAAGAAGGGCCTGTTGACAAGTTACTCAATCATTTTTCAGACTGGCTGAAGTTGAGAGTAGCTGTTGCCTGGATCCTGAAAGTAAAAGATGCATTGAAATGGAAAGTGCAGAAAAGAAAAGACTCAAAGAAAGACTGTAAGAGGGTGACTAGAATGAATACAAGATCAGTGAAGGTAAACATGAAAGACTCTGTAACAGTGAAGGATTTGAAAATGGCAGAAGGTGCAATAATTTCATATGTACAGAGACCTTTCCACAGGAAATCGGCATGCTGCAAGACGGGAAAACTAATGTGAATAAAGGAAGCAGCATCTACAGACTGGATCCGGTGCTGGATGAAGGAGTCCTCAGAGTTGGTGGTCGCCTCAGAAGAACAGCAATGCCGGAGGAAAGAAAACACCCTGCCATCTTGGCCAAAGATCACCATGTGTCCACCTTGATCCATCGCCACGTCCATGCTCAAACTGGACACAGAGGAAGAAACCATATGCTGTCACAGGTACGAAAGCAGTACTGGATAACGCATGGCAACGCAGCAGCAAGAAAGGTTCTTTCTCAATGTGTGTCTTGCAGGAGAAACAGGGGCAAAGCAGGTGAACAAAAAATGGCAGACCTACCAAGTGAAATACTCACTACAGTCTTACCACCCTTCTCAAACGTAGGCCTTGATTACTTCGGTCCCTTTGAGGTCAGAAAAGGACGAAGCACAGCAAAGAGGTATGGGGTCCCATTACAAGGGTATCCGAAGACCCACAGGATTTGGAAGCCTTAACACCCAATCATATTCTCCTGCTTCGAACTAACCCAATTTTGCCCCCTGGAGTCTTTTCAAGGTCAGACCAATACCACAAGAAACGCTGGAGACAGGTCCAGTATGTTGCAGAGCTGTTCTGGAAGAGGTGGCTCCTTGAATACCTTCCACTTTTACAAGAGAAGCAAAAGTGGTCAAGACAAAGAAGAAACTTCATCCCAGGTGACATCGTCCTGATGGCAGACAATACTGCTCCTCGAAGTTCATGGCAATTGCGAAGAGTCATTGAAGCAAGACCTGATGGTAGAGGACACGTCAGAGTTGTGAAGTTGCAAACAAAGACAAGCGTACTGGAGAGACCAGTGTCTAAAGTGTGTTTGCTCCTGGAGGGTGACGAAGGTCCCGTGATGAAGACCTGAAAACTCAGAGTTAAGTGAACATATTTCAGTTGCCTTAAACTGAAGTAATAAGTTTAACATGGCTCCTTTTGTTTCATTATATAATTGTCTTTGCTTCAACAAATACAATTAGGGGCCGGTATGTAGGAGCCAAAATGAGTTTCATGTTGATTCTCACCATTTCCTGTTTTTAGTGTGACTGATCGAGCAAGTGAGTGAGGAAGTGAGGTGACCTTGGCCACAGGTGGGTCTGCCCCCACCTAGAGGAAGGCTGTAGTATTGAAGGTGGAGCCCAGGGGGAAGGCCTTAAGGGGCAAAGGACACAGCATCTGGGGGCGCTGAGAGGGCAAACAGTCTTTTGACCGTGTGGAGTGTGTGGATTGTGTTTACTGGACTGAATTATAGAATTATAGGTATACTCTCAATTTAATGTCTTTATTTTCCACAACTTTAAGTTATTTGTAAACCATCATTATCTGCATTAAATGGGCAAACCAAGACATCAACTTCTCTTCATCATTCACCTGCACGTGTCAAGACAAATCCAGCTCAGTCACTAGTAGTAGACAAAAAGGAACATTGGAAAAAGCTACTACAGTCTGCCTTACCTAAACAAAACATTATCGTTCTTGTCAGGTTGGCCCTGTCAGTCTCTTTGTGTATGTACTGATCTGCCAAACTATTCAGATGATTCTGTGTCAGTGTACTCTGGAACTTCTAAGTGCAGAAAAACTTCATTCTGCCTCAGGTGAACCAACAGGCACATCAGTTAAAATTGTAATATGAGCATCAACTTTGCTGAACTTGTGATGGACTTCAGGCATTTGCTTCTCTGTGCTGCTTCCTCTACAATGTTACATTTGTAGTTCATCTCATGTGATATGCGTTTTAGTTCAGGGTATTATTCTTCCCAGTTAAAAGGATGTTTTCCAGTTCAGTAAGAGTTTGAAGGGCACTCTGAGTACATCTGTTGTTTAAATGCTTATTAATTGTGTCAAGTAGAAATTCTCCATGTAATATTCTTCAGGTGTTCCTGGAATGTAAAGGAGGCATCATATTTGGGATGGGTTTAGATGCCATAGCTTCTGCACATTTTTGTGATATTTGTGAATTTCATTTCTGATCTTTTTTGGCAGATAGCATTCCAGAGATGGTTTCATTCTTTTCCTGCAGGGTGTAGTTGAGGCATTCCAGTTCCTCAATAATTTCACACATTATCAAGAACCCAAAGATGGTGATTCCTTTTTTAAATTTATCCAACAAATCCCTTGATGTGGCCCTTCCACTGACCTAGTGTTTCTCCTCCCACCTTTGTAATTTTCTTAAACATAGTTTTGTGCTTACTCAAAAGCTTGTAAAATCCAGTGCATCACATGTCAAGATTGATGACTTGCAAGCAGCTTGAGAAACTTCACACAGTCTGATCCACAATGCACATGCATGGCTAATGGTTTCAATGCCAGTATCTTGGCCCTTTGATCTTCCCTGACATGTCTGATGCAACTTTTTATGCTTGTCCCCAAAGAACTGACAAAGGTATGTTCCGATTAACAAAATTTACTAGAACATTGGCTAAGGGTCTCACCAGTTGTGATGGAAACTTCATAAAATCCAGTTGAATTTGTAGAACCAAACTGTGGTCTTCCTCATACACAAAGATTCCTGTTCAATTCTAATAATTTGTTACACTGATCATAACTGAAAACAGGAGAAGTGTAAGGTCATTGATAGGACTAATTTATTTTATTATGCTGTGTGATATCAGATCTAAAATTTCATTTTGTAACATTCAGAAAGTGTACCACGCAAGACTCACCCCAGGTACCACAAATGACGGTAATGAAATGAACACTTACCACCCATGCCCATGACACACACACAAACAGACACACACACACATGGATCACACACGATGCACACCCTCACACAGACATGCCCACACAGACACGAGACAAGGGAGGAGGCAAGGGTGGCCACCATGACCGTGCACTCTGAGTCAGGCATGCATGGATTTCCATAATATAAAACAAACAGGAGTAAACAATGTATTTTAATAAACAGAAATTGAACATACAATATAGATAAGAATAAGACAGAGGGTTAAAACAAACTTTGAGCTACACAAGCAAGAAAGACATGACAAAAACAGCAAACTACTGGCTAAGAGGCTAAAGCTAAGGAAGCTAGGAGTGATAAGAAGGGGCTCAAGATAAGACCTAGACAGAGCTGACTAACATATACGCAGCTAGAAGCTAAAGGAAGCTAGACTTATGGGAATAAAGGATAGAACAATAGGAAAACTAGACAGGCAAAACCAGATACACAGATGAAAATACCCACAGACATAAGGAACCAGAGCAGAGGTATAAAACTAAGGGCTAGAACAACAGGCAAAACCAAAGAGAAAACGAACAGAGCTGACAAGAACCTAGACTAATATACAATAAAAAACAGAGACAAACAAAAGCATGACAAACAAGCAAAGAGAATGAAACCAAATAGCTGAACATGAAAGGGCACACTGAAGAGCAGGAACTGGAGGATGGGAGACTGCAGTGACCCAGAGCCTCTCCAGGATGACATGAGAAGGCACACAGAAGGAAAACGGGCCAAATAGTGCCCAGTCTAGGTAGGGCCAGGTTATCTCTGCAGCTTCTTCCCAGATGCTCATCAATCATATCAACAAGCATATGGCCTGTGCATTTCTTATGGGTGCAGGTCAGGTTGTTGACAGCAGGGAATGTTCTTCAGTATTTGATACCCAAGGTAATTGCAGACACATGGGCTACTGTTGGGTGTAGGTTTCTGTGACGATATGTGCATTATCAGTTTTCCTTCCATCAAAAAAACAAGATTATCATTTATCTTCTCTAGCAGCCACTGGGTACATGCAACAGTAGTTATCAGCACTGTCATGTCATCCATGTATGCCCTGACAGAAGTGATTACCGTCCAAGAGCCTCTCCCCCAAAACAACCCATTTAGGAGCTCTAATGATCACCTCCATTACAAGCCATTATATCTATTTCCATGCGCTTCCAGGATGTAACGTTCTGTTTCTTAAAACAGAACTATCTTCAAAATAAACCTTAGCCAGAAGAATAATCATATTCAGTACATGGAAGAACTCAAATGCTTTCCATAAGAGAGTATGTGGTACTCAAATACATTAGCCAAATCTAGGAAAACCACACCAGCAAAGCCAAGCATCCAGGGCTATAATACAACTATAATATATAATACTATATAATATAATAGTGATAATAGTCTCTTGTTATGAGACAGGGAAGGGAGGAGATTATAAAAAATAATAATAAAAAAATGAACGTAGATCCTCCACCATGCTTCTTGCAATGGGGCTCCAGAATTTTGAGCTATGACTGTGCAAAATATAACATTAGGTTGCTAGCTCACCAGATGAGGGTTGTTTTGCCTATGTTCTTCCTATTTTTAAGTTCTGTTCTATTATGTTATGTGACCGGTTTAATTATTGTTACTTTCAAGAAACTGTTGGAGTTGGAGGCCTGTGTGCGTTTTCTTTTACTTTATGTCTGCGCATTCTAATGTGACGTTACTTACATCACACTTTCTAACGGCTGTGACATTCTAACGGCTGTGACGTTACTTACATCACACTTTCTAACGGCTGTGACATTCTAACGCCTGTGACATTACTTACATCACATTTTCTAACGGCTGTGACGTTCTAACGGCTGTGACGTTACTTACATCACACTCTCTAACGGCTGTGACGTTCCAATGCCTGTGACGTTACTTACATCACACTTTCTAATGACTGTGATGTTCCAATGCCTGTGACGTTACTTACATCACACTTTCTAAGTGCTGTGAGGTTACTTACATCACACTTTCTAATGGCTGTGAGGTTACTTATATCACACTTTTTCTGTCTCTTCAATGAGATGAAAAAAGAGCAAATTAAGCTGCCTTTTCATTTTTTTGTTAAAAAATTACACGATGCAGTAACTTGATGCAAAAGGCCTAAGTGTTTGTTTTTGCACTGTTGCCTGTCCCAGACAAAGAAATCTCTTATGAATGCATGCTACAGCCCAAATCCACAAGAGCAGTTAAAAGCTTTTTGGATCAAATTTAAATTAAAGAAAAAGAAAATATTCCACATGCATGAACATGTGTGCCTAGAACACATGACATTTTAGTAGGCTAATGTCTGATTATAATTTACAGCAACATGAATATTCACCAGATATTCAAAAGGAAGTATGCTGTACACTAAGAACATTTGGCAAAGAAGATCATGTGGCTATTAATGGCAACCCTTCAAAACTTACATGGCTTAATTATTCTGGAATGCTCAGCTGTACTGCTACATGGTCACTAAAGTTAATAACTAAACACACAGTTAATACTGTGTGTTTTATGAGGAACAGATTATTGTACAAGCCCATGAAGAATCAGGTCTCTTTCATTCTGCCCCTCCCCCACCCTTCTCATGAGCCTTCAGTCTCCATTTGTTTGGACTCTAGTTTGTTTTATTTAGGAAAAAAGTTCTTGTGCTTCTTGTTTCAAACAATGGTCAGCCATTCAGCTTATGAGAAACACCTGTTCTGTTTAAAGTCACTGGATGAAAGGTCTGTTTAAGCTCTCCACTCACTGCGTCTCAGGTGTAGATCCTTGGCTGCATTCTCCATTGTTCTGGCTGATCACTTGATAACTGAGGGTTTGTTTCACCAAAGAAGAGCCTATGATATGAATACGTAACATCAAAGTATCCATGTATCCATATGCAATATTAATCATGAATACCCTTATGATATGTGCATATATTAGTTTTCAAATTATGCTCTTTAAGCCATGAAGTTCAAAGAAGGGCACAGCATAAACAATCCATTGGAGGCAAATACAGAGAAAGATCTATAAATAAATAAAAATGTTCCATGCTTTAATCCACATTTGGGTTAATTTACCCTATTCTGTATGCTAACATGTTTTTATATAATTATTAATAATATATGATATTGGTGTTACAGTGGCCGCCTCTCTCTCTTCCCTTGTCCTGTGTCTGTGTGGGCGTGTCTACGTGTGTGGAGGTGTGTACTTGTGTTGTGGCTGTTGTATGAGTATGTGTGTGTATCGGTGTGCTTGTTGTGGAGCGTGGCGTTTGTCTGTCTCCTTGTCAGTCTTCATTGTCGTTACTCATTTCACCTGTGTCTTGTCAAGGGTGTGTGTGTGTGTATGTGTGTGTGTGTGTGTGTGTGTTTAAGCTTGCATGTATTTAAGGGGGGGGGAATTTAAACATGTGCATGTCACTGTGTCTTTGAATGTCTGTCAGTCGGATGAGGAGCGTTATGTGTTCATCTCATTGCAGATGCTCCGAAGCAATAAAAGTGCTAAAAACCCATGCTGCGCATCCTGTCTTTTTCGTAGCGCCAACGCGCCACAACGTTACAATTGGCCAGTAATGTATGAACAATGGCAACATGATGGGGTTTCAAAGTTGGTATTAAGATAATTATAACTTATAAGCTAATTAAGCTAATTAGAAACCAAAAGAATGCATTAATTGGTAACATCGATTACATCAAACATTCCAAGTCTGGACTTTTTAGATCAAATGCTGAAATGCCAACATTACATAGGTAGTAATGTTGCTAATGTTAATTACTGCAGTGATCATATACTGGGTTCCATCTACATATGATCAATATCTTCTAACCTTCATTAACCTTAAGTGCAGACATGGAACCCATGACACACTAACATAAATGATGAGACTTCAGTCTGAAAATCACACCCACACCTGTGAAAACACAACCATACCTATGAAAAACACACCCACACCTATGAAAACACACCCACACCTATGAAAAACACACCCACACCTATGAAAATCACACCCACACCTATGAAAACACACCCACACCTATGAAAAACACACCCACACCTATGAAAGCACACCCACACCTATGAAAAACACACCCACACCTATGAAATCACACCCACACCTATGAAAACACACCCACACCTATGAAAACACAACCATACCTATGAAAACACACCCACACCTATGAAAAACACACCCACACCTATGAAAAACATACCCACACATATGAAAACACACCCACACCTATGCTCATAACAGATGCTTAACAGTTCTGACTTATGGAACCTGGGCTATTTACAATTAACCTGCTTTTACCTCTGTGCCAGTGGTTTTTAAATAACTGTATAGCAAAACTAAAGAAAAGAATTGTACAGGCTGTTCATGAGACAGTGTGCACCGAATCATTCACTAATCTACTTGGCTAGATTTTTAGACACTTGGCTAGACCCTTTTTCCAGGGCAACACACTCTGGAATCAATCTTTCAGTTGAAAGTAAACAGCAAGTTTCGAAGGTAAAACTTTTTCTATGTCTGAATCAGGCTTATCCAAATTGAAAAGACATCTGCAACTTTGTGGCATAAAAATGGAAGGGAAACATCTGTATGCTGATTGGAGCCAGAATTATATGTTCATTTTATAGTCTTTACTGACAGTCAAGCAATTAGGCTGTGCTTTTGTTAGACTATGTTCAAAAGTAATTCAGGAATGAAGTTATGATGATTTTTACATGGGTATGGTGGTATTAATATTAAACTGAAATGCTTTTCTTTTTTAAAGGCAATCATGTATTTAATTTCCCAAAGGGACTTTCATTGTTAACAGAATGGAAGAGATGAAGAGGAATGTTACTGTTTGCTTTTGTTTGGAACAAAATCCGGCTTTGCTTATTTCATCTGTTTCATTGGATTTTAAGATAGCTGAGCTATAGTTCTGCTGCTTTATGGTGGGAGAGCTGTGACGTGCTCATTTTACTTGTGATTCATGCTGTCAGCTACCACCTCTTCTTTTTGTCTTCACATGCACATGAGAATCCTCACACTGGACTAATCAGTGAGATAACACTTCTGAGAACAGTTTCCACTGAAGTGAGAGTGTGGACCCAGATGGTGTACAGAGGCTCCATATATAAACTGTGTGTATGTATATATATATATATATATTGGTTACACTCTAAATTGAAGTGACAGAGGACATCATTACATCATCAATATCTGCTGTACAAATCACTTGACTTGTTTACATCTCTTTTGAGTAAAAAACACCAGTTGTGTTCCAGATCTGTGTTCCACTGCAGCACTGAAACATTTTAGACGCAGATGTCATTTTGAGCAAAATTTTACATAGATTTGTAAGCCCACACACTGAAGCAATGATGCCAAATTAGTCTGCTGCCAAGATTGTATGGGCCCAACATTAAATTGGGTTAGTTTACCATTTTGTGTAAATATGTCACCTTCGATTAAGTATGCAATGACTGATGGAGATTTTAGGTTAAATTAGGCCTCAAGACTGGAGATAAGTATTAAGAAATCTAGATATAATGTAAACCATATTACCAGTGTGGCTCAGATCTGTAAAAGCACAATGCCATTTCAATAATCCATCTTTAGTAGTAGCATGTCACAAAAAAGCTAATTTTGATATTCATGTTGATATTTTGATATGTGATATATACAGCATGTGTAACCTTTTCTAGTTGGCCTATTATTTTGAAACAATAGTATTAATAACAACAACAACAACAACAACAATAATAATAATAATAATAAAGGGTGCCTCTAAATTTAACTCAATCAGTTGTCATTTTTTTATTATATACTATACTATATTAGAATAGGAATGTGTATATAACACATTTTGCATTTTTACAAACAATGGAGATCTGTCTGTTTATGGTTGTCATGACTGATTGGCACCTAGCCAGCAACACACACATGCACGCACAAATTAGTCTCCCATTACCTTCTACAACCACTCCCTCACCAGCAATCACCTACTTATTATCACAATCACCTGCTCATGCTCTTTAGTTATTAAACCCCCCTCAGGTGCCTAACTAGGTACCTACATTTGACTTCACATAAATGTATTTGTGGTGAGTCATAGGAGGACAATACATTCACTGCTGATGTAAACAACAACAACAACAACAATAATAATTTATTATTATTATTGTCAATATCATCATTATTTTTCATGAGCACTGTTTTACTGTTAAAATAATCTGATTGTCAATCAAGTTATAACTGATAATGTAATCATTTAAATGTTGTCAATTAATCAGCAGTTTCTATTAAAAAATTCAAAATAAAACAACATTATCCAAGACCAGTATTACTTATTTGTTTTAGACATTAATAGGCAACTAAGCATCTTTATCATTTCCCATTTGGAAATGAGCTGCATCCTGTTTGAATGCCACAACATGCTTGTGAAGGCTTGCAGTTCATTCACACTGTTCCTGTAAAGCACCCTGTGATGTGAACACTTCTAACAATGTTTGACAATTCACAGCACTTGTAAAGAACTCACAGTCAGAATGGAAAGAGCCAGTAATTGTAATTGTCAGGCAGAATTAAGAGGTGAAAAAATAGCTTTACCTTGGTGCAGCAGATCAACAAAACAAGATCAGTGGAAAAAAGCCTGGTTCCTCCCAATGGGAGGGTCTGTGTGCAGTGCTGCATTCTGAATAAAGAGGCCCTGTTGTGACAGCTCTTAATTGGGCAAACATGTTCCATTTAATGAACAACAGCATGATAAGTGGTTTATGATTTGTTGTGTTATGACCATAACGTTTTTTGCATTCCTGGGTACAAACATGAACAAGTAATGTTTTGTTGTCATTAATATACTGCCCCTTTTTGCATAATATTACTTGATTTACTTGAATATTTGATTTTTACTTATTACTTGATTATTTGATTTTTGCTAGAATAAAGAAGACAAAGGTTAAGCCTGGTCTTTTGCACATTATAAAGCTCATCATAGTTTAGTGGAAACTTTTTACATACTATTTTGAGCTTTTTTTAAACAAAATGACCACAGTCAACCTCTAAAGGCTGGATGAATTTTAATTAGCAAGGATGAGTGTTTTTACTTTTAATTAGGATAATCATTTTATTGTAAATAAATTGAGAACATAAATCAGTCCTTGTATAGGATCTTGTGGATTTGCATGGGAGGAGTACAGGAAATGTTTGAGAAGCCTGATTTGATATCAGTCCAGAAGTGAGATTAGGGAAGCCTAATTCCCATGGAATTAGTGTGTTTGAGGTTGGACTGGATTCCATGGTGGAGAACGGAAAGGATTGGTCATGTCTGAACAGCATGGAAACATTCTGCATACATGGAAGGGCAAACCCATCTAATAGGAGAAACTAAACTACAACAAAAATGCATTCTTGCAATTTTAAGATTTAAAATTTCCTTATTTGTAAGCTGTTTCAAAGCAACATGAAAGCAGGCCCTCGCTAAGATAATGTGTAGATCTCAGATTGATCTCAGATTGCTGTGTGGATCTCAGATTGCTGTAGGTGCTCTGTCTGTGAGCCTGAGGTCAGAACAGTCACAGCCTCATGTTGTTTTATAACTGAGTTATGGCAGATTCCTCCTGTTCCTCTGATGCTGGTTAAACCTGGGCTCTTGTGAGCTCCCTTCCCAGCAGGCCACTTCCAGGCAGTTCTGTGGCTTCTTTGTCTGCTGTCCGGTGCAGTCCATGTGGAGCCCCATCCACACTATCCCCATGGTGTCCAGATGTTGCCATGTCTCTACCTCCTCCACTTCTTTATTAGCCTGATTCACTTCTAATGGTTCTTATGATAACAAAACATTCATATTAATTTAATGCCTTCTATCTTAGAAAGACTGAAAATTAAGTTTTAAATTGTATGAAGAAAAGTTAACTGATGCCACCAATTAGACCAAAGACACTGGAAAAGCAAACGACTTATGGTATGAGGAGGTGGAGGTGGTGGCAGGGTGGATGTGTGGTGTGGTCTCAGAGATCACAATAGCAACAGTAACTATAACACAGTAGGTACTCCATCCATACCATAAGTCACATGCAAAAATGTCTGGTGGATATTTTTAAATCTTCTATACTTCATTTAACTGCTTTTGAACTAGATTAGATAAGAGAGTGTGTGAAGGGCTGAATCTGCATCTGTGGGGCATGGCATTAATAAAATGTTATCATCAGCCCATGAAGAGACACAAGACCAAGTTGTGACTGCAGAATCCACTTCACCATATGACAAGCAGCACTTGCAAATCACTCCGGTCTAATCAGAGTGAAGAGGCCTGCAGCACAGGCAGCCTACACAGATCCAGAAGCTTTGCACTATGCTAGTTCAATGTATGCTTCACACAGCTCTAAAGCTGCACTTGAAATGATGAATTGTGAAAAGCCTAGGCTTTGATCCAGCCCAGTTACTGCTGGTAAGAGAATAGTCAAACAACCATGACGTCATAGACCCTGCTAGAATTCTCAGAGCAAAGGAATGCTATCTGGCTTCAGCCATGGAAATGGAAGCAACTGTTCTTTATCCATAGCAAATGTTTGGAAACTAGTGGTTGTGCTTAAGTGGTGTCTACTTGTCCCACTTCAGCAGATCCAGCATAACCTCAGTATTAGATGGCAGTAAAGCTCTCAGGGATACAAGATCTAGGGAGCCTGATGTGAACTTCAATTTCTTGAGATTTGTATGAAACAGAGATGGAGAAAAAAGCTTTCATTTTCTTCAACTGTAAAAGGCAAATAATAATATATATTTATAATCATATTTGTTCATAATCATATTTGTTATGCAGACAAAAACAGAAGAGCATGTTTAGCCATGAGATCTGTTTCCTACTTTTTAGCCCTGAGATCTGTTTCCTACTTCAAGTGACACTGAGTTTTCCCTTGATTACAGAGAGGTTGATGAGCTAGGCCAGACAGAGGTACTACAGAGAGGTTGATGAGCTAGGCCAGACAGAGGTACTACAGAGAGGTTGACGAGCTAGGCCAGACAGAGGTACTACAGAGAGGTTGACGAGCTAGGCCAGACAGAGGTACTGTAAGAGCCCATAGCCTCTGCACACTCTTCAACCATCATACATATCCAAACAAATGCACAGTTTGTGTGTCTTTTGTGAATGACAAACCCTGTTACATAGCTGGTCTATTCCCTGAGGCATTCAGATTAAAATGTCTTCAGCAGACATATGAACTGCTTCCAGTCAGCTTTATCATTGCTCCAATTTAATTCGGGTACCTGATTGATATGGTTGAATGATGAACATGTAAGACACAAATGTTCTGCAGACATTTTTTCTGTTCTGACATGCATTTTTGAGCATCATAGAGGGCATCAACAGACGAACAGTGGTGCTGAAATGATTAACATATGCCACTCCAGCTTTATCACTGACCCATGGCCCTGTGGAGGAAGGAACTTGTCACGCACAGCACTGAGGCTGCCAGAGGAAGGGCAGCTTATGGTTTTGCAAGGTGTTGTTCTGCTTTGTGCTGCAGCTGCAACCAGCTGGAGACTTTTTTAAGGGCCTGAAAGGAGGAGATGATGTTTCTCTGGATGTTTTCTAAAGGAGACCAAGCATTCTTGCTTGTCATATTTGGCATTTGATCCAATGCATTTGAGTGGTGTCTTAGCGACTGGTTTTGTATGGTTTAATTTCACCTCCACTGAATCACTTGTACCACAGTTTCCCCAACATCATCTGCACTGTAAAAAAAAGAATGTCTGCGGACTGGCTCAGCTTCCATGGTCTGACACAAATGTTTTACTATTTTAATGAACTGTTGCCTGACTCACTATAGAGTTAAGAAAAATGTTAACAGAACATGAGAGCCCTTTATGACTCATACTAATGCAGAGGGATGAAGTCTTATCTGCTATTAGTTTTATCATTGCTGTCATACCTTACTGCTTGGTTACCCCTGGTTACATGAACCATGTGCCTTCATCATCACCATACCTCAGGAGGAACCCCACATTGCAGTTGGGTATCTGCTACATGAATTCTGTGCAGCTCACCCACTCTTGCACCATTATTATGCACTATACTCCCGTGGCCTTGTTATGTGGGAGCAACGTGGTGGGCAGCCTCGGTACCTGCCTCTCTGCTTAACGTCTCATTTCGCCTCCCTCAGCACACAGGAACCTTGCAGGAGCAGAGGGGGCCATTACATCACCTGCAGAACAAATTGAAGAGCTTTCCCCACCCTACCTTCACTGGCTCACGACTGGGTGATGACCTGATCTCCTCCATTCCTCCACTGCCTATGAACATCTAGAACATCTGCTTCTCCACATCTGTGCCGTCTTGTGCTCTCTGTGTAGAGCAATCCTGCCATCAATCTTTGTTCGGACAACCCTGTCTGATGTTTGTGGAAACCATCAAGATCGGTTGCATTAATTTCATTCAATAAATCTAACATCTATGGAGGAGGATCTGAAATGTTTTAGTGAAAATGACATAAAACATGGCCTTTATTGACCATCTGTGATATACTGCTGAGGACTGAGGCCATGTGTGTCGCCAAACTATATCAAATATATAT
>JAOYMR010000006.1:29162348-29175863 GCA_025802075.1 Tenebrosternarchus preto | reverse complement strand
ACCCTGTCTAATAAACTCGCTCGCTGAGCATGTTTCCTACAGCGTCTGCCTCTGCTCCCTCCGCCCCGCCGTCACAACTACACTGTACTCACAAGCTTAACTATCTTTAGGAAAACCAATGAGAGTGATTAAAAAAAAAACTTCATAATTTACATTTCTGTAATTGTCAGCATAGAAATTGTAGTAAATGTAATAATTAACAATGTAGTAAATTAATTTTAAAGTAAGTGGTTGCAAAAGTGAGTACTAAAGCTGAATTTCTCTACATCCTAAACTCAAATAAAGCAGGAATGTCATGCCAATCATATGTGAACAGCATAATATTATGGTGATGACCAAATAAAACAGAAAATTGGAACAAGCTTCTGGTGTATTATTCTGTCACTGACTGAAACTGAGGCCTCAAACTTGATTAAGTCATTACCAATACTCACACCCAAGAGTGAGAAAGTCATTACCAATACTCACACCCAAGAATGAGAAAGTCATTTAGTGAAACAATAATAATTATTCAGGTATGTAATTCTTTATATTCCAGATATATTCCAAGTATATTTTTTGCTTAGTATATTTTGTATATTTTTAGCTTTTTGTATATTATATAAGCAAATATATGCATAGATATAATGTTAACTTTTCCTAGCTGTAAATATGGTAGTGACCTGAAAGGTACTACAACAAAACCATGATGATGCTCCAAAATGTGCATACCCAAATGTGCATACTCAAATGTGTATACCCAAATGTGCATACTCAAATGTGTATACCCAAATATGCATACTCAAATGTGTATACCAAAATATGCATACCCAAATATGTATATCCAAATGTGTATATCCAAATGTGTCGTAATGCATAATACGCGTATGCATAATACGACACATTGTGCTGTGTGAATGCTGCCTGGTCATTTGTTGATGTAGAAACAAAGTTTAGTGCTGTCTGCTGCCAATGCTGGATTCAGTACAACTGAAAAAGAATAACATTTCTTCTGCCTCTGTTTTATGGACAACCACACACATATATACCAAACACATACAAACCAAATGCTCAAACTTTAATTTTTAAAAGGACTAAAATTACTAATTACTAAGTAAGGTTTATTTGGTTAGAGATTGTTGCATAGCATTCAACAGAGAGCTACAAAGAAGAATTCTAAAAGTTATACCATCCTGTTGGCCATTAAACAATTTAAGCATTTGTTTTCTCTATGTAGATATCTCTTCATTCCACTTCCCATATAAGGTCATGCTCTGAGGAGAGAACCAACATCTTAAGCTACTTAATCTGGGTCATGGGTGAAGGAGAGAATTTCTCTCGCTATTTGCATGTAATTATTTAGCCAGCCATCTTGAACCAAAGACACACATAAACCATTCTCGGGGGCAGGCATTTCACCATTTTGCTGCTCAGTTCAGCAACTACAGTACAACAAACCCACAAGGTCCAGGACCTTGCCTTTTTCATTATGAATGTCACATTATTTAGACTGCCACATACCTTATCAACTGAATGGGAAAAAAGTGTCTCTGCAGATGTTAGGCAGACTGGAAGAAAAAGCACTCCCCCCAGTTTTTCCCACAGACCCAGATCAAGCAGTACAGAGATTATTATTCACAAAAGGAGAGCTGAAATGTGGCATATGCCTGATTTAGTCCACTAGACCTATTTTTGTGGTCAATCGTGGTAGCAGTCTAGCATTTTTCCTTTAAGACATTTCACATTTGATAAACTTCTAACAGAAGTAAGCATGACTAAAGCAATCACTGCTGATGAAAAATTAGGAACCACATTTAAAATATCAACAAGAGTTAGCACTGGTATTTAATTAGAGTAGACATGTAAATGAGTTCCTCATTCTAGTGAATATTTTTGGCTAGTCCCAGGATCCCATACACATATGAAGAGGCCACACTTGTGGTTCTTGTTTAACTTGTATATTTTTGCCTTGTTTGCTTTTAAGAATGCAAAAAGTTTGCCTCTATATGACAGTCTTGCAAACAGCTTGTGTGTGTCAGCTAGTTTGTCACTGAAAAAGCCATCATTGCTGATGTTCAGTGAAGACATCTAAGCTGTTACATATCATTAACTCATGCTGTGTTTAATCCTGTTCTACACAAGTCATCACAAAATGATTGTGTATTTAATACACGCATGCCAAATACATGATTATGTGGTCTACCATCAACAATTAAAAGCAACAGAATTTTTTTAGTAACACTGAAAATGTGCCCAAATAATTGCTGCCTGTGTAATGGCAGTGGCTGTAGGAAAAGAAAGAGGTCCTTACTCTGCGGAGGTCTTGGGTAGCGTATCACATGAGCTGTAGCTGATCCCGCTAAAGGCCTCTTTACAGGGCAGCGTCCTTACACTCTCCAGCCAGTCCCCCATGGTACTGAATGAAACGATGTCTGTGCTGTTTCGGTCCAGAAGCAGGTTCGCCGGCCTGAGACAAATAACATGGAGGCAAAAAGAGTGTGCATATCTTTATTTCTGAAAAAACACTGAATAATAAATCAAGCAAAGTAGTTCCTCAGCTATGGACATCCAGTGTAACAGGGAAGTTTTTCCCATCATTAGCCATCACTACATTCCTCCTAATTCTGATGTACCTGTATATCCTAAAGTGGAAGTCCAGGGACCTAAAATTCACATCAGGGACAAACAAGGTGACTATTGAACAAACAAGCTGATAAAGAGGACATGCTGCAAAAAGCAAACACAGGATCTCCATAAGGAAATACCTGTAGATACCTGACACTGATTATCTCCATCTTTATGTCAAGTAGTTCTGGTCATTTCCAATACACACAGGAAAGTTTTTTTTAATAAAGCCCCCTCTGACCATACCTCAGTATGCTTCTTAAAACTGTTCATTACTGAATCTTAACCATAGAAAAATAATGAATAGGTAAAAAACTGTGACACTAGAGCACTCTAGCCAAAATCTATCCAATTACAGGACACAGGAATTACTAATATCTATTTCATTGTGAATTACTATTTCATTGTGTAACAATTATGCTTAAATATGCTGTAAAGTTTGTAAATATTGATATTGGACAAAGGAAAAACTGCTTGTGGAAAGGACAGTCCACAAATAAGAACACCTGATCAAAACCAGGGGAATAGACTGTAGGAAATTAGATAAACAAATAAACAAACTATAATACCAGAAAGTTCACCCTCCAGTCACATTTATTCAATAGCAAAATTTTAGAGGACAGAAAGATCTAAGCAGAACTGCACAGCTATTGAGGTGAAATGTAACTAGACAATCAATGGCAGAGATGAAATTTGAGATTCTCACATACACGGTTGGTCACAAATAAACAAAGAAATGATTCATTAAATGGTGTTATGCATGAAATATGGAAACCAGGTAGTCTTGAGTTTGACACACTCTTGAAGCAGTTAACCAAAGCTGCCTTAAAAGTGAATTACTGTTAAAAAAAAAAAAAAAGGATGGATAGTTAGTTTTCAATAAGGCACTAGAAGGATTGGTGATATAGAAGGATTGGTGATGTAGCTAGGATTTTTAGGTAATGTTGCCATTGTTAAACAATTTCTAAAATAAACTGTTAGAAGTCTGACCTTACAGTAGATATCAGATTATCAAAGGTTAATAACACACTGAGCCAATGGGCTCTTCGAGAAAGCATCTGTGTGCTGAACGGATAATCGCATTTTTATCTACACTACCTAAAATGATAACAGAACAAACTTCCAAAAATACGATACAGTGAGATTACTAATTTGATCACTCAGAAGCGCTGCACTTAATTTGCAGAATAAACTATGGGTGACCTCTTTTGTCTGTGTTAATGCAGAGGTTTATTTTCAGACACACACTGCCGCCTTACCAAAACACATGAGGAACTGAGGCTGAACATAAAAAGAAATATCTTTTTTTGGTGGAAATGCAAGTAATATCTTAAAGTCCTGTGACTCCAACTCTGCTGGCTCCTCGACTCTCTGCATGAGCACAACAGACATCACAGATGAAAAAAGGCTGACACTCGCCTCTTTGTCTGTTCCCATTTTTTCTTTCCCTTTCTTTCTCTTCCTGGTGCAGTGACCTCTACATAACAGAGGCGGTATAGTATCTTGTTTATAAAGCTCTTGGGGGAAAGACCTCTTCTTCATAGGAGAACCATCTGGGCAGCTTCGTCACGGGCAAAAATGTGGCCCCTGGCTGTGACACGGAGCAGGGTGCCCACGCCATCTCCGGCCTGGGGACTGCTCCTACAATTCACTTCTTGCTGTGCGGATTGGCTCGTTTCTCTGTGGGTGGGGCTTCAGTGCCTAGGGGCCTGTGCTAAGGCAGGCTGCACAGCCACTCTATTAGCAAGCAGGACATGCAGATACATGGAGTACATGGGAGCAGGCCCAGCTGCAGCTGTAGTTCAGCAGTGTCCACACCTCTCAGTGTCTCTCGCTTAGAGAGCCATAAATCACCTGCCCCCCTGCACGCTATGGTTGCTGTGTTAAAAGCCAATCAGGAATATTACATGCACACTCCCTGGGACCTATCTGCACTTTCTTTCATTAGTCACTCTTATATTTTTAGATGTCTTCATAATAAAATTATATGCTTTCAGCCATTATATGCTTTCAGTCATGTGCTGTAGTACACAACAAAAGTGTGTGTGTGTGTGTGTGTGTGTGTGTGTGTGTGTGTGTGTGTGCGCGTGCGTGCGTGCTGGAGGGGGTGCTTTTAGGACAAGGGGCTTTTCGAAAATGATAGGAAGAGTAAACAGACAGCAAGTATACATGGTATACTGGGGTCTTATCCATCAAAAACAATGACGGCCAAATGTTGATTTCTCATATAGATAGTAGAGGTACAACAGCCAGCTAGTAATAGATGTAAATGTGCATCCAACGCTGAAGGATGGGTATACTGTTTCTAAGGTGAGAAAACTTCACTTCTTCATTAGGGTTCATGAGAAAGGTCTGCAATGGTAAATGTGACATGGAACAACTTAGCAGCGGCTGCATGCAGACCTCACCCTAGCTAGGCTTTTGTGCTCACTGTAGATGCAGTTGGCAGATGAATCAAGCCTCACCTGGAGGCAGTGTTGGCTGTGATCTTCAGAGTACTGGGGTTACGGATGAGCTTGTCCAGGATGCTGACGATCTGCTCAAACTTGGGCCGGTTATTGCGGTCCTTCTGCCAGCAGTCCAGCATTAGCTGGTACAGAGCTGCAGGACAGTCCATTGGTGGAGGAAGACGGTAGCCCTCATCTACTGCTTTGATCACCTGACAAACAGAATGGACATCAACAAAGTCACTGGAAAGCTGGGATCTGGATTTGAGAAGCTGGGTTTTTGTGATGAGGAAAAGCACAATTTTGTTGAACTCTTTTCTCAGTTTTGTGTTTTAGCTGCCTTCGTAATTCCAATGGATTATACTGTGAGAGAAAACAGACTTGCTATCTATTTAGCAGCAACTTAAAATCAATTGTTTATATTATTCTCCTGTGCGATTAAGAATAATATAAACATGTTCTCTATGCTTTTTTAAAATACCTGAACTTTATGATGATTTGTTTTATTGATCTTAAATTTTCGTACTGAACTTTTTGGTCTTATTTGTGCCGGTAAATTCACAACAATTAGGCTAGTGCAGATTTACAAATAGTGATACACTCATTGATAACTGATTTAATATCAAGATCACTACTAATTTATCTCTTCAAAAAACACTTTTGAGATGTTTGTATCACTACACTATTCCTCATCTCAGTCTAGACTTGCCTAAAAATGTTCAGTTCCCATGGAGATAGCCAGCAGGAACAAGTGTTCAGTTCCCATGGAGATAGCCAGCAGTAACAAGTTAAAATTTTTGCCACCTGTACCCTTCATGGTTCACTTCCTCTCACAGCAGGAAGCTCGTTAGCTTACTGTACTGATAGTGCTCTACTTACATCCTGATTGGACATCTCCCAGTAAGGTCTCTCTCCATATGACATGACCTCCCAGAGCACAATGCCATAGCTCCACACGTCGCTAGCTGAGGTGAATTTGCGATATGCAATGGCCTCTGGTGCTGTCCACCTGATTGGTATTTTGCCACCCTGAGAAACACCATGTGTAAAAACAGGGTCTTTTTAGCTCTTGGATTGTATCTGTGTTTAAATCAGTTTATTTGTGTGAATATACAAGAAAAGTTTTTGAATAATTAAGATCAATGTTAGAATAACATCCAATCTAATGCTAATATCATAAGAGAATAAGGAGTACTTATTCCAGATTGAATATATACTTCATCCCAAAATAATCTGTATATCTTTATGTAGTCACACATTTTAAACAGGCTACATTTATTGTGTCAACTTGCTTTCTGTGGGAGTGGGACATGTCAAAGTGTTACACATGTAATGAATAAAATTACAGCAGTGATGTAAGCTCTGCAGTCGCAGTATTAGCATTCATTCTCATCTGAGCAAAGTCCTGTGTGTGAGGGGCTCTGGCTGCACTGATCCTAGTCTGGGCTCTGAAATGCTGCAGAGGATTCTTTCATCTGCAGAGTTCCTCCCAGTAGACCAGCACTGTGTTTACCCTGCTCTGCCTGAGCTAACAGGCAGCTTGCTGCAGTTTGCCTGAGCCCAGCCCTCATAGCTACAGCAGGGATGGAAAGAAAGAGAAAACTGGGGAGCCAAAGCCAACCAGCTATCCGGCCAAGGCACACAGCTCCTGCCCCGTTCTCTCCAAACACACAGCCCTCAAAAAATAAAGCCCACTTTCACGCAGATCTCCCCACTGAGCGCATACAAACAGCTCCAGCTCTGCAAGAAGCAAGATTACCACTAATGAATGTAATATTTGACATGCCCTGCGTTCAGTGTCCTCTGGGTTAAATAGAGGGAGAAGGTGGAAGAGGGAAGCATACTTATGGATTTGAAGATCTTACTAAGCGGTGGTTGCAGCTAAGCAACAAGACAGCTGTTTCACTGTTACTGTAAAGCCACACATTTTAAGAGGAAGCTGGGATGCTACTAGCTACAAGTAAATGATGGTGAACATGTCTGGTTTCCACCAAGTAAACATGCAGTGACAACTCTTTCCAACACATACTGTATATCAGCAAGGGCTAAAACCTGTGCTCTAAATTACACAGTCACCGTAAGAATTTATGTTAGGCCTTATCAGCACCTGAAATTTTTTATATGGTGGCTATCTGCTCTGCAGCAGCAAGGCTTCTAATGTGTGTGAGAGTGACATATATGGTCACTAATTCATAGAGTTATTCAGAGGGAAGCTGGCTGAAGGGAGATAATGATGCTAAAGGGACTATCTCTTAGAAAACAGCTAAGAGAGGATATGGATTTAGCTGTTTTTATGCTCAGCTATTCAGCTGCAAACAAATGAATCTGAACTGGTACATTAAGGGTTGGTCTGGTGTTGCTAGATTTAGCTTGAAGAAAATCTGACAGAGGTCAAAGGTTTAAAAGGTCATGACTCAAATGAGACTAATGTCAAATTGGTTGTGAAGTTCATTTCAGCACTGGTGTGAACCACCACTTACTCTTGTCGTATAAGCAGCCTCAGGATCATCCTCAAGCACTCTAGACAGGCCAAAATCTGACACTTTGCACACCAGGTTGCTGTTGACCAAGATGTTACGGGCAGCCAGGTCTCTGTGCACGTATCCCATGTCTGAAAGGTATTTCATACCGGACGCTATACCACGCAGCATACCGACCAGCTGAATCACTGTGAACTGAGCATCATGTTTCTGATACAGAGAGAGAAAGGGGTAGAGAGGGGGAGGGGTAGAGAGAGAGAGAGAGAGAAAGAGGGGGAGGGGTAGAGGGAGAGAGAGAGATAGAGAGAGAGAGTAAAACAAGAAAATGAGAGCAAACAAAAGAAATGAAAGTAACATGGTGTTTTACATCTGTGAAACATAAAATCTATGAGATATTCTGGAAAAATGATGAGTGTATATATCTAAATATATCAGAACAATCAAGTGACACTTGTCCTTACAGTAATTAACGTCCCAGAAAAATGACGATTACCCTTATTAACCCTTATTAATTAGATTATGTTCCATCAAAGACCTGCTAGAAAGTTGTTACAGATAAAAATACAAATAAGATACACAAACAAAAACAGATCAGCCACTGCATATCACCATGTTTTTTTGTTTTTTTTTGCTAAAGCTCTCTGGCAGCCTTCTGCTGTTTACACTGGCGTATTTGAAAAGCGCTTTTATATGCAGAGAAGTAGCTCAGGACCCAGAGATAAACAGTGGGGAGGAAACACTTCAGGAGAGACAGACCGGATGAACAAGATAGCATTGATTTGTTAGCAAGCTCCAGAGAAAGAGCCTCTTTTACTAAAAACAGCCAATCTGTACTCTTATCAGACGGCCAGTGTGAGAAGTCTTTTTATATCTGCCTGTTTCTTCTCTCTCCCTCTGTCCCTCACCTTCAGTATTTACATTTGCTCTTTCTATGTGTGTGAAAGAAAGCAGGGAGTGGTGTTTATGTACTGCATACAAAATAAGTTGGGATGAAAATAAATCCTGGACCACCTGGAACCGGCTGGAGCTCAGACAAGTTCAAAGACATGCTTAATAATAGTGACATGAGCAGTGGAGAGGAAACACATTCAGGGAAGGATGACAGTTTTCTTTGACAGAGTGCAGGCCATACTGAAATGCACAGGAAATTGCTGCAGAACACTGCAACTGTTCTCTCTTTTTTGAGAGTGGGATGCTGTGTGTATATGGAATACAGCTCAAATCAGTCCTGTTACAGCCAGTTTTTGCACATGATGTTTTAATGTTATGCTAATTTCAATCAGCCAGAGCCTGTATTTAACTAAAATTGCAGCGTGTAACTCTAGTGCCCTCAACTGCTCTGTCCACATGTAGATGTTTTTCATCATCACTTTGCTGCACTCTGAAAATGGACAAGATAAAGCATACAGTAAACCCTAATCTGTGTTGTGCTCCATTAAGCGCACTGTACTATGATTGGGCTGGGGATGGGGGGGGGGGGGGGTACATATATTAAGATTGAGTGTGATCAACTTGTTCTACAAATAGCATATTATTGGTCCAACCCTGGTAAATGGTTGAAGAATGACAAGGAAGGCTGGTCAGGTGTAGCTTTGCCAAGGCCAGGCTGTGGCAGCCAAAGGTTAAACTGACCCATTTAATGAGCTCATTAGGGCTTTTATCAGCACTTTTCAGATGGTCTGGCCCTTCATACACCAGACATGCTACCCAACCTGCTGTTTGCTTGTTTTTTTTCCACAGTGCTTGTGTAGCTGTAATAAGAAGTCATTTGAAGGACAGAGCATGCCCAGTCTGTTTATTTGGCATGGCTGGGCAGGCAGGCATGAGGCCAGTTCCCATCCAGTGTTACAGCTTGTACATTAGCACATCCATGCCCCTATCTACTGCTGGTTTTGTCTAATAGAACCCTAGTTTGTTCTCTGTGAGTGAATGAGGCCATTTTGAAGATGAGTTCAGGAACAAACTCAGTGACATTTAAAAGCTTTAGCAAAACAGGTAGCATACGGATCTAGTACTGCCCTTTTTCTAAGAAAAAGTTAAATACAATGATTTGCTGATTCTTTAGCAACATAAGCAATATAAGAAAAGACACACATACTATTAGTTTTCTGGCAAATAGAGGCAGAGGTGAAGCAGCAAAGTGCAATTTGTGTGTCAGTCAGTGTAAGTGAATGGATAATGTTCTCAGCACCAGAGAGAATTAAAGCTTGCAGGGGTTGGCAGTGGGGGAGGGGAGTCTAGAGGAGGGGGGACGGGTATTTAAATCAGTTTAAGATGAGACCCCTGTGCTGTTTCTGTGATCATACATAATAGAGGTTCATTAACTGCTCTCAGCATGTCATACTCACTCGCAGGAAGCTGTCCAAAGAGCCATTTTCCATGTACTCTGTCACTATCATCACAGGCTTACCTGTTGAGAGAGAAGGCAATAGAAAACAGAGGGGGTGTAAGAGAGAGAGAAATATAGAGAGAAGGAGAGAAAAAAGCAAGAAAAAGAAGGAGGAGTGAGTGTGTGTGTATGAGAGAGAGAGAGAGAGAGAGAGAGAGAGAGAGAGAGAAAGATTTAGGTTGACGATTTGAGAGAATACACTTTCTGGAGTTCTGCAATATGCTGACAGTAGCTCAATAAGAGAAGGATTTGTGAGTTTGAAAACTAACGAGCTATTTTGTGACAATTGAAGAAAAATGGCTTACATT
The DNA here is from genome assembly GCA_025802075.1 of Tenebrosternarchus preto. Classification (NCBI taxonomy): domain Eukaryota; kingdom Metazoa; phylum Chordata; class Actinopteri; order Gymnotiformes; family Apteronotidae; genus Tenebrosternarchus; species Tenebrosternarchus preto. The sequence goes on along the minus strand of JAOYMR010000006.1, from coordinate 29,165,635 downwards.
CAAATTAGTTGAAACTTTGACATGTTATTTTAATAGATATATGCCAAAATTCTTAGGTAGCAACATTTGAAAGTCTTTTCTGTAACGGCAATGTTTTGTCTGAGATAGGATTTACTGTTTTCAGTGTGGCCGCATAAAAAATAAATAAATAAATAAATAAATAAAATAAAAAAACAGTTAACAGTTTGCTTTTTTATGGGTTAGGTGAACAGGTTGGGCAGATCAGGTTGGGCTGCAAACTAGGTTGGCCCTGGGGGTTTCAACACATATGAGACATCATCTTCAGGTTGCCCATGACAACAGCATGGCTCACTGTCATCCTGGCACAACACCCTCGACATGATTGGGTTGGTCGTCGTAACTGTGACTTACTGTGGCCTAAGGCTGAATTTAGAGGTCTCACAAGGTCAGCTGAATTTAGACGTCTCATGAGGTCAGCTGAATTCAGAGGTCTCATGAGGTCACTGTCTGACAGCTTTATTCCCTCTCCCTGCTGGCCATAAATGACTGCTTTTATCATCCGCACCTTGCTCCAGTCCACACTTAAGGTTCACATACAGAAAAAGAGCCTTTAAATCATGGATAGTGTGATGACAGTGATGTGCTTCATGATATGCTGGCCTGACAGATGGGTTTTTTTTCTTCCTCTTGAACATGTACAGCCAACACCGCCAGAAAGATGTTGAGTCATATGTTGCTTGCCGTCTCGGTGGGAGATGTTTATATCACATTTACTGTTTATAGCACATGTACTGTTTATAGCACATCTACAGTTTTATCACATTTACTCCACAGAGCAGATGAACAGACCAAACTGTTACACAACAAGATGTGCTGCAGACTATTTTCTCCAAACATGAAGGCCATTTGTACTGCAAACAGATACTACTAAAACACCTTCTCCCATTTCAGTGAATCCTCAAGCATATTGGTAGCAGGCCTATAACTGTCACGGTCTCTCTCTCTCTCATTCACTCTCTCTCTTTCTACATATATCTACAACCACAAATCTAAAAATGCAAAAAAAACAAAAAAAAAACAAGAAACGTATTTACTTTACATTCACTTTTACTTATTTGACTGCAGACAATATGAATCCAAGAGATTTAATGTTTTGTCTGGTCTTTATTTGTTAATAAGCATCCATTCATGCAACTGCAGGGTACTGTAGTAAAAGATTAAAAGGTAATCAAAATTGCAGTGAAGTACACTGCAAGGTTTCCAGAGAAACAGTTTCTTACTTCCTCTCTATAGTACAACTGATGAAATTGAAGTACCTCTAAATTGTCCTGTTTCCCTGGTAACCTGGTCATTTCATGACATTTCTAGCCTATGAAGTACTAGTCTCATTTTATAATCAAAAGTTACTGCCACATTATATATGTCATGATATCAGCATCCTAAAATCAGCCTCTATGTCCTCATGAAGCACCCATTGCAGCTCCAAAAATACTGCGATTGTGCCAAATGTGGAGCCAAAGCAGCATGTTAAATGGGGTGTAAAACTCTCTGGATTATGAAGAATTAACAGAGCTAAGTTAATAAATCATGTCCCATCAGATGCTGATGTATGCCAGTCAGTCCAATCACATGCTGATGTATGCCAGTCAGTCCAATCACATGCTGATGTATGCCAGTCAGTCCCATCACATGCTGATGTATGCCAGTCAGTCCCATCACATGCTGATGTATGCCAGTCTCTCCCATCACATGCTGATGTATGCCAGTCTCTCCCATCCCTAATGCAAAACCACACATCCCAGAGCTGCTTCAGGCACATATGTGCTGGATGTTCATTGTCTCTGTCTATCTCTCTCTCACATGCAAACACACACACACACACACACACACACACACAAAATCCCAACAACAGCAACAATCCAAAGTCATTTACAATGAGCTTTCTTCTTATTTACAGTCAAAGGCCTAAAAGTGAGAGCATTGTAAGATTTATTAGACTAACATAATCCTCATTTTTTGAGGGATTATTGACATAAAAGGAAGAATTTACATTGCTTTGTGGTCACTGTTTGAGGCAGAATGAATCAAAAATTTGGCCAGAGTTTGAATTGGATTTTTTTTATTAGGCTGCAGTGTAACTAGTTCAGTGTAGTAATCTAGGACACCGGCCTGGTAACTTGTCATGAATTTGCCAGTTTCTTGACATTTGCCACACAACATGGTAAAAAACCACAATACCAAAAAAAACAATGAAGAATAAAGTAGAGAATTAATATTGCCTTGTTCAATAGCTGATAATAAAGGATGGCAATAAGAACGGGTTTTAATGATTCCTATTTCTTTATAAATGTCTTGTTAATATGCAGCACTTTTTCAGTACTTTTAAAGCACTTTATGTGCAACACATCGTGTACATTACTTTATTCCACTGAATCCATTCCAGATTCAGTTCAGTTTTTTAATCTCTATTTAACAAGCAGAAGCAAGGCTTATTAAAACCAGTGACAAACCAATGACTTCCATATTTCGCCTGACCATGAGCTTCACCTCATTAGAGGAAAAGGTCTAATCTGTAAAAACAATTCTGTAGGGTCCTGAGGGGAACTGTGGTAGGGATTAGACACACAGTCTTTGCTCGTACCATTTAATGGAGATTGATCTGCTGATATTTATGATACCAGGTGAATTTTGTCTCTTTGGAAATCAGCTCAAGATTACAAGAAAGCTGGTCAATAAAACTGTTTTCCTAAGCAGTGGATTTGCCTAAAGTAAACTAAAAACAGCTACTGTATAATATACCCCTCCAAAAATGGGCACTTAAGAAGAAAATCTAAAACCAAAACTTAAAAATGTAAAGATGATAAATTAATCCTAGGCCTAGATTTAACACACCTTTGCACACTAGAGAGTAATTATAAACTCTTGTTCCAGGTTTATTGCAAATATAACATTCATCTCATCTAAGAGGAGAAACTTACATTACAAATACCAAGTATAACACCTTAAAGCCTCTGTAAACTTGGTTTAAAAAATTGTTTAAAAATCATTTTAATAGTAAAAATATGCATTGGAATAACCATTTACCAATGCTATATTCAAGAGATATACATCTATTATTAGAACAGTCAGTTAAAAGCTCCAGAAAGAGGCTGAGGGTGTGCTACAAAAAGAGACTGAGGGTGTACTCCAGAAAGAGGCTGAGGGTGTGCTACAAAAAGAGGCTGAGGGTGTACTCCAGAAAGAGGCTGAGGGTGTGCTACAAAAAGAGGCTGAGGGTGTGCTCCAAAAAGAACCTGTGGGTGTGCTACAAAAAGAGGCTGAGGGTG
>JAOYMR010000006.1:29148355-29162248 GCA_025802075.1 Tenebrosternarchus preto | reverse complement strand
GGGTGTGCTACAAAAAGAGGCTGAGGGTGTGCTCCAAAAAGAACCTGTGGGTGTGCTACAAAAAGAGGCTGAGGGTGAACTCCAGAAAGTGATAGAGGTGAGTGACACGGCGGTTAGGATCAGTGTGGTTTAGCTGTATGTTTGAGCCATCTGACCAATATAAAACTTGAAAATGACAAAAACTATTATTCAAAATGCTGCACTAAGCTACCCAAACGCAGTTGGTAAACATTTTGCTAACATACTTATTTTGATAACTCTGATTAGTACCTTTGCAGACCTGACATCACATATGCCAAAATTAGTGCAACTAAACTCAAATCCAACATAAAAAAATTCAGAAAAAAATATCTCAACAGGAAAGATCATCATTCTTTGTCTGCCAGTTCAGTTTTGTCTGCCAGACAAATGTCTCACAAAAGCTCAGATAATAGAAAGATGATAATGATCAAAATAAGTAGAGAGCTTTCTACAAATACTGCCTATAAACCACTGAACACTAACACTGAAATGCTGATGACACTCACTGCGCGTGACCACACCCTCCAGCCTGATGATGTTGGGGTGGTCAAACTGTCCCATGATGCTGGCCTCACTCAGGAAATCCCGCCTCTGCTTCTCGGTATATCCCACTTTCAGTGTCTTGATGGCCACACAGATCTCTTTCTTGGATGGCAGTCTGAGACGACCACTGCAAACCTCCCCAAATTCACCTGCACACAAGGAATTCTTCTTATGTTTTATAAGTAACATCAAAAGTGAACTCTAATTAATCTTTGTTATGCCAAAGAGATTTGAATATTACCATGGAAATCCAGACAATTCTGAAAATACTATGAATTGTAATCAGGCATTGGTGGCTTGCTGTTCATGTACAGTGGTGAACAGATTATTTATTTTCATTCCGGAGAATGTTGCTCTGTGGGTTAAACATTTACATAAACTCAAGTCCACTTCCAACCTCTATAAGAAGCCAGATGACATTATTGAGATAGTTAGTGATATCATCACATAACCATCCAGGAAGGATCAGATACAGCTTATGTAATTTAATGTGCAATTATTTCCCATACAGGTTTGAAGAAGAGGGTAAAATCCTAGGTTGATATCTGGAGAACATTAACCAAAATATCTGCAAGCTGTCTAAACAGTGGCCCTGAAAGACTTGGCCAGTGTACAGACAATGCTGACCATCCTGAAGTATAGCTTTGCTTAATCCCCTATAGCAGTCAGGCTGATAGGATATGCGGATAAATGAGTCTATACCATTCACAGCAGCCAACGTGAACACTAGCAGATCACCTTTCTAGTAATACACCTCAATAAATTATTTTCTTATTTCTTTTATTTTCCTAAATCAAAAATCAGGAAATTTTCAACATTACGGGTCCAGTGTAGCAGAGGGCTAGGCCAGTAAGTCATAAAGCCTGATGTTTATACTATGGCTTCACAGTGGCATCTTAGGAGTGAACCCATAGAGTATCATCCCATTATTTTCTTGGTTCTCCTGTATTGGTCTGTGTAAGAGTAAATCATGAAGTATTATCAAGATGTCTGCCCTACCATTTAATATATTAGGAATGTGGAGCATGTGGAAGAAAGGAGGTGAAAAATAATATCTCAGCTAGCAGTGCTCTCCATTTACCCATAGTCATCTGTTCAGGCAGCAGAGTTACTAGTAAAGGCAATGAGGTGATGAGGAAGAGTGCTGAGACAGATGGTCACCCGTCACAATTAAAAGCACACGCCTCCAGCTGAGGTGCTAAAAGCTTCTCATCTACACTGCATGCTGCATCTGTCCTGCAGGTAACAGAATATTATCTCTCCACAAACTGAGGGATGATGCTGCATACCTGCACCAACTACTTTGTCAATGGCAATACAAGATGCATCCAGCTCTTTGGCAAATTCGTGTACAGCCTGGCTGGGGTCCTCGTACGTATGAGGATCCACATACGTCCTGATACCAGGCAGTCGCACTGAAATCAATAGAAGATTTTTTATTGATATTAGAATAGTGTAATAATGACTAGATCTAGTAAATTATACTGATTAAATAACAAATTAGAATACACAAAGAGCAACCCTGCATTCATAATATATTGAAACTAATTACATGCTGTTAGACTTCATTAATCTTTCTTTGATTTTAAATAATACTATAGAACGTTTTTTAAGAAAAAGCTAAATAATTGGAAAATGCTATATGAAGATGTCATCGAGGTATACACTTACAATGGCCGTTGCCAAAGTGAAGTCGCTTTTCATCTGGATGTTTGGATTTGCTATAGCCATAAAACCTGCCAATCAGAATATTGAAAGGCAATAATTAATGTCAAAGACTTTTGCATGAGCTTGCTGCTACTCTACACTATTCTGTTGAACATCTAATGACTGAAAGGACAGAAGTCAGAACCAGGAAGACCTGATGACTACACTTTGCTGTGAGGCAGAGCAGTATTTGAGGGTCTTACAATAAACCATAGATTTATGCACTCTTTCAACAGAGTAACCTGCCAAGATCAGCTCTCTGCATAACTCGACACTCTAACCTCATAGTGCCCATTACACAAAGTAAAGTAGAAGCAGGAAAAATAATACAGTTTCTGCCAAGTGAACCCTCCAGAACTATATATAGGCAATTGACATGCAGGGACATCATCTTCTCTGTGCACATCTTCATCCAGAGGATTTGAGGGGTGGGGAGAGAGGCCGTGGAGGGAGGCGTATAATGGCAAAGTGACAGCTTCAAGATGACCAAATATAAGCCCTTGTGAAGCTGTTGTTTGAGTGACAGACGGACCTGCCAATCACAACGTAGAGCACCACTGTAAGGAGAATGATAGCCACAGCAGAGGAGATGGCAATCAACACCACCTGACTGTTTTCGCTGGAAATTGAGAAAGCTAGAAAAGAGAGGCAGAAAAAAGAACAGAGAGACAATTAGAGAGTGTCTGCTAGACAAGAAAATAAGTTCTACAGTTAGAGAAAGTGATGAGGCTTGTAATTTGTGATTCTTTCAACACTGTTCAAATAAGCAGGTTACCATCTTACCTTTAAGCCATTATGTCCGTGCCAAGAATTTTAACTTAATTTGTTTATTTATTTATTAATCATTTTAGCGATTACCATACCATATACATTAAAAAAAACTAAATCTTTTAAATAAGCCCTGTGTTTTGATAAAGTGCCAGATGAACAAATCAAACAGTTTCTGGGTCATAGGATCTCAAATTTAGAACTTTTCCTGTTTAGACTCACAAATGAATAATGATAACTATCATCTTAGAAGGACTATGTCATCATTTTACATTTTATGCACATGGAGACATGACCAGCTTGGTAACCTGGATAGATGAAAACGCCTGCAAAATATCATTCCATTCCATGACTGTGCATTGATTTCCTAGAAATGTTAGATTAGAAAAGGCACAAAAGTGTATGCCTCTGCAAACAGGATCTCTTTATATGGTACTCACAGCACTCAAAAACCACATGGTTTAGTGTGGGGACAGTAATGACAATGACAAGCCCTTGCTGTCATTGGTAGTCCCAGCCTGAGGGACTAGGGTGTAACTGAATGCACATAACAATTCTAGGACCTCAAAATATAAAATGTAAGTAATCTAGGACAGTCTCATAAACACCACAATCTAAAGGACATTTAGACCAATCAAATTACACAAGGAATGCAAGATCTGACTACTGACAATAAGTGAGAACATAGAACATGTCTAAATGTTTAACGTGTCCTAAAACCCCTATGTGTGATTTCTAAAACCCAGGCTTGGTTTAAAGACATCTTAAATGTCAGGAAATTTGAATGTGTAACTGGAGCAGTTGATGTTTGCCTATTGTATCAGTACCGAGGTGGGGAGTGGGTTAGAGCTTACAGTCAGGGCTGGTCTCAAACTCAAACTTGCGGCTGATGCTGCCATATCCTGCGGCAGTTCGAGCTCTGATCTGCACCAGGTAACTGGTATCAGGTTTCAGTCCATTCAGAGTTACATTTGTGCCCTTGGATCTGAGGATGGTGTAGCTGGTCTCTTGTTCCTGCTTCAGGAAAGATTGGGGACAGACAGACAACAGGGAGAGAGAAAGAATGTTAATACAACAGAGACACCCATGCACACAGTACTGACTGAGCAAATCTGAAATATTTCTGTTTGGAGTAAACTGTTTCCATGCAGAATTATTTGTGTGGGTGGCAGGGACTAGTGAGTCCTCACATTGGGCCGGTCTGTAGGTCAGAGGAAAGCATGTTCAAACTGATGCACATACCAGACCTGCTGTAGACAGTGCCAACCCTGCTTGATAAACTGCCACCTATATTTTAGGACTTTTCTAAAGATCTCAGGGGTACAGTGATCCTCTCTACTGGGTAAAAAAAACACAATGGAGCATTTTTGCTTTCAAACCATTGTTTCCAGATGTGTCTCTGATGGGGTAAAGCAAGAGCAGTAGAATGAACAGGGTGTGAAGATTTAAACCATTTACTGTAGGAACTTCAGAAGGAAAGGAGGATTTTCTGCTAACAGTAGGATCAGTCAACCTCCACAGTTATCTTCTATGTCCATCGGCCTATGCCCAGCCAGGACAATTTAAGAGTTAACAGAAATGGTCTCTGCATTGTGCACTATCTCTTACTTACCCGTGCCATTTCAGTTACGTTACCCTATGCTGGAGTAATTCACAGCACACAAGGTTGAAATAATTATTTGAAAATCAGTATGTGACTCTGTCTAGATAAAACACACTAATTGATAATAGTACACAGCAGTCTGAGTACAGGAACTGGAAGGCTGCTGTCACAAAACCTAGAATTAGCTTAAAAAAAAATGGGTAAAAATATATTTTTATGTTGTTCTTCAAATGCCTCTATACAGTGGTAAAACTTTATACTAATTACTGTGTTTCATAAATACTTCCATAAATAACAGAAATGCAGGACTGCATTCTGCTAAAACATACACATACAGTATTATTTAGCAAAGTTCTCTCACTAAACCAGTCATGACCTAGGATTTAGCTTCATTCCTATTTCAAATGACAAGGTTTTATAAAGAAAATGCAGTAAAAAGGTCTCAAAACCTACAAATGTGCAACACTGGTTTTATGGTCAAATGAGCACTTTAAAATAAAGTAATTCTTGATATCTGGGAAGATGAAACCAATACCGTATATCCTATTGTGTGTGTCTTTGCAGAAGTCATAAATCTTTTCACAGGTTGTCACTGTTCACTGCTCACGACACCATGTGATCCCCTGGAAATCACACACAGGTGTGTCCAAACTGTTTCTGCTAGAAGTATTCTTACCATATGGCCCAGCTCTGCATCAGCCACATCCAGACGCTCTGGTTTGACAAGCCCTGCGATTGTTTGCGACTTTTTTGACTATGCTATTGGTGGAATTTAATATGCTTGTCATGTTCTGGTTTTGCAATCTAAATACTCCAATCTGGGGTTACTGCCTCAGCCTCCATTGAAAAAAGAAATTGTGTAAATAGAAAATGTATTTCAACAGGCATTCCTTCCATTCAAGCCTCAAGAGAAATAAACACTGCCAAATTAGAGAAATCTTTACTGTTTCCTTTACTCTCTTAGATTAATATGATAAAGCAAACAAAAAATTTACAAATGTGCATTCTCACCATCTTTGTTTTTCATTAAGAGAGCTCAAAGCCCTATCAGCTATTTAGGCTCATTTTGCACAGATTTTATTTGACAGATTGAAAAGTCTAGATTACACAATATCTGGAAACTATGCTTACTGGAGGACACATGGTTGCAGACACACAAATTGTGAGCCACATGGCACTAAACACATCATTTCACACACATACACAAAGAGTAGTAACCTGGCATTTAGCAATGTAGATGTGAATTTTCTATGGTCTTCTTTTCAGAGAAGCATTGAGTGTCAGATCCTCACAGTGGCAGACCCTCACAGAAGCTTTATCAGTATCCATACATATTTAATGCATTTTATTGAAACATTCAGTACCATTTGATTTTCTGACATACCCGATAATTCTGTGTTTTGGAATATTCTTTAGGGACTTGCAGTGTGCTCCTGTGACCATAGTGTGCTCTTTCTCAGTTGGTGTGTTATCCTCTGCCAGCCTTGATCAAGGGACTCCCTAGGTGCTACCATGGCTAGCCCTGGCTTTTCTGCATGACCAGTTGTGTTGGATTTGGGCAACTCCACCCATGCCTGTTGAAGCAATGTCTCACAAGCATGTATAATGAACAGGAATCAATGGGTGACAGACTAGATTTGATTGTGGAAGGTGGATGTTATGCCACCCGGGGTCAAACAAGACCATGTTAGATCAGAGGACCCCAGAGTGAACATGTTAGATCAGAGGACCCCAGAGTGAACATGTGCCTGGCAGCCAAACCAGCCCTAGATGAGCTGCCTATTCTCACAAATAAGGAGATTATGGCCAACCCACAGCATTTCACAGGCTCAGATTTGGAGCCTGACTGATCACACTGAAAGACATTTTATAAAAGCTCCCTGTAGCACAGGGGTCTGTCACACCTCAATGGACGTGCTTTTGGCAGTGGCCTGGATAGTGGTATCGGTATATCTGATGTCAACATTTTCAGTAGCTACTCAGTAGAAAGAAAAGTATAATAAACCTCAACAAACCAATATTTCAAATCAAGTTGAACCAATCTACCTTGGCATAGGTAAAAAGGTTTTACTGCAATATTTCATGGTCAGATGTTGTCAATATTGTTAATTAATCATTTTCACACAGTTAATATAATATAAAACTGATTTGTCTGGAAAGGTTCCATAATATATGCTACTGATCTCTTGTCAAACTATTTATGGAGAACTGAGTATGGACAGTTCATACAAAAAGTAACTACTGGTAAAAACACTGTTAGCAAGTTCTAAGCAAAGAGATTTGCTCTTTCTATGCTAAACACTTTTCACTTTTTGAAACACTAGAAGCCTGTCTACAATTTGGTGCATATTTTATATGAGTGAGAATGTGTGTGTGTGTGTGTGGTCATGCAGTCAAGTCATTTAACCGCTAGACAATGGAATGTTTTTTCTGCGGGGAGAATTTTGGCCCATTGCCATTAGAGACCAAGGCTTTCTTTCACACCCTCAGATCCCCTGCCAGCCTGGGAGAGGAGGCTCCCACCATGTCAGGACCTATTGAGTGCCAAACCCAGATCCCAGAATTCTACAGGCCGCAGGCCTGAAGAAGCCATTACCCACTTCATGCAGGAGCAGAAGACTTCCCAGTGTCTGACAGCACGAAAAAGCTGAACACTGACCCACAGAAGCTCTCATGGCAGCTTGAAAGAACAGCATTGATGTGAGACTAACAATGCTCAATCTGCTATTTAGCATATTAAGTCAATCAGGGCCTAATTCCTATATGCTTGATTAATCCTATGGCAGCTGCAGCAGACCTGAGAAAGGCTGCTTGAAGTTGCTCATGACAAGGCAGCATGGGCTTGAGATTAAAGTTTCATTTTACTGGCTTTTTGCACAAGCAGCTTTGATCAGCAAGTGGAGTTTAGAACACTGCATCTCCCCATGCACTGGCTCAGGCCAAACTGAGATAATATGATGCTTCCACTCAGTGCATCAAAAAAGATGACCAGCCAATATGAGAGAAATTCTGGATTAAAAAACATTAATTCCAGTCAAAACATCACTCTCAACAGACATAGGCATGCATTATGCTATTAAACTAAGCCTCTGTAGATGTGCTTTTTAGAAGCTGCATGAACTAATGACCTGAAACATGCCCTCAGTCATGTGCCACTGTACTTTCGATTAAGCTCCCTAATGAGGCCAAAGAGAAGGATGGAGACCCAGTTTAAATGCTAATAATGTTGAATGTACAGGACGAGTACAGATTAAACTGCCCCCACCTTCTCATAGTACTTGACCTCGTAGTCCAAGATGATTCCATTGGGTCTTTCTGGCTCCAGCCAGGATAGTGAGATGCTGTTCCGGGATGTTCTGTCCTTTCTGATGACCGTGACAGCGGATGGAGCTGCAGGGAGAGATGAAAAGAAAGGGAGAGAGAGAGGAACGGGGTTGAGAGAGCGGGAAAAGAGGATTAGCTTCTTTCCCTCTGCCTGCAACTGCATTACGTGTGCATAGAACTTGAAGTTCACAGGAAGTTCAGTGGACATTTTGATTCAGCTATTTGCATCCTGTGAACCCCTTAGATCTAATTGAGTTGGTTCTCCACTGGTGGCTGGTTTCAAAGTTGGGAAAGTTGAGGATGTCAAGACAACAATGCAGCTGCCTAGAATTTGCTTTTCAGTCAATGGCTATTATGTCTATTTCACAAAGAAAGAGGCCACTGCTTGTCCAAGCCTTCGTTTTTTATCTTTAAGGACAACATGCTTCCAGCATCAGACTCTCATGTCTCTGTGCTCAGGCAATTCACATGGTCTCAATCTGTGATCATAATTCAAGTCAGAATTCATCCTCCCTCCTCCTGCCTGGCTCACTGACATTTTTTAGTTTTACAGCTTTTCTAATTGCAAGCCAGCATGGAGGCCATGAAGGAATTTGACTGGCAATGTTTTCATTTTATTAGACCACAGGAAAAAACATGTTGTTCTTTGAAATGTTCAAGCTTTTGTTGATTGTGAATATAAAGTTTTGAAATGCTGCCTTCCCCATGACAAGTTTTTTCCTGTTAATGAATCCAGATGGACACAGTCTGTTTCTGGTTGCACTCCTACACAGCATTCTGATAAGGTATTTTTTTAGTGACTACTATTTTTTATAGTGACTGCAGTTTTACTAGATGAGATTTATGGCACATGAGCTATGGACCATTTTACAGTGTATTACCCTCTTGAGCTCATGAGTACAGCACGTATGCCAGGCCAAGAAAGAAAGCATTAACAGTCTCTTAAAGTCCAGCAAAAAAATTAGTACTATGTAGGCAACTGAATAATGTTCACTTACAAAATTAGAAACTATTAAAATTATTATTACATTTCAGTTAGAACCCAAAGCCAGGGCACAAATAGTTGGCATTTACAGGTGTGGCCAGAAGTACAGTTGGCAACTACTTTGTTTCATGAAAGCTTCAAATGATCTTCATAAAATGCATCATAAGTTAAAGGCAATAGGAGGATCAACAGGAGAGTGGTTCTGTGGGTTAGGGTTAGGGTTAAGAGTATCTCTCAACAGAGATATATCTCAGACACATCGCTTATTTCACCCTGCTCCTCATACTCTTAAAGAGGCCCCACAATGGTAGGGAAAGGATCCAATACTACACTTTATAGAACCCCTCCTCTCCTCTCCATACTGTCCTATTAAACCTTCCCATACAGCCAGTCCAATGAGACTAAAGACTAAATAATTGTTAAAATAAGAGAATATTACAATGATATCTAGTTCTCCATCATTACCAGCATTAGCTTTGTTGTAGGTCTGCATTCAGACATGGCAGATGTGAGCAGGAAACTATGGTATGTCTGATGACACCCAGTTAAAATGGTAAATACAAATGTTTTAAAGCTTTTATAAGCCAAGAGGCCAACACTATCCTAACACAGAGGGCAGTCCTCATGGACTGTGTCCTCATGGATGGGCTCCAAATGTTGCCTGTGTTTAGGGGGAGTGGGATGTGCTTGACATGCTTGGAGTCCCTCGTAAAGGTGCTCTCTGACGGAGAGAATAGCTGTGGGATAATAGCATTGGATTAGTCGTTTATGTGTCTATCCCCTGTTCCCATTTGCATTTTATATGGCCATAGAGGTACTAGCCATATTGGCCAAGATCAAGGGAGTAAAGTTGTGGTAAAAGGGGTCATGCTCCGATTTGTTTAAGATTTTTTAAAAAAGCATAATGATGAAATGAAACACTCATTTTCATTCACTTCATAAACTGGGCAGTGAAGGGCCAAACAGTAGAGCAGCACTTCAGCGATCCAAAGCAAATACAGTCATGGTGAAATAAAATGGAGTAAAGCGGCACTTTATAGTGTAACAGATATAGCGATTTTATACACAGTGAGAGTAACAGTATGCAGAGACACAGTTACTCTGATCAGAGTAACTGCACAGATGATTCTCTGGATATTCATGAAATGTCTCCATATATTTATTTATTTTATACAAACTGATTGCATCACTAAAATGATACTGGGATGTAAGTTGATTTAGGTTAGCCTTGCAGCCTCTTACCCACCTTTCAATCAAACAATTTGAGGTGCATAATTTTTTATAATAAGGAGTACATTCACCAATAAAAGTTCTTAAAGCATCAGGCTCTGGCAGTCACTCCTATTAACAGATCACAGCTGTGACAACATGTGGAAAGCTAATACCACACAATGAGCCAGAACACAATAAAATATCAACAGACTCATGAGGTCAGTTCAGTACAAAAGCCAATAGAGCAGTGATACTCAGTGATACAGAATGCAATATTTATTCAAAAACTTTCATTTATGTAAAGAAGTGGAGCTATCTTAATCCAATAATCCAATAGTGGAGCTATTTTAATCCAATCAACAGTGTTCAGGAACATTTCACTTCACAGTCATGACATCACATGCCACAAGCATTTCCTCATTATTATTAAAAACACATCCTTATCTAGGAAAAGCTGATACTGCATAGATAAAAGATTAGCTAAGCATATCTCAACTCTCTTCTCCATGACAGTAGGAATTTTATGAGGTTTAGAGCAAAGTTAACTTTTCCCTATGGTAAAAGGGTGAAAAATGATCAATCCTCAGCCTTTGATCTACAGTAGTCCTCTGCCTACTATTTTATGACACCAAACTCCAAAGCCTATAAGCTCAGCTCCAAAGCCAGCTCTAAATCACCCAGCAGGTCCTGCACCTATCATTTTAAAGACAGGGCAGGACTGACATAAGAGACAGAGACCTGGGCCCCAAAAGGCTCAAGAACACCACTGCTCATCTTTACAGAGGAACCTCTAATGGAATGGGAGGCAGATGGCCCTTCAGACTTTATAGTAACCTGAGGAGTCATGACCTTCAGTCTAACAGGACTCCAGTACCTCCGGATGAATATGTGCAGACACAGCACAGAATGGATCAAAAGTAGAGAATGAAAAATAGACTTGCTGAGATATTATTCTTTTCCTAATGGAATTTTGAGCTTTGTTGCACATCACTCCCATGAAATTGAATTGTCTTTATGAAAATGTGGCAACACATGAATATGAATTTTGCAGGAATTCCATTTTGGTCAAATGCCTTTTATTTAGTGTTTCCTAAATTAAGTGTTTCCTATCAGTGTTTGTTAGCACTGTGTTATACAGTCAGTCTCTATAAGCAGTTGTGATTTTCTGGCTTTTCTTGAGAAACGTTAGTAGTAAGAGGCAGAGGTTTATATATTTAGCATATAAAAGTTAGTTTAATTTTCCAGGCAGTTTGTTTAATAAATTTTGCACTACCTACTGACTTGAGCTAAGATCCAGGTGGTTGGTGCAAAAATTCAAGGGGAATTTGTATCTTCTTAACCTGAATATATATAATCCTCTATATATAAGGCCTAGAGCAGTAAAAGGTACTGTGAAGCCCTCACCTGCTTGATTGGTAGTTATGGTGACAGCAGCGTACTGCCGCAGTGCAGGGGCCAGAGAGGAGACTCCATTCTGCGCTTCAATCTCAAAGGTGTAGTTGGTGTGCGCCAGCAGATCTGCCACGGTCACAGTGGTGTTGGTGAGGTCTGAGGCACGGGGCAGGAAACGCACAGTGCCTCTGCACGGCTCACACCGCTTGGATCCGCTCCAGCAGCGCTTGCACACAACGTTGAACGTCGTGTCCTTCCGGCCGCCCGTGTCTGCTGGCCAGCTCCAGTCCAGGATCACCGAGGTCTCGTTAATGACTGAGATCACGTTCCGAGGGGCTGAGGGAGGACCTGAAGGAAAAAAGGGTCGGGGAGGAAAACACATGGCTACCATTCACCTTTTAAACACACTGATACCATTCACCTTTTAAACACATGGCTACCATTCACCTTTTAAACACACGGATACCATTCACCTTTAAAGCCAGACATTTGATGTTTGTCAAAGAATTTGCTAAACTTGTCTTCACATCTTATGAGTTTCTCATTAGGGCAATCAGTTTTGAAGTAGATACCTTGTAATTCATATCTCATGTTGTTTGATATATACAGAATTATTAATTGCATTTTTACTTACATTTTTACTTTTCTTAGCAGGACTTTTATAAGCTTTGTAATTTAAGATTTGGGGAGGCTCGAGGATGTCTAGGTTCACTTAAGGTTAAGGAAAGCTGTTATAAAAAGGCAGTAGGAATAAGGCTCCTTCAAAAGCCTTTCACTTGAAGGGAAAAGCAGACACCAATTCCATCACAATTTCAAAGACAGTCTGAGATATGCCCCTCCCCCCACCCACCCAAAACATATTTTTTTGAATATTCATAGCATTTAAGGACTAAACCTACATAATAATCCCAAAGCTAAAATCAAGTCTATGTTTTGTTGATGTTAGTAAGGGGGTTAATAAAAAAAACATATCGCCCATTCCTGGAGCACTGCTGCGTTCCAGGAATGTGTTCATAGCTTTTAGGAGATGTCAGTCAGAGTTACGAAGACTGGATAAGAAGTCTTTTTAACTTTGATTGACATCTCCTAAAAGCTATGAATGATGGAAAGATTTAATACCACATCCAGGAACAGAACATTGCACGAATGATCCCTCCACACAAATACTGAAGATGATTCACTGCCTTTCTGCACTTCCCAGTGGCTTTGCCTTGACTGGGACAGAACATTAGCATTTAAGTTGGGTCAAAAGCAGAATGTACCAAAATGACCACTTAATAAGAACTTGCATGCTTAAATATGTGCTTAATAAGTACTTGCATGCTTAAATATGGACTTCCTTTGCAATTTCCTTAGTAAATATGAAGGAAACACAAATTCAAAAATGAGAAGATTTACATTTTACAAGATAGTGGCAGAGATACACTCAAGGTTTCCTGTATAGATAAGCAGGAATAGCACGAAGTGAACTCATTTTCCTGTATCGGATGGATATGAGCCATGATTCAGATATCACAGTGTAGCAGTTAACAGACTGGCCAGCCTGCAAGGGGGGGCTACGGAGTGCTGAAGTGAGCTCTTCATTACTCACACACATAGTCCCCATCTGACAAGGAGTTCTGCTTTCTGCCCACAAAGGTGTGACTGCAACATTCAGAACCACTACAGGCTAAAAATCCCACTGCCACAACACTTCAACCATGCTGCAGTATTACTGATAAATGTTCCAGATATTTCTTCCTGCTTACTTTATACATTGGGAATTTATGCTATTGCATATAGACCTTTATAGGATCATATAGACCTTTATAGGGTCATATAGACCTTTATAGGGTCATATACACCTTTATAGAGTCATACAAAGGAGACAGGTAGAAATAAACAGGACTATTTATGTATTTTAAAAGTAGAGATAACTTTGAAAGATCTGGCCATGATTAAAAACAGGACCTATTATGGGATCCAATATAAACTTCAAAAATTATATAGTGATAATTCACAAAATATCTAAATGTATGATGCAAAAGACAGAGGAAATATACAAAACAATTCTAACACAATTTGAAAGTTGAATTCTCCAAGGAACTCTGTTTGACCTTCACAATTATAGATAAAATATATATAACAATATAGTTCTTTCCAAGCACTATAATATAGATAACATCATAGAAGGCCTCACTTTAATTGCAGGGACACTCTCAAAGCCAACCTAAAAGCTAATATATTGTAGTTAGGGTAGTGTTCATACATCTTGGAATGAAACTCACACATGCTGTGTCAGCACTTTACTGCTCTACTCACACACGCTGTGTCAGCACTTTACTGCTCTACTCACACA
>JAOYMR010000006.1:29086157-29102052 GCA_025802075.1 Tenebrosternarchus preto | reverse complement strand
TACCATTAATGACAGCAATGAGTGTCCTGAAGCTACCCAAAGTCCCATGCAACTCAGACAGCAGCAACACAATGAAAATCACATGACAAAAATTGTGTGGGTGAAAATCACCCGGCGTTAGCGTTCTAGGGTTAAGAATCTATTTATGGTGAATCAAGACTATCAAGAGTACAAGTTCAAGAGTATTTATGTGCATTTTCACAGGAATGATTCTGGGCTCATTTGTAGGAGGAGCTTGTGGTTTGTTTTCACACAGAAGAATTACATCTGAAATATATAACAGACACACAGTAACCTTGCTCCAATCCTATGAAAGTGTGGTTTTATATGACACACTGATGCATAATAGCAATGGGTAGCTTACATTAAATACACTGCAGCTTTATCCCTGTCATCATGAAATTTGAAAAGTAATGTGATAATATTAGTGTCACGTTACAAAATGAAATGATCAGGTGTAGCCCCACCAGTGACCAGAGACCTATCCTGAGCATTAAAACATGTCATACTTGATCAAATGCATCAGATTCAAAACACACATCTGTGCCATACTGAAAAAAGGCACAAAAATGCCCATACATTCAAAATGCATTTCAGGTAGCTGAGGAACTTGCATCATTTTAGATTCTTTAATGTATTTTGCTCACACCAGAGCTCATTTAGAGACTGACCTGCCTCTGGGCTATACTGAGGACCTGGGTTCAGAAAAAAAACTCTAGCATGAAAATGTTCTCACTGCATTAACAAAACACACTAACAGAGAAATCTCCTGAATCAAACTAACAGAGATATCTCCCAAAACACACTAACAGAGAAATCTCCTGAATCAAACTAACAGAGATATCTCCCAAATCAAACTAACAGAGATATCTCACAAATCAAACTAACAAAGATATCTCACAAATCAAACTAACAGAGATATCTCACAAATCAAACTTGAATGCACTCTAACACTGCTTTATAAAGATGTGAGGGAAAAATATTCAGGGAAGAAGTGTGGTATATATATTAGACATACTGGTGTTGTATATACATTTTAAAAAAGAGTGTACTTTAGCAGGATCACACTTACTGAATATCAGCTTGGCTGTGATTATCACATGGCTGTGTGATCACATCCATGTTGATATTCAGTACAGTATGACTGATGTGGTGACTGATGACACAAAGACGTGTATGTGTAAATACTTACATGTGAATCTCAAAAGGAAATGTGGGCAGGAGTTGATGCAATCTAAGATGATCTCAGACTGATCTTAGCTGATCTCAGACTTATCCACCGATGTATGGAAAAGAGGTTGTCACTTATAGCAAAGGGTAACCTGTAAACAGAGATGAAATTGCCTTTATTCGTATTAATGATAATGATGATGACAGTGTTTAAAGCTTCACAGGATGTTAAGGATTCTCCAGCACAGGGAATGGAATCTCTTAAGTGGTGGAGTTACCTTGTTAAAATCCAGTAATAAGAATGGCAGCAAGTTAACTGACTTGCACTCACCTGTCTAGATGCTGGCAGCAGTTTGAGTAGCAGTGTGTATGTAGAGAAGGACATAATACTTACCTTGCGGTAGTATCAAGAACCTAGTTAGACTCCGAGTCTAGCTAAGGTTGTAAATATTGTAAATACTTACTTTTTCTGTTTACTTTTTGTGTTTTCTCTACTTCCGATATGCTGTCAGTTTGCACAATAAAACCCAAATTACAGTAATTAAAGTATTTAATTACTGTAATTAATAACAACAGATAATGATTTGTTTATGCAATAATTTTGCTCCATAAACACAAAAAAGTTCAGCAACACAAATATTTTCCAGCTCTCTCTTGCTATGCTGTGTAGGTCTGTTTCCTTGGACCAGCTACTTTGTATCATGTACATTTGTCTGTGTTTTTCCATCTCCTGATTAAGTTGTGATACAGTCTAAAGCAAATGATGATAAGGCAAATTAATGTAACTAACTGAAAGCATCTGTAAAATAGACTAATAGTAATATATGTGTAATTCAAATATGTATAGTTGAAAGTGCACGGTTTTAAAAATTTTAGACAATTCAGGATTATTTTACATATACAACCACAACAAAAAAATATTCCTAAAATACACAGTAGTTTGATCTTCCTTACTGCATAGGGTTTGCAATCATACTTCATGCTTACAGACATAATTAATCTCCAAACTCAGCACTTCCACACATGGAAAGATTTGTCTATCTGTAAAGTTAAAATTTGTCTATAATTCTCTTGAAGTCAGTAGGTTGAAGTATAACTTTGCTGCATTAAAATCTGTATCTTTAATATGTTACACACAGTACTGTGTACAAGTGTAAAAAACTGCCCCGAAAACATATTGTAAATGATTAATCAAATGATCATGACCAAGTATGTATAAGCACATCAGTGCTGCCTAGATTGTAAAACCAGAGGGTGCTTACAAAAGCCTGATTCTATGAAACTCTGCAGTACATTTCCTGTTGTTATAAGGCTGTTAGTGTGTAGCCCGCCTTATATAAGACACTCTTCTGGAAAGCTTCTGCTCAGAGTCAAAGAATTATCCCTTACCAATTAATTAATCACATCCCTTAATTATAGCAGAGTTTCTGTCAAATGGCAATGACATAGGTCAAGAACAAGATGGGAGGGAAGTGATATAAACCAGTCTTTCCAGGTTTCAGTTATACATTGCTGAATCACCATGATTACTCTTATGACAGTTTGGGTTGATAAACTATATTCCAAGCTTATATGTGTCTATAGTGTGGACTATGGAGAATTCCAAATTAAAAGATCTGTCTGCACTCTTTGATTCTGTAAAATGTATTCTCATTTCAAATAAAAAAGCCTAATGCCAATCCTGGCAATCCAATTTGGAGGCAAATTATTAAGAAAACAAAACTTTTGAAAGCACTTAGCTGTGTCTGCTCATTTACAGCTGAGTGCAATTACAACCTTAATTGTGTTTATAACCATGCCACAACAAGAGCCTCATATGGTTCTTCTGACTGGGGTTTGCTACATGTTTATAGACCAAATGTTAGTTTCACATAGTGAAAGACCATTAGAATTTCACATAGTGCACAGCTCACTCACCTTACGAAAGACACCACAACCTTGCAAGCTCTCCACAGGGGTCATAAGTTAGACATCTTGGTGTTTTCCTGAAATAAGTCCACCACCTTCGGAAGGCTTAACAGTGACATCTGGTATCCCAGATACACTCACATGCAAGCTCACTTTTAAACTAACCACTCTTAGAGCATCCACAGGTTTGCTATAAATGAAAAGGGTTTAAAGACTGATAGCAATAACACACAAACACGCACACACACACACACACACACACACAAACTGTTAATTTATACAAATTTTAAAGTCTATACATATTTTTACATATCCTTTTACATTACAATCATAGCTGAAGTGCAAAAAATCTTCAGAAAGCTTCTCTCTGTGATGTATGAGCCCCGGAGGGTTCCAAGAAGCCGACAGGACTCACATTAGAATATATATATATATATATATATATATATATATATATGAACCGCCTTATTTTCGGTTTTGTTAGTACAAACGTTGAACAAGGACAGCGACAACAACGTCTACACCTACAGACCCACAACACATTGTGACACATACACGCTTTTAAACACTCACCCTGACGAGATACAGGTGTATTACAAACACAACAAGCTCATTCACACGTCACGCCCAACACACTCGAACATACATATACGCTCATTCATACAACACGACAACAGAACACACCTCCACACAGACACACCCACACAGACACGAGACAGGGAAGGCGGCCAGGATGGCCTCCGTGACAGAGCCCCCCCTCAAGGTGTGCTTTCTCACGGAGCGCCCCAATGGCCGCGGACCGCCCCCCGGCCCCTACCACCGGCACAGGACCGGAGAACGGACATCACAGCCACCAGTACTTCCCCAGGAGGAGCCACCCTCCGTGGCAGGGCCAGTCTCCGCCGTCACGTCCTTACGCCACTCTCCCAAGGGTTGACGACGACACTGTTGGAACAAACATTGGGAGAAACACGGTTAGGGGCACGCTAACAGGGACAGACACTGGCACAGGCACAGACACAAACGGTAATACAGAAACGTTAACATACACAGTGACATTAACAACAACTGGAACAGACAGTGGTATTAGGAGCGGGGATCCCCCGAGTCCAAAAGGCCAGCCCCCCAGGCCTGGCAGCTTCCCCACTGCCCCCTGGGTCCCTCCGGCTGGGACTCGGGGTGCGGATGCCGGCGGTGGAGGGACGGGAGCCACTTCATTTAATGAAGCATTTTGCTGAGTGAAAAATAATTTGTGTTCAATGGAAAGTAATCTTCATGTCACGTCTCGCTGGACACCCAGATCGCTGGCCACGCCCACCAATTCCACATTGCCTCGCTCTCAATCACCGGTATATTGAGTGCACCTGGCGCTCATCAATGCACTGACTATTTAAAGGCAACGCACAGCACTCTCAGGGCTGTACATTAGCCCAGCTTGTCGGACTGCTTACACAGCCTCTGTTTATCCACGCTGCTACCAGTTTGTGTGTGCAAGCCGCAACATTACAGCCATACCGGTAAACCGCTATAATATATAACATGTAAACAATAGAGACCGCTATATTGTTTACATGTTTCTCTTTACGTATTGAATGCGTTGTTACGCCACTGGCAACTCTGTTCTTAAATAAACCTTTAAGCATGTTTCCAGTAGCGTCTGCTTCTGCTCTCTCCGACCTGCCGTCACATCTTCACCTAATAATAAGAAGCTGACAGATGAGACCCATGATTATCGGCTGTCTAGCCAATGGCCTTTACATTTATCATGTTTGACTCACACTTAAGTGCAACATTGCACTGAAGCACTGTTTGAGCTTAAGAGACACCCAAGACTTGTACTATTGACAGCAACTCTCAACTCTTAGCTTTCTCTCTGTTCATTGAGAAGCCTCAGAGTTTTCTATAAATTTAACTGGGCATGCTCTGTTCACTCAGAGGCCATGGAAAGAAACCCTACAAAGAGTTAATTGCAACCAAACAGCATCTGCATATTCAAGGGGTCCTCAGCAAAAGATGGGAGTTTGAAGCAGTAATTAAATGAATACAGCATAATTACAGCTGTCTTGGTCTATTCCTTCAGCTGGGCCAGGCTGTATAGGAAGTGTCTTGCAATGGCAGCCCTCGCTTCTTGTCCACACTAGTCACAGGATTTGTTAACAAAGAGGCCAACTCTAATTTTCCTTCTGCGTACAACTATACCCCATCGTATAACAGCATTCCATGTCAACTCACCAAGGGAAGACCTCACAGACCCTGCCAGGTCTCTGAACTGTCTATTATATTTGTTTGCTTAGAAGCAAAGCACTGTTCTTTTCAGTTTATAGGGATCAAATGTAATAATTTATTCTGAGCTCCAGAATTCTATACAAGACCATTCTACTTTCACCTTCAGGATTTTTATCTTTCAGAGATATATTCAGGACAAAGTGTCATGTCACAAATGTTTTAAAAAGAATGATTTGACAAGGAAAATATTACCAGTATTTATCTTCATTAACACATTAACTTACAGGCCCTTCTGCACAACACATGAGTGTACTGCTCTGAAATAGACCACAGAACACCATAGATAGAACACCATAGATAGAACACCATAAAACACCAAAGATAGAACACCATAGATAGCTCTACCTTGACTTTTGTTCTCAGGCAGTAAATAGAAGATAATTACCTAAGATTATTTTGAAATTACCATCATTTAACATAGTATGCAAGTACTGTTTCTATTTCTGGCTGCATTTTTCATTAAAAAATAAATTTGGAGAAGCTTCCATCCTCATTCTGGATTCTATACTTGTATTCTACAAAGATACCATATCCACTGAAATGTTATTGTGAAATTGAGTGGAATGCCTTTGAGTGGTGATGTGAGGCATACATAGTGGTTACTAGATTTCTGAGAAAAAAGTCAAGTCGCACTGAAGCATTTTGAGCAGGTATATCTTAGTGGTACAGTTTGTTTAGCTGATACAGTCCAGAAAAAACATTAGGTCACAAGGCTCTCCGTGACTCCACACAAGGGTTTCAACCAACAAACTGGATGAAGTTTGATTATTCTTGATTATTCTGTTTTTTATTTGATGGTACACATTCACAAAAGCAGCTAGGGCAGCAGTGTTCATAACTGCATGTACTGCCAACTTATAGTATTATTACTCTTCCCTCTACCACAAAACAAATGAATGCTCCATACAGTTTAAATATCTGCATGAAGATCTATGCAGTGGAACATACACCTAATGGCCACACAAAGAGGAGTTTTTGCAGGATGAACTGTAAGAGTGGTGTTCTCTTGTCAAGAACCTGAACAGGATGTTCATAAGGCAAAACAATTAGCCCTTGATTCCTGAAGGCCACTCAGAATGGATGAAGTGAGAACTTGGATGAGCCGCCATGTCTGTCAGTGCAGGATGATGGCTCTCCTTGCAGCAAACAACTGTGCCAATATATAGAGGAACCACACTGACAACAGCATGCATAGCTCACTAAGTAGAGCATTAAGAGCTTACCTCGCCTGGATGTGTGCCTCTAGATACCTGTAAGGAAAGTCATTGAAGGGAAGTGGCATCATACCTGAATACATTTCAGGGCATGTTTAGAGCTTGATTAATACATTTCAGGGCATGTTTAGAGCTTGATTAGTACATTCCAGGGCATGTTTAGAGCTTAATTAATATGACGACTCTCCTGGCCTCAAGCTTAGCGTGTAGCATTACCAGCACAGAGCAACAGTCTTTTAACATATACTTGGTGGTATTAGTTACCACATATGATTAGTACAAACTGTTTGTTCTTCGTGCCTACTATCAACACCACTCAGAATTTCAGTTCAAGAAAAGTTCCTGACACATTAAACCTTTATAACGTGGTTGTTGTCGAACTGAATGGAACTGGTTTGGATCTTGACCAGAGCTGTGGTGATCTGAAAAATTACTCATCAAATCACCAGTCAAATCACTAGTGATACTAAGTCACTTCTGAGCATTTTAGAAGAACATTTATAAAATCTAGTAATATTTTAATAATGTTCATTTGATGTTTCCCAATCATTTGCAATCCCTGTACCTGATATTAGTAGCTACTACTGAAAAATAAGATTGTGTGTTTTTATAATTGTACGTGCATCCCTTCAGTTCTTATGAGAAGCACCCAAAGCTCATGCCCAAACCTCCACACAACTGCATGAAGCTATTTTCTGAAAAGGCCCTAACTCTCCTAGAAAAGTGTTAGTTTCTAAGAAATTAAAGCCGAACCTAATAAAAAGGCATTTTTTCCCCTCAGTCTACACATGAGAATACTGTGGACACATTTTACTTGCATCACTTAGTGTATGTGTGTGTTCTTTGGTTGGTTGGTTTTGTTTTGTTTTTTACCATGCAACAGCATGGCCAGCTTTTTAGGGGCATGGCCCATGCCTGCCATGCAAACATGCAAAACTGGCACAACTTGAATTTTATTACTGCAAAACAAACAAAGCTTCTTAACATTAACCAGTGACAGTACAATATAACAGTCCGCTATCGCACACATATGGAACGTGTTACACAGTTAGAATAACGTTGTCTCACACAAGTATTTACATTTTCAGTATGCTTTAATGTGTGATATTGTTCCTTCTGCAGTTATGCATGTAAATTCAAACATTCAAACAAACACCATGAATACGGGATGTTTCGGTGTGAAACAACTCTACTGAAACACCAAGATTCACTTTTTCCTGGCCTGTAGGTATAATGAATTCTATGAAAAGAAAATGAATGGGTCATGTTTCAAGTGCATATATTCTGAAATGCAGCTCCTTTGAAACAATAGCAGTAAATATGCATCCTTTTAAAACCATTGCAGCTTCATATTTTCTTCAGAGAATTATACATGCCTTGGTATAAATATTGGGGGTGGAGCTGAGCTATATGTAATGGGCCCTTTATCCTCTCCAAGGTTAAGGGAGAATGGATTATGTAGAGGCTACAAAAAACATTTTTTTAAAAAACATCTTGACCCTGTAGGGCATAAAACTGTAGGGTTGTCTGCAGCACAAATATCTAGCATAATTCAAAGTCTAGGCCTAACAGATGCATGGATTGGTTCTGACTCTCAAAGTTGTGACTTTTAAGACATCTCTGAAGTCTTGTCAGTCACTCAGATGTCCAATCACTAAGAAATGGTTTTTCACACGACACTTAGGAAATGAACTCTGTATGTGTATATTCATTTAATTTTGTGATTATCATAAAACATACTCCATATGGCACTCATAAGTCATCAGGGATGGTAGCTATTTGATAAAGCACCACAACAGTATTTGAAGGAATCAGAATGTCACAGCTCAAAGACATGCAGAAAAAGAGAAAAAGTGTCTGACAGTAAAACATAGGCAACTCCTTCATTTTTATTCGACATCTCACTTTCACTCTGCCAATAACAGAGTAGTAACACTTAATGGTACTGCTTATTAACAGATGTGGAATACAATATAATTTACATGAAATAATAACTGCTGTCATTTTTTCCAGACAGAATTTTTTTTTTTATTACAGCTGCCTTTGATAATGTAAGAGATGAGACCTTCAGCATTACTGAACCAGTTAAGCGATAAACTGGTGAGAGAGGGGACCCTGCTTAGTAAAGCTGTTGGCCTGGGTTATTAGTGAACTGGCCTACATATTTTCATTTGCCAGTGAATTGCGGGAGGTCAATTGCTTCTAAATTGCTCCCCATTGCCGGAAAAACATTGAACAGATAATTAGTTCACTCTCTCAGTTCAGGCGATTAAGTGTGTTTTAAGAAACACTGAAATGCTTGGACTACCAATATTGCAATTAGTCCAATATGTGCCCAGAGTAGGAGATGCCTTCAAGGCAATTGCAGGACACACTGTTAAACAGCAATGGCATCAACTAAGCATGGTTCTCACTAATACTGCTTCAGTCAGGCTCACTTTAAAAATGGGAATGTCTCATGTTAAGCCTTCCCAAAAGGGGAGTGCACCTACAGCCCTTATTAGAAGAAACATAATATGATCAGTTCAGCATCTCTGAATGGACACTTTCTCAAATGGTTATGTATGATCTTTTAATTACTTAGGTTATGTATGATCCTAAGTAATCAAACTTAGGTTCTCAAATGGTTATGTACAATCTTTTGATTACTGATCTTTGATTACTTTGATTCCTTAGTAAGGAATGGAAATCTATGGAAAATATAAAGGGGTGGAGCCAAAATGATAAGGATGAACACATTAACACAACAATTGTTATGGGATAAAATGTTCATAAAAGCTTTTCATCCACATTCATGAAATTAAATACTAGCTAAAAGAAAGAGGCTATATTCATTGCTCTCAGGTTATTCTATTTTTGATGTAGACCTCTATTATTGATGCAACATTGCTGAAGATAATTAACGTTAACATTTCAGGAGATATACTTCACAGACTCAGACAGCATGGTTATGGCACAGAATAATGTCTTGGAGCTCCCACGGTTTCTTTCTTAATTCTGCCTAGGAAGTTTTTTCCTTGCCACCATCACTTTCAGCTTGCTCATTATGGATCTGGACCAATAAATTTGTAAAGCTGCTTCATGACAATGTATGTTGTAAAAAGCGGTATATAAATAAATTTGACTTTTGCTTGACTATTATTTTTGGAAGCCATGATTTGTCCTGCATGATTCTGTCTTGTTTGGCATGCCATTAGATATTGGGGTGCTCCTACTACAGGTCATACTCTGCTTATGTATATGGAAATGTGATGCCCTGCATTTAATCTGTAAAAAAAAAAAAACTTAAAGAACACAGATATGGGTATTTGATGCAAGTTTTTATTACATGATACATGCAGAAATATAAAGTTTTCTCCACATATAATATTTGTCAGACAGCATACATTCTGGGTGCCTAATCTTCACTGACAAGATATTAATAAGACTGAAAAATCCAGGGACCAAAATAAAGAAGTAAAGAACTACGATATGAACATCAATGAGAGAGAACAAATGGTTGAGGAAAGTCATGAAAATATGTTAGCTGAGGTCATAGCACATGTCACAGAGAATTATAACCATTGCTTTGAATAACCATAATGTCATTATCATTGGGAATTTAAATTGATCGTGTTCATGGGGAATAGTTAACTTTCAAGTGAACTCCTAACCCTAGAGCTCCTATTTAACTCCTTACTGTGTCCTGTTTAGAAGTAATCTGTTAACAACTGACTAGGGAGAAGTATGGCTCCTTATGAGCTTTTAGAATAGAAGACGACAGGAGAAGACATCCAAGTGAAAGAGAAGAAATACACTGGAGATGGAATGTGTGATGAAGAGGACTGCTTTATGAAATTGGAATATATATTTGTAATCCAACAGGGAGCATGCTCTCAGCTGTGAGGACTAACCATGCTAATAGCAGAGCAGCTCTCTGGAGGCAAATGTTTCCTGTGGCTGTTAGTGGCCACTCCCCATCACCAACTGAAAGAGATGTAATGGCCATCTGCACTGGAACCCTCAACCAACCCATCCCTGTTAGCCATTTCCCTCTTGCTATCCTTTTCCACCATCTTTCACTCTTATTCAATACCAATATCACAGCCTCCTCTCATGTCACTTTCACGCTCTCCCTCTTCCATAGCCGCACATATTTCTCACTCTCTCACCTGTCTGCCAGCATTATTTCTCCCCATCTTAATTAATCCTGGGGATGAGGGAGGCATCCTCTCACCTTCTGTCAGCAACAAACCTATCCCTCCTTCCATTTCAGAAAATGTTTGAAATGAATAAGATATACATGTGCAGAAACAACAGTGTAAGTAAGTATCTACATAAGTATCATGGGGAGTGTTTGCAGGAGAAAAAATGAGTCTGCATAATACAACAACAAAAGGAAAACAGATGCATAAACACAGTCTGGGAATCTAGATAGAACAATTATTGAAGCATATTAACAAAGTAGTACAAACTCTCATCTTGGCAGACTTCCAGTCTGGATTTCTCTCATCTTGGAGGCTTCCAAAGGTTCCACTGGATTTAGGCCCCACCACAGCACTAAAACAGCCCTAGTTAAAGTAACTAATGATGTCCTTCTTGCTTCAGACCAAGGCTATGCATCTCTGCTAGTGCTTCTCGATCTCAGAGCAGCTTTTGATACAGTAGATCACAATATCCTGCTAGAAAGACTAGAAAATAGGATTGGAATTTCAGGAACAGCCCTATGGTTTAAATCTTACATAACTGAACGCTTTCAGTTTGTAGAGCTAGACAATGTTCCCTCCAAACACACAAAAGTGAAATATGGAATCCCACAAAGAGCTAGATAATGTTCCCTCCAAACACACAAAAGTGAAATATGGAATCCCACAAGGACCCATCTTAGGACCATTATTGTTCACATTGTATATGCTATCACCAAACCTGATGACAGAACTAGATTAGAGATAACTGAAGCCTTCATATGTGAATATGTGAATGACTAGATCTCACAAAATTTCCTCCATCTTAATGGTGACAAAACAGAGGTCCTCCTCCTGGGCTCAAAGGCAGCAAGACAGAAAATATCAAATTTAATGCTAAATCTCGCTGACTTTCCCATTGAACCTGGTTCGGTAGCTAAAAATATTGGCATCGTGTTTGACTCTGGCCTATCGTTTGATAAATACATAGATTGTACTACTAGGATAGCTTTTCTTTACCTACACAATATTAGCAAACTAAGGAATACACTATCCCGGATGCAGAAAAATTTGTACATGCCTTTATTAGCTCTAGATTAGACTATTATAACTCAGTACTATTAGGATGCTCTAATAAAAATCTAAGTAAGTTTAGTAAGCTAAGTAAGCAACTAGTTCAAAATGCTGCAGCCAGAGCTCTAACTAGAACTAGAAAATTTGATCATATCAGCCCAGTTCTATCAGCCATGCACTGGCTCCCAGTTATCCTTTTATTAACATATGAAGCTGCATGGACTCGCCCCTGATTACCTGCAAGAACTTATTTCCTACTATGAGCCTCCACATTTACTAAGAACACAGGGTGCCGCTTCTTACTTGTTCCATTAATCAATAAGGTAACAGTAGGGGGAAGAGCCTTTTCTTACAAATCCCCCCAACTATGGAACAACCTTCCAGAAAATGTCTGGGACTCTTGACACAGTCTCAATCTTTAAGTCTAGGTTAAAAACTTATTTAGTTTAGAGTTTGGTCATTAATATTCCCCCTTAGATAAAGGTTACAGATCCAGGGGTTCATGAGCAGAAGGTTTTATGGTATACTGAGATGCTGGTGCTGTCGTCCCAGCACCACACGCATTCACAAGTTTGTTGACGGTGGAGTGGAGGGATGCCATCGCTTCAGGGATGCCCTAAATCTGTGTTACCTTCTGGTTCTGTCCTTTTAGTTAGGCTATAATAGTTTGCCGGAGTTGCTGCCACGCTTCTGAAATGTCTATATTTTAGGTTCCATATTTAGTCACATACAAAACTAACTGCCTCTCTTTACTTTGACAGAGCTAATGTCTGTCCCCCATCCAGCTTGATACTAAGTAAGGATTGACGGGGCTGTCCTGCTACCTGCCACTGACCAACCACCTCCTATTTATCCAGATGTGGATGGAAGATTAATCAAAAGGAAAGATACCCTTCTCAACATCTCTGATCCCCCCCACCCTTTATTTTATATTTTATCATTTATTACTTTGTGTTTCTTAGATATCTATCTTCTTCTTGTGGTGACCGTTGTCATTCAGAAGAGGATGGGCTCCCACTTGAGTCTTGGTTCCTCCCAAGGATTCTTCCTCATGCTCTTAAAGAGTTTTTCCTAGCCACTGTCACCCTGGGCTTGATCACTGGGGGCTTGGACTCAGACACTTGTAAAGCTGCTTTGAGACAACATCTGTTGTAAAAGGCGCTATGTAAATAAAACTGATTTGATTTGCATGTTAGTGATCAACTCAAGATGACCTTGTAGTGCACCAACCCTTTAGGTTAGGTTAGTACACAAATCATTCAAATATGAGCTCAGCTGCTCCAAATCATACCGAAATCACAAATTCTCCTCAGTGCAGAATGGCTGTTCCTTAACCTCACAAAGCACTGGAGAAAAACCAATGGTGTCATTAATGAGGTTTCATGAGCTCAGTTATCCTAATATGAATTGCTCCAAATCCAGATGGGGGAGAACTTGTGCTCTCTTCCAAATGAAAATGCTTTGTGTTATTTTCTTTTCAAATTGTTTTATACCCAAAACCTACAGGATTTAAATGCAAACATAAAATTTTAGCTTTTAGTCTTTAGTGTCCTTAGATAACATTTGTCATGCATAATATTTTCACTCTGTATATGAAGCTGTTTTTATACTCATACACCCCACTGGCCCTTTTGGTTACCAGTGAACTTTTGGTATTAACATCTGATTATTGCCCTGGGACCTGTCCTGGCAGTGCAACAACAGAAAGACTTCCACACAGATGCTCTCATCACATCAAACAAATTGATATAAAGTGTTGTTTCACATGTTGAAAAGAGCAATGTTCATGTTCACAAAAACAATTAAAATGTAGTATATTATACTTCGGGGGAAAGAATTGCTGTGCTGCTCTGCTGTGCACCTTTATGAAGGTGAGTTTGTTTAGCTACCACTTTGACCCAGTATGTTAATCATGTGTGGAGGTGCTGATGGGCAGAAGTAGGCTACTCAGCCATTGTGTAGCTTCTAGTTGTTTTTGAGGCTGGCACCAAGCAGGAAGACCGCCTGTCAAGGGAGACAACGCACCCACTCCAGGGGAGCACCTGCTTGGTTACCAAGGAAACAGTAGGTGCGGCCAGGGTGGCTGAGGGGCGGGGGGGATACAGAGATCAGAGAACCAAAGAGCCAGACAAAATGTGAACATGGGAAACATGAGTGGTCTACATCTGTACTCAGAGTATCAGTGGTGATAGGGTCAGATAAGCCAGAACTGCAGGATCTAAAGGACAGCCAATTCTTAGTTTGCAATATAATCTGGACAGCAAGATGTTAACATGCTACATGTTAGATGTTAACATGCTACATATGATGTGCTGCAAAACATATGATAAATGGTGTATGATAGGTCATTTGAATATCTTGCCATTACAGTCCAGTCTAGTTCATTTGAAATCTTCATCTAGAACATCTAGAACACGAAGTTAAAATCTACAAATATATTTATATAAGCAATGTTCAAATCAGTTTTCTTCTAGGGTCTGTCACTGTCAACAATATGTCTTGGAAAGCTTGTAAAGTCATCCTTTGATATTCAGTCTATGCATTTGAATTTGCTACTCTAACTATTACATAATTCTGACTCATTTCTGATGAGAGCCAAACAATATGAGGTTTGATTATAGCCTATTTAATTACACAACCAATAATTTGAAAATGCCATCTTTGCAAGATTGAGAATTTTTTCATGGATTTGAACGTGATTTAAATTTAAAAGGGGTTTTAAACTTAGTACATAATAAAATGTGTCACAGACAGGTTAATATATTTAATTCTATAATAGATTAAACTCCATACTAAAAAGATGATGTAAAATAAGCAGAGTGCATATCCTCTCCAGTTCATCATGTTATAGTAAGAGGGAAATATGCCATCCACAACATTGTGTAAGGATATATACAAATAAATGGCAGTGAATTTGGGGTTTCTATTTTAGTACATAATGCACACATTTGTCATGAAAAGTATGCTATTACAAGAAATACAATTTAAAAAATGCCTTGTATTAGAACATATATATTATGTTCATGTATGAAGCAATGTGCCTTAGTTGCGTTCGAATGAATTTCAGCATAGTTAAATATATACCTGACATAAAGAGCCTCCCCAGAATAAAGCAGACAGAGACAGAATCCATTACACAGCTATATTTAGCATTGATAACACATACTGAGTAATGGAACTGAGCAGAAGATTCATTACGGAACACATTATGATTTAATCAAACTCCACAAAATTATATTCATTATTCTCTGACAAAAGGCTCATTGATTTCTACTGTCATGTTGGCTGGCAGACACATGGCATAAGTGCTCCCACTGGTGAGGTGATAGGACTCCACAATTTCCACAGAAAAGCTATGAAGGTGAAAATCCAGCTGCTTATTCTAATGATTTCTGACAGACGCTGTTCATCTTCAACATAATGCAAAAATACTCAGTCATGTACAAATTCTCTCTGTCTGCCCAGACCCCCACCCCCCCACCCCAACACACACAATAATACTACAATGCCCATTTTAAGTTGGATAATGTGTAAACAAACCTTTTGCAATGTTTAGGGCAGAGAATGTAAAACTATTTTACAATTCTATTTTCATTTAGCCTGCACAGATATTGTAATTCACAGAAAGTCTTACTGATACTTGATTATGTATACAGGATTTGTATTTTAATGGAAAAAGTAACAATTGACTACTGTTACCAGTTTAGATAACTTGGAGCACAAAAGCATTGCATGAACCCAATAAAATGCCTCAAAAAGTGCATTTCATGGGCAGATCCACATATATAGTCCATAAAAATAATAATAATAATACATTTTATTTGTAACACTTTTTTTTTATTTTTAACTTTATATTTAAAACAAATCTTAAAGTGATACAAGTACCATCAAAACTATTCAAAAATTTAGGATATAGCAGTGATCACCAAAAGAGAAAAATACATGTTAAAATCACTTAAATGTTTTACTGAAAATAAAGGTTTTAAGTCCCTTTTTAAAATTCCCAACTGTCTGGGGTGCCCTCAGATGTTCCGAGAAGGCATTCCAAAGGCGGGGGGCAGCAGATCAGAAGGCCCGATC
>JAOYMR010000006.1:29054587-29066563 GCA_025802075.1 Tenebrosternarchus preto | reverse complement strand
ATAGGCCCGGGGAGACGAGCACCAGGTGTTGTCAATACACTGGTGATTGGGATTGGGGCAGGCGACGCCTGGTGGGCATGGCCTGAGAGCTGGGCGTCCGCTGGGACGTGACACATGGGTATGACAGTTATTTTTACCTTTTTTATTTTAGTTACATCAGACAGTGTCTGGCCAAAGCATCAGAAACACCAATATGCCAAGAGTGAGAACAAAATATTGATTATCCAGTGGTGGAATGTTGGCAGTGCTGAATGTGGTAGAAAGTGCTGGCCCTAGCCTGAACATTGCAGGGTGGTTTCATAAGCTCTATCCAAGACCATCCTGCATTTGGATCCTACTGAGAATCCACAAGAGCCAAACTCCAAAACAGATGCCAAGTTCTAAGAGCCAAGCCAACATGAAAAGCAGCGAGGGAAGACATACTTTCTAGGTGAGATTATTTCCATTCACTCATTAAAACTGACCAGAAGTACTGACTCATGCCTTAGCATTATTTCTGAGTAAGAGTTTGTCAGTCAATGGACATACATTTATAATAAAGCTGGTAAGGGCTGAGAATTTCCAACAGCTGCCTATTTGGAAAGAATGCTAGAACTGAAATATTAGGATATGACAGGCAGCTTTGAGTGCTCTCTCTCATACACTAGGGCTGGTGCAACATCCCTCTCCAGAGGTGGTACGGGCAGATGGGCTGCATAGTTTGTTAAAAGTGTGTATTTGTGTGTGTGTGAGAGAGTATACTCAGAGACTGTGATAATTACATGCTGCCATCTTACAGTCAGTGCCACCATCATTCCCATCAGTAACAGATTTGGCTTGGGAGACCAGCAAGCAAGTGTACACAAACTCTGCGAAGGCAACCATGTACCTGGAGTCTGAGCATACGATTAAATATTCCATTAAAAGCTCAGGTGGGCCCTTCCATTAGGCTGGCTCAGTTAAACTCATAGTCACCATACCACACTGACCTCATCTGGTAGAGGTTGAGCAGAGAGCACACAAATGATAATCACGATTGCAAAAGATTGCCCTTATGCAATGCAATATGTAAAACTTCCATAACTCTAATTGCAACTTTAGATAATTGACTATGGTGTTATTTTTATGAAAAGCCTACTGTGTCCATGTGCATAAGGCTGCCATATGCATTAGGCTGCATCAAAAGTATCTCCAGGCAGATTCAGCTCTACTTGGTAATTCACAAATCTACTTTAAATCAAACACTGATTATAATCAAGCCAAAATTCCTAAAACAACTGTAGTGGATAATGCACTGTAGAATGACTTTTCCCCTGAACTTTGACCTGGTCCCAGACACTCAGGGGTACCACTGCTACATGGACCCAGCTTATCAGCACCTAAACTTTTCTCAGGATCTCAGGGTGAGAGGTTTATGACTGGCTACACTCTCCAGAGCTACTTTTATTGTAACGTTTCCTGAGCATTAGGCAGAGAGGTAGAGGGATCCACTCGCAGGAGTATGTCTGATAAAGTGAAAGTTTATTGTGGCAGGCAAAAGCAGGATCGAAAAAAATGAAAGCAGGATCAGGAACCAGGTCCGCAAACAAGCAAAGGTACAAAGGGGGCAAGGCATAAAACCAGCCAGAGAGTCAACAAACCAACAAAGACAACAGGACAGGCAGAGGTACAACAGGGCAAGGCAAAAAGACAAAAACCAGGAACAGGCGAGAAGACAGATCCAAAAAAACAGAATGTTCAATACAAAGATACCGCTTACGCAACTAGGTTGGCAATACTTCGCAATGTATACAAGGAGCAGGGAACCTAATATAGGGGTGCTAATGACAGAATCCGGAACAGGTGAGTGTGGAAATTTCCGTGAACGTTGACCTCTGGAAAGTGAGATATCTACAGGCCGGCTGAGGTACTGCCGGACCTGACATACCTGACATTTATGACCTCAAAGTAGCCTGAGAGATCTAAGAGGAATGCACGGGGAAGGAACAGAAGCCACATTCTTTAATGCTTCCATTTAACAACAAGTACTGAAAACTCCACTTTCCCATAACGCTATTGGATCAGGAAAGTGGCCATCAGATTCCTCTCATCGAGAGGATTTCAGAGACATATGTTTTATTGACCTCACGTTCATTGGAACTCATAGAATTTCATTGGTTCCATCACCTGTTCTGAACCATGGAGCTATGGTGCCATCAAACAGAGTAGAAACAATCAGGAACATTACCAGGTTTATTACTCTGAGCTGAAGAAGTTAAACATACTTTTGAATAAAAACTGGACAAATTACATTACCATTAAGTTACTGTTGGGTTAATTTGTTTATGAATAGCTTGTTTGTAACCATGTGTTGTTTATTAACATCACTTTTGTATTTATTACAATTAAATCTGTACTTGACTTATATCACACCAAGAAATTATAGGAAGAAATGTAACCAGGCGATAAAGTGTATTTTCATCCAAGTTGAAGTCATAGTAGTAGTAGAGTAAAAGTATAGAAAAGCAATGTTAATCGTGTGAAATTAGTTATTATTCCTTAGAAGTTATTAGTTAGAATGCATGAAGTATGGTTTGTGTATTCTTTGTTTTTGTTTTAATTGTTATTATGCAGGATTGAGGTATTTCCTATTGTGATGAAATTTGCTCTATAGGTTGTCATTACAGTGTTGCTGAGCAAAGTTTTATCTGTTAATAGTGGAGTGCTACTCAGTGTCAGTGTGGTCTATGTGTGTGTTTGTGTGGACATATCATGCTGATAGTATCTGTGATTAAGTGCTCCTACATTCTTTCAAAATTTAATATAAAATTCTTGGAACAAAGGAGAAGACAGACTTCTTGGTTCTGCCCATTACTCAATGGACCGAGAAATTAAGTTTGTGCTGGGCTAACTATGCTAGTTATGCCTTGGTACATGTCTAAGTATTCATTATTTGTTCAGTGTCTTTCATTGGTTCATTTGTTTTACACGCTTGTATGCATCGAGTAGGCACCGTGCCGTCTCATATTTTAGTTGTCTTTCGCCATTGATCGAGTTGAAATTAGTTCCTTTTTGGTCACTTGGTTCCGTTTTGGTCACTTACCTAGGCTGACTACAGCAAGTCATCTCAGAAATCACTTTGACATTACATCAAAGGCTGTGAACTTGGATTCTCTACTGGAGCGGTTCCGATCAGGGCTGGCTCGCGACGTCGTTGCAGCAGGCATCAAATGCTCAGCATTGTGACCAGTTCGACCAGTGGCTGCACCAAGAGAACCTGAAATGACTTTGGGTCCAACAGCCTCTCACACGCGCGCACACGGACAACAGTTTGGGTCCCTACCCCCTGGCAACGTCACAGTAAGGCTTAATCCATCTCATGTCTATTTCTGATGTGGTTGCTGGGTAAGTTTAAACTTTGAGGTGTCTGTCTCCTATTAAATTTGTAATCGATATAATTAGAAGTTAAGTTTAAATTTCCAGTATGTGTCTTTGGTACTATCCTAGTTAGGGTGTCACGTGATTGTTTATTCTCACCCCCTGCGTAATCAAGTTACTCTCCTGGCATACTTTTTATTATTTTTTATTATTTATTCTTTTATAGTTATACTAGTACGTTACATTAGTAGCCGGTTATTTCACCTTGACATAGTTAAATTGCCATTTTTCTTCTCCTTAGTTTCTGTGAACTATTAAGCTCATTATTCATTGTTATTCAATAAACTTCATTTATTCATTAAGTTGATTAATTTCCTGGGTGTCTGGCCATAAGCAGTTTCCCTGCATACAAGTGAGGTCACTATTAGTTTATGCAGCTGATATCCCTTTGGTTACTGGTAAATCTGTTGGTAGATATCGCTTCTTGTCGCTACACAACTTATGAAAGACTAACTTCGAGAGACAAATAATTCAATCTGATCTACTGTATGCAATTCTATATTAGTGTAGCATTTAAATGCTTCATATCTGGTATCATAGGAACAACTGCATGCTCATTATGATGGCAGTTCATTTCATTGTTCACATGTAGCAGATCTGAGAAATAGAGGGGCAAACGGTCATGAGCAGCACCCCAGATTACAACTGGTGGAGAAAAGGTAATTGTGTAGAAAAGAGATTGTGTTTTTAAGATTGTGTACCAATATCAGGTAATGTGAAGAGGTTATGAGAAAGTACACTGATGGATTAGAGTACTTCAAAGCAACAGCAATTCATGAGATGTTTGAAGGAGAATCCTGTTTGGGAGAAAGGGTGACAAGAAAACATGGTGCAGCCATTAGGGGAGTGGATGATAGGTGTTGGCTGTTTGGAAAAGACAGGGCTAGAACTGTGAGCTGTCTGGTAGGAAGAAAAACTGTGCTGTAGCAGCTGGCAAACTCTGGTAGGGTGGTGTAAACCAGGAGGTAACTCTGGTAGGGTGGTGTAAACCAGGAGGTAACCAGCCATCATGGATTGATGAATACCTGGGCTGTGCCCACATAGTGGTATCTGTCACAGGGCATGAGTGCATGTGGCTTTCCAATTCAAAGGTCATATTGTGCCATGATGGGCAGTCCACATAAGCTCCAAATGTTTATTAGCTGAATTATGCTGTTCCTGCACTTCCACTTACATTAGTTGCCGATGGTCACGATTGCCCTCACCCTAGCATCATGGTTATTCTGACGATGCTTTTTCATTCTGTTCCTGTGCATGTTCTGTTTTTCTCCATTTGTCTCACCTGTTCTTCGATGTTTCTTGATTTCATTTTGTATTTAGGCTTTGTCCTTTTTGGTTCTTGTTACTGGTCATTGTTTAAGAGGTTTGGATGTCATTTTGAATGTGTCTTCCATGTCTTTTTTTCAAATGGGGAAACTCAAGTCTATTTTTGTTCTGTTCCTGTTTTTGTATGATGTTGCATTTTTGCTATATGACTCTGGACAGTCATACTGATTATGGATTTGACCTAAATAAATCTTGCTCTTCTCAGTGTATGCGTCGGACCTTTCGCTCTGCATCACCAGTCATACCAGCACGCAGAGAGAGAGCAAGACTCTGCTAATCATTTGACTGCTTCTAATCAGAGTTTTCTTTGACCTGACTCCACCAAGCCTGAGTCAGCAAATCCCCTAGTGCAAGGGAGTCTTGTCACTCATGACGGAATTCAAGGAAAATTTCAATATCAGCCTTGATGAGACCCCTGTGTCTGTCCCTGACCGCAACACAGAGGTCGTCGCCATGCCTGTCCCTGACCACGATGCAGACAGCCATACCTGTCCGCAACACAGAGGTCTTTGCCACTCGTGACCTGCTGCCACCAGCAGCTGCCATGCCTCCGGACCCTCATCCTGTTACCCTGGTTTCCTCGTTCCCTCCCGTCTCGTGTTGTGTTGTGCTTTATCCTGTTTGCGTTCCCTCTGTTGGTTGTGGTTCTGTGTTTGTGTTCCCTCTGTTGGCTCTGGTTCTGTGTTTGCGTTCCCTCTGTAGGTTCTGGCCCAGTTCTCCGGTTTCTGTCCCTTCTCCTTTGTCTGCTGTGTTCCCTGGTGTGTGTCTATTCCTTTGTCTGCTTCTGTCGGACACTTTTGTTGGTCTTTAGGCTTCACTCTTTTTGGTTCTTGTTACTGGTCATTGTTTTAGAGGTCTGGTCATTGTTTTAGAGGTCCAGATATTGTTTTAGATGTCTGGCCATTGTTTTACAGGTTTGGATATTGTTTTAGAGGTCTGGTCATTGTTTTAGAGGTTTGGATATTTTTTTAGAGGTCTGGTCATTGTTTAAGAGGTCTGGATATTGTTTTGCATGTGTCTCCCATCTCTCTTTTTCAACTGGTGATTCTCAAGCCTGTTTGTTTTGTTCCTGCTTTTGTACAATGTTACATTCTGGCTATATTACCTGGACTGTCAGACTCAGATTATGGATTTGCCTTTAAGAAATCTCGTTCATCTCAGCATATGTGTCCGACTACCTTTCACTCCACATCACAATGATTTTGCTGGGCCTTTCTAATGAAACTGACTAGAAACCTTTGGTAGAACAAGGATGATGAACATGGAGTTCTTTATCAGAAGAGAGATCTGTCTTTAATTGCACCACTACACATCAAGACTGGAATGAAATTCTACAAGCAACCAAATACAGATTAATATTTTGGTGTAAGCAGATAAAATATCTTAAGGGACTCCGGTGTGACAGCTTGCTCAAAGGAATCTTCAGGAATTCCAGCATTTTGTTTCAAATATCAAACTGAGAGAGTACATTTACACCATGTTACCCTGTTGAAAGAAAATGATTGACAAAGCTTCCTTAGTATCAAGAAGCACAAAATATGGTGTTTTAAAAAAAATCGTTTTTTAGCATAAATAATGAATATAAATAATTTTTTAACTAAATAGTGAAATAATCACACGAGACCATATTTTCTATATTTTTTTCCTGCATATATTGTGATATCACTGTGTATGTGTCACGGTGACCATCCTTGCCTCCTCCCTTGTCCCATGTGTGTGTGGGCACGTCTGTGTGGAGGTGTGTTCATGTGTTGTGGCTGTTGTGAGAGTGTGTGTGTCTGTCTGTACTTCGGTGTGTGTTGTAGGCATGGTATTTGTTTCATTACTGTTCATTATTATCGTTATTCGTTTCACCTGTGTCTCATCAAGGGTGTGTGCATTTAAAGGTGTGTGTATTTTAGCATGTGCATGTCACTGGCATGTCTTTGGCGGTCTTTGTCCATATTGATGTGAGCATAAGTCTGTGTCATTGTTGTCATGGCGTGTGTAGAAAACAAGCGGAACCCTCTGTGCTTGGCATCCTGCCTTTTTTCCGTTGCCCAAACGCACTACAACTTTACAGAAAGACCAACCACCCTAAGACATGCCCAAAGGTAAACACGAGGGAAACAAGAGGAGGAGTAGGCTCCTCGTGGCTCTCCTCTCTCCTCACTGACCCCCCTTTCTTGCCTCAGCGCCAGTGAGGAGAGACTGGTGCTAGTAGACTTGCTGACGGAGTGCACACATGAGGCACGGGACCTCATATGCACTCCGCCGAACACTGACTCCTCCTTCACCCCGAGCTAAGAGATGGAGGAGACGTATTATCGGGAGTTGAGAGGGACTTTGAGTTGGTCCTATGACTCAGAGGGGGCCAAGTTTGGGATCGACTTGAGGAGGAAGGGCCTTTGCCTGGGCAGCCCTACAGAACTCACCCGACCCTGAGGGGGCAGAGTCATAGATTGAGCTAGAGGAGCAGGAGCCTGACCAAGTGTGTCCCCCTAGGGCCCATCGACATTGGACCTTCATGGAGAGGGAGGTGATCCCCGTATTGCAGGGAGTCGTCTCGCAATCCGTGGAAGGCGATCTGTGTGTAACGCGTACCTTGCCAATAAAGCACGTGGGAGAGCCCCTTAGGGACCAGCGCACAGACCCTGGATGCCTGTAAGCTCCCTTTGCCGGCCAGCCGGAGCCTCCCGTCAGGCAGCGAGCATGCCCCCCAGCCACCTGCTTCTGTGCCCTGGCCATCGTGAACTTGGGGACTATGGGGTCAACGGCCCACGTGGGGGGGTGGGGATTCCACCAGAGGGTTCACTTCACTGTTCCCATACACGTTACTGTTTTGTGTCAGTCCCATTCTTGTCTATCCCTGTGCCTGTGAGCATCCCTGTATTTGTTCCTGTGACTGTGTCTGTGACTGTTTGTCTGATGTCTATGTAGGTGTGGCTGCGCTTGGTGCCGACCCTAATGTGCGGTGCGGAGTGCCATGAGCAGATCCTGCCTCGAGGAGGAGGTGATCCTGGAGCAGCGCTGGTGGCTGTGGTTCCTGTCCCTCAGCCCCGGTCCTCGAGGAGGAGGTGATCCTGGAGCAGCGCTGGTGGCTGTGGTTCCTGTCCCTCAGCCCCGGTCCTCGAGGAGGAGGTGATCCTGGAGCAGCGCTGGTGGCTGTGGTTCCTGTCCCTCAGCCCCGGTCCTATGGTGAGGTCTGAGGGCGGTCCATAGGCACTGGCCACTCCAAGGGAACGTGCCCCTTGAGGGGACGGTTCTGTCACAGTTGCTGCCCTTGCCTCTTCCCTTGTCCCGTGTCTGTGTGGATGCATCTGTGTGGAGGTGTGTTCATGTGTCGTGGTTGTTGTGTGTGTACATCTATGTGTGTGTGTACATCTATGTGTACTTTGGTGTGTGTGTGTGTGTGTGTTGTAGGCAAGAACACTATTATCATAAATAAATCAAGCTCAACCCTCCATGCTTGGTTCCTGCCTTTTTTCTGTAGCGCAAATGTGATACAGCGTTACAGTATAAACTGTGATAGTAATTATTTTAATTCACCCATCAGCAATAACAACAATAATAATATATTATAACAATAACAGGAATCTGCAGATAATTTGTGTGTCCTACTGTCACGGTGGCCGCCCTGGCCGCCTCCCCCTGTCTCGTTTCTGTGTGGGCGTGTCTGTGTGGGTGCATGTCTGTGTCGTCTGAATGAGAGTGCGTCTGTGTTGGTTTCGTGAATGTTCGTTGGTGTTCGTGGATGCTTGTCGATGTTCGTGTTTGTTCGTCAGTGTTACTCGTATCACCTGTGTCTCGTTAGGGTGTGTGTATATGAGCGTGTGTATTGAACTGCGTCTTTGTCGGTCTATGGTTGTCAAGAGTGCGTGTACGTGAGAGTCGTTCGTCATTTGGTAAGTGTTACCGTTTGTTTGTGTTTTGTATGATCCCAACCGAAAATAAACGGTTCTTTGATTATAACGCACGTCGGAGTCTGTGTCGCTTGTTTCAGCTGTCCCGGACCCACAGCGTTACACCTACACAAATAAAAATCGGAATTAAAAATGTAAGTAAATAAATACTTAAGGGAGCTCATTATTAACAGAAAAGTCTTTGGGCAATTAAAACAACTGGATACCATCTACAAAATATCTAAAGAACACTTGAACAAAACATAATTAGTATTTTAAGAAATAATAAAAAAGAATGGGGGGAAAAGAAGCTGTCTTTCTTAACACTGCAATTAAACTGGCAGCTGTGCATTAAGCAGAGCCAAGTGGTGGATTGCTTGATTTGGGCGTGTACTCGGAAGCTGTGCAGACTGGACTAATCCAGCCTTCTCTCTACTCCTCTCTGGCACTGGCCAAGTTGCATGCTGGTGGCAGACATTCAACAATAGCCTCAGTAGAGGAAACCGTACAGCCCTCTGATGCTATGGGGTTTTTTTTTTTTTGCCCAATTAAGAAAGGCTGGAATAACGAGCATTAAC
The DNA here is from genome assembly GCA_025802075.1 of Tenebrosternarchus preto. NCBI lineage: Eukaryota > Metazoa > Chordata > Actinopteri > Gymnotiformes > Apteronotidae > Tenebrosternarchus > Tenebrosternarchus preto. Next base: position 29,057,382 of record JAOYMR010000006.1, on the reverse strand, counting down.
ACTGACATTTGCTCAGAGGCTCCAATAAACTAGATAGGCCATTAGAGTATCTTTAAATTTGTCTACACATACCTGACCACTGATTGAAATCCTGAGATCAAAGTGAAATGAAAAAAATATATAAATTACACTACAAATAAAATTTTACATGCTGTCACGGTGTCCGCCCTGGCCGCCTTCCCCGTCTCGTGTCTGTGTGGAGGTGTTCCGTTGTCGTGTTGTATGAATGAGCGTATGTGTATGTTCGAAGGTGGTGGGCGTGGCGCGTGAATGAGCTTGTTGTGTTTGTAATACGTCGCACCTGTGTCTTGTCAGGGTGAGTGTTTAAAAGCGTGTGTGTGTCACAATGTGTTGTCGGTCTTTGGTGTTGGCGTTGTTGTTGATGTTCATGTTGGTGTACGCAAAACCGGAAAATAAAGCGGTTTCGTTTTCGTTCGCACACGTGAATCCTGTCGGCTTTTTGCAAACCCTCCGGGGCTCAAACGTGACGCATGCATAAACAGTTTACATATGAACTCTGAAATTTTACTTTCAAAAACACTACATACTGTAAATATGGTAATAAATAAATATCTATCTACTAAAACAACTGATCATTTGAATATATTTTTATTGTATTTTTATGTGGTATAAAAACATTGTATTTTATATAAAAATATTTTGGTTTTTATATGTCCAGATAGGCTTTGTTGCACCATTGCTGATTGTGCTAACTGCTGGGCATATAAATGCATGAAAAAAGGACTTCTTTTTACTTACTATAGCAGTGATTCAAGCTGTCATCAGCACCATCTATCAAAAGTAATGAAGATTAACACATGCACTAAAATATATAAAAACAGACAATTGTAACTGTTGTTGTCATCCAGAATTACAAAATATCCCATTCTGAGATCATTGGTATGGGTAGTTACTGGGGTCTACAGGGAAATGTAATTATATTTACGCTTCTATAAACTCATTTTGACCCTGACAGCCCTGATTAGACCTTTGGAAGTATGGAAGCATCTTGGACAATGAACTTTAGTTTAACTGTAAGCAGTTTATCATAAAGGGAAAACTCTTGTTCTATAAAACATGTACATCTACCTAATACAAAGACAGAGGTGGCAGCTCATTTACAATACTATCCTCTGTCCTACACTCTGGAGTTTGTCATATTTTGCAAATATTTTTCTATTTAATAATTTTGTTTATAGCACAAAAGTTTTGTTTATCTTAGTAATATAAAAAAGCTGCAGCATAATTACATTTTTGTTTTCACAAAAATGTTATAAGAACTCACTAGCTTTCTATGCTGTCCAAAAAACTTGCAGCAGACAGTTTATAAGAAAGATCAGTGATGCACGTTGCCCTTGGGGTTCATGTCCTGCTCCTATGAATTCACTTTTTACTTAATTTTCTTAAAAAGATCTTTTCTAAGAATGGTACACCATGTGATTGCATTTCATGCTCAGCAGAATTATAGAATTAAAATAAGAAAAGGATGCAACCCAAGCTGCATCTTGTTGAGTTATCTGGTTAGTGAGGGCTTTCATGTGGAAATGACAGGCCATGCAGTGACCTGGCCCCTTGGCTCAGCTATAGGCTATTTGGCCAGACCTGACCAACTGTAATTAAGATGTGACTGGGTCAGTTAACAGGCTGGGTGATGAGGTCAATGGCCTGGTAAGCAGCAGAACACTGCCTGGCCTGTTGAAGGCTCTGAGTGCCAGACCCTCAGGTGCCTCACAGTCCATAGCTCTGATGCTTCCTGCAATCTGCCCCACTCCCACAGTCAGCATGGTGCCCTGTTCTCTCTCACTGATATAAAACCAATGTCTCTCAACCAGTACATGAATTTTTATTATTACACAGTTCTCCTGCCACTCCAGTACTGCTGCATGTGGGACATAGTGGGATTAGGCTATACGGGAGAATTAGACCCATCTTAACCAGAATTTACAATTCCATCTTAATGTCACTCAACACATTTTCAATAAAATGAACCACTATTAAAAACAGGATTTTGTTTCACTGCATCACAGAAAATGTACAGTACTTTGTTATGATAAGATAAATCTTTTGGGCATATAGAAAGATTATTGGCCATCCAGCTGTGTCATCAGTGTGTTTCTTATGGGAACTATTGATCAGCACATTGTTACAAACGCTACTTACTGTGATGGGATGGATCTCATCATCAATCCTAAATGTCACTTGTGGGCTGAGACCCACCCTACTGTGCTTTTACCACAGACTGTCAGGAAAGCCAGGCCTGTGTGGATCTGCATATATTCTGATGGCTTTGCATGGCACATCTGATGGAGTGCTTACAAGCTGTTCTACGAGAGTAGAGGAGAGACATGAACAGTATGTTCACAACAGCACATAAGCAGCCTGTTTTCCCTGGTCTTTTTGAAAGCTCTGCTTGACGAACTGGTTGACATTTTTATCTTTGTTAATATTATCTATTCTAATTAGATGAAATGACATTAAATGCTGGTTTAATGATTAATGCTTTGTCCATGAGTAGGTGAGGGGATTTGGTAAGAGGATGGCAGCCTGACCTAAATTTCCATCATCGGAGGAAATTTAAATGACAGCTGAGAAGGTGACACACAAGCCTACTCTACTGGAAAAATTAAAGTTAAACAACAAGAAGGAAAATAGATTCTTTCTATGACAAACAAATAAAGCAGCAGCAGTAAGAATTAAGGAGAAGAAGCAAAAAGGTATTTTTTACATAATGTTAAACATCACTGCAAACATATAAATAATAATGTCCTTTTTACATAATGTTAAACATCACTGCA
>JAOYMR010000006.1:29011937-29025085 GCA_025802075.1 Tenebrosternarchus preto | reverse complement strand
ATTTCAATGCAAAAAGTAATACATGTTGAGACAATCAACATAGAAAATCTACAGCTGTTTGATGCTGTTTACCTTTAAAGCCCCATTTATTATTATTATTATTTTATTTTAAGAACTATAGCTGACCATGCTGTTGGTGAAACATGCACCAGATATGGTACAAAAATCACCCTCTCTTGACTTACTGTATGCATGTTAACTCTAGTTTTTAAGGATATTTATTTGTCTGGCAGTGTTCTGAAAACCTATGACGAGGAGGTTGTGCTTAATCTTGTTTTTCAGAGATGCTAAGGAGGTGGCACATGATGGTATTACCTCTGCAGGGAAACTGATTCATCAGTAATTCACAGGCACATGGTGCGCTGGGAATTGCTGTAAACATTAGCTTATTATTAGGTTGCAGGAGTGGCAAAGATTATGGTGCCTAGCTTTATTCTACAGCATCCAAATGAACAATAGGGATAAATATGGGGGTGCTTTATAAATATAAAATTGCAATATTTTCCAGTCTTTCTGATCAGTCAGTCCAGGCCTTATACCTACATGCTCATTGAAAGAAGTAATTTTGACAATATTAATGAAAATGAAGTATGTAGTAATTGTAATTACTAGCAATATTTCAGTAATAATATCCAAATACATTTCCCATGTACAGTGATGTGGCCTCCCACACATTTAATTCTGCAGAGTCAAAAACCCATGGGATAGTGGGAAGTTCAAGCTCAGAGTTTACCCTGGCAGCAGGAAATGCTCACATAGTAGTGTTTCAGATCACTGGGCAGACATTGTGGCTAAAGTTTTTCCACTCCATTTGAATCCATTTGCAATCACAACTACCAGCAAACTGCTAAACAGTCTGACTGGCACTTTAATCTAGGGTTTGCTACATTAGAATGAGTAGTAGATATGCCAGGCAACTGTTTGCTAAGATATGGTTGCTGAGATGAGATATGATTGACATGTAATTAGGCACACTTTTTTCACTTTTATTCTTTGTACCATACCTAAATATAGTGTATGCTAAATTTGCAATGCAGTATTTGATTTACTGCATGTGGTTTTAGGGGAGGGACCACCCAGCAGCTGGGATTGACCAGGATCCTGGTCATTTTGTTGGCCAGGCTACTGGGTAATCTCACTTTGCTATGTATGTTGACTTCTGCCAGGTTATTGTTTCCATAGCATAACTAAGAAAAAAAATCACCTCTAGTTAAATAATTATCTTAATGGAAAATTTGCACGTGTAGTATAATAAAGAGAAGTTTCATTCATCTTTCAGATTGCTTACACTAGCATTCACTAATTTGCCTACTTTCTGTTGATCTTTGAGCATTAAGAAGAAATAAATGAGATGTGTTCAGAATAATTAATTGCATATGACAAGATCAACAAAGTACCAGGAGACGTATGGAGAAACATGCAGATGTAGTTTTCAGTTTTCATGCACCTCATTTTCAATGATGTTGCAATGTTCTAGAGAATATAAACTGTATATGTTCTATTTAAGACTAGATTTGCTTTTTCTCTTTGATTTCTATTTTTGTGTAATGTATGGAGAATCTGAGCTTTTAAAGTAGTCTTGGCACTGTTAGCCATTCTCTGACATTTTTCTGTATATTTCCTTTATCCTTTTACCAGTAATCCCATATTGTATTTTTGAAACTTGCTCTGGGAAAGAATTTTAGAAGCTTGGTAGTGGCAGAGCAGTTCAGCTAGACTGCTAGGAAAATTGAGCACCGCACAGCTGATTCTCTGCTTAACTGTTTTCAGTGCACATAATATATTAAGGTAATGGCCATTGTGTAAAAGTAATTCTGAATGTTGATAACAGGTTGTTCATAGCTGGCGAGCACTTTGACAGCAGCAGTTGGCAGCAAACACCCCCAAACCCTAGGCTTCCTATTATCAGAACTACTGCTAATCTTCCATATGATAGATTTGTGGAGACAATGCAACTTGGAAAAGCCGCCTATCAAGGCTTTTTGTGGAGCTGGGCTTACTTTCTGCCTGTACTATAGTGTTAGGATTTGTGGCCAAATAAGACTCGAAAAGTGGAAAATTGCTACTTCCTGCAATATCTGCATTATGTCTTAGGATGTATGTGCCACTGTGTCTGTTATTTCTAAGTGATGTCTGTTTCTGTTTTTTGTTCAACTTGTGTGACAGCAAAGGATCATATTGAATGTCAAAGTCAGAGAATATAATTTTATTGTTTTCCTTTAACAATTGTTTAGGCTAGTTAATTCTGTATTTTTGTTTATTCTTATCCAGTATAGGATATATAGGATATATATATATCAATCCATATTGACCCTTCATATGAGCTAAAATGTGTATTCATTTCAAAACCCCTAAAAAAAAAATAAATGTCCAGGAAGAGACAAGGGCAGGGCTGCCTTGTTACATAATTCCCTGTGGAATCTTTGAAGTCCATGGTGTTCTGAACTGAACTTAGACTGACTGGTTGTATGAAAAGGCCCATGTGGTCCAAAATACTGCTGTGCAAACATGTTCTATGAGTTTATTTGCACTGGCCATATGCCTCTAAGGTCGTTGCCTCTATAAATGAGTTACATTTATAGAATGTACGTTTACATTCTGTGAATATGCTGTAATTAACTGGTTCTGTAAATGTCTGCATCTGTGTGCCTTGTATAGATAAATATCCAATGCATTTCTTTTTGCCTGTGCAGTGGGGGGATTATGTCCAAAATGGAGGTGAAGACATCACTTCTTGACAACATGATAGGGGTGGGTGACATGGTCCTTCTTGAACCGTTGTCAGAGGAAACCTTCATTGACAACCTACGGAAGCGCTTCAACCACAATGAGATCTATGTGAGTACTTTAAAATACTTAAAAACAAAATACTTACCAATCATATCAACACTAAGGACCAGAGTTGTTTGCAGGTAGAGCTCATTAACCATTTTAATCAGCCTGTTACTGGGTTTACCACTGATTAAGCACCAGATTTTTAAGTGGCATTAGACTAATCTCTACTAATATTCTGTTCTCTTGAAATCAAATGTCTGCATGTTGCCATTATTTCACCCTTCCAGTATTCCACATCATATCTTGTGTCTCTAAGTTTAACTCTTGTCCCATTTGCTGTTTATTTAGACTGTGTGCTATGCTAAGAGAACAGTAGAGAGGAAAGGAAGTAAATTAGCATTCTTTCATTGTTGTAATTTTTCCCACTCCACATGTCCCATTCATTCAGACTCAAAAGAGCCCATGGTACTCCATCCATCCATCCTTAAGATTGTGGACCACAATTTTTAAATATTGTCCCAGGTTCTTCACTGGATTGAGATGTGGTTTTGATTTGGTTAATCTAGCATATTCACCCCTTTGCTGTGTAATCTTGTGTTGCTTTGACCTTTAGCTTTGCATCACTGTCCTAATGAAAGGTGAATTTTCTCTCAAGCTTTAGTTTTTTAGCAGACTAAAGCAGGTTGTTTTGTATGTCACTACATGGTACTCCATCCATCCATCCTTAAAAAAGATAACCATGGGGGTCGGGGGCTATTTTAGGATTTAGGTACCAGTGAAGCCCCATATTTACACCTGTGTTTTTGCAACAGGATGTTCAATAAGATGATATAGATGCTACTGTCAGGTATCCACATACTTTTGACTAGTGATCATGGCAATCTTCATATACACTATATTGCCAAAAGTATTTGCTCACCCATCCAAATGACTGTGCACCAGTGCACAAAGCAAGGTCCATAAAGACATGGGTGGCAGAGTCTGGTGTGGTTGAACTTGACTGGCCTGACCTCAACCCAGCAGAACACCTTTGGGATGAATTAGAGCGGAGACTGAGAGCCAGGCCTTCTCGTCCAACATCACAAATGCGCTTCTGGAAGAATGGTCAAAAATCCCCATAAATACACTCCTAAACCTTGTGGACAGCCTTCCCAGAACAGTTGAAGCTGTTCTAGCTGCAAAAGGTGGACCGTCATATTGAACCCTTTGGATTAGGAATGTGATGTCACTTAAACTCATATGTGAGTCAAGGAAGGTGAGCAAATACTTTTGCAATATAGTGGATTTATGTGTGTATGTATATATAAAAAATTTACCTCTTGCATAATTGATTGTTTTTAAAATAACCTACCCTAAAATCACCACATCTTCTACAAGCAGTGGCTCAATTTTTATGTGCTTCAGTTTAGATTTAAATATGCAATACTAGTCTTTATCTTCCTCTTTGTAATAAAGAGCGAATACTCACAACAGTAGGGAATCGGTACTATTGTGAGCTTTAGCTCCTTCCTACAAAGAGAGGGAGAGACTAGCATGCTTATTTAAATCTAAACTTGAGCACAGAACCTGCACAGAAATGAAATGATACTACCTGTCTTTGTGTGAAGGAGGTTTTGGTGTATGTGCTTAATTCTGTCTAAGAATAGGAGTACACAGAGCTGTAGTTATGTTATTGAGTGCCTAGCATGTATCAGGTAGCATTACACAATGGGTCCTGTCTGTGTTTCTACATTCAGTGTTCTACGTAGTTTTGTCCTTCTATTTGTAAAGTCCTCTCATACCAACCATGTCCACTCAACAATAGGGCATGGACTGTGTTGCTATGGCAGAGGCCTGGCTCTTTAACTTATGCAACACATAATTGAAAGTGGTATTACAGGTTAAACAGTGCTAAACCAGTTGACTCTGATAGTAGAATTATGTAAATTAAAATATCAAAGGCAAATGACATGGTTTCTTCATAGTAAAATAAGGCATTACAGACCTCTTGAAATGAGACCATTGTAATAATTTCAATCATATGGGCCTAACATTAATTTCTATGATTACTCACATAACAGAAACTTTTCATTATCTAGCTCCTAAACTCTGGAATACTGTGCCAGAGTTCTATAGGTGTTTTTAGTTCCAGACTAAAGATATACTTAGCTAGCTCTTTAGTGTTTGATTTAATATGAAATAAAAGTAAGACCATGAAGAGGAAATGTTGAGAGGAACCAAGTCTCAAAGGGGGACACCCATTCTCCTCTAGCTGACACTGGTGCAAATGTGTATGAAACCCACCAGGGCATAAACAACCCAGGAACAGCTGCCCACAGCAGTGGAGAAGTGGGTTGCTCGGTTGCAGGTGGGTAGAGCCACACCTGCTGAGATGGGTCAAGACTCAGCAGCAAGATGACACTAGGGGTAGATTTACCTCTGCAGAAAGAGAGAATAGATTATTAGGTATGTTGAAATATTATAGTATGCAATGTTCAAGGAAGGACTAGCTATGTAGCATAGCTAAAAGCCAGAAGGAAACACAGACATCAGCACTCATAATGCATCAACAGTTCACATAGGTACTGTGGGACAAACTGTTCAGTGCTTTGTAGGTCACTGGAAGAATTTTATAATCAATTCGAACATTTACTACCAATGCAGTGTAGCTAAGATGGAAGTAAAATGATCAAACAGAACTCTGGCTGCTGCATTTCAAACTAACTTGATCTTATTTATGCATTAATACATTCTGCAGGAATATATTCTTGAAGTAGCTTTTGTGCATCATAGTCTTTTTCCTATCCTTTGTAATATTTCTAAGGTAGGAAAAGGCTGTCCTAGACGTGTTATTTACATGAGTTTCAGTTGAGAGACAGGGATCCATAGTAACATCAAGATTAAACATGGTGTGAATTATTTATTTATTATTACATTAGCTCTTGTCTTGAATTTAAGCCATTTCAGGCTTAATTCTCATGCATTGGACTTCAAGTCAGATAATTATTTCTAGTGTTAGGGTTTAACTAGTTACCATTGTTCTGTTTTTGAACCTGAACCATCAATCTGACACCACAGTCCTCACAGCTAAGCCCTCAGTAGCTCTGCTGGTCATGTGAATGCCTCCTGGGATTCCACACATTTTTCTTGTGTTCTCGTGTGCTCTGCTTTTGATCTCCTGCAGGTCAGAGCAATGCCCCAAGAATTCACAACTGAAAGGTGTTGATGGATGCAGAGTCCCACTTATCACAGTATAACTCTCTTGATCTCATAGCTGTTGGACTGCTTTTGTGTGTGTGTGTGAGACCATTAAATTAGTGTCTGATATTGGGCGCTGAACTAGATTTGAAAGCTTGGTGATGTGAACCTCTTATTGGCCATTGCACAGTTGTTGCATGGTCATAATTGGGTAACTAATTTACCTTTTACTTGCTGTTTCCCACAGTACCTATGTGAACTGTTGATGCATTATGATCCATCACATCTGCTTAGCTCAAATGTTTGTTAACCGAGAGTGGCAGAGTGCTGATGTCTGTGTTTCCTTCTGGCTTTTAGCTATGCTACATAGCTAGTCCTTCCTTGAACATTACATACTATAATATTTCAACATGCCTAATAATCTATTCTCTCTTTCTGCAGAGGTAAATCTACCCCTAGTGTCATCTTGCTGCCGAGTCTTAACCCATCTCAGCAGGTGTGGCTCTACCCACCTGAAACCGAGCAACCCGCTTCCCTTTTTGATTTCCTCTATAATTTTCCCTTTTTCCATTTCCATTTTTTACACAGACATACATTGGAAGTGTGGTGATCTCCATGAACCCCTACAGGTCACTCCCCATCTACACAGCAGACAAGGTAGAAGAGTATCGCAACAGAAACTTCTACGAGCTCAGCCCACATATGTAAGTCCAGCGTGCTTTTTGTTAAGCCTGTTCAAGTATACTGAGTCAGACAATTATACTACATCAGGTCACTATTTAACAAGATGCATCTTTATCCCTTGCTCTGAGTGAAATGTCAAATGCTTTACTGTGCTCGTCTCAATTTTTATCTTGATGGCATATGTTTAAAAATTTGTTTGCTTGTTAACTTGGACATAAGGGATTTTTGTAGTGCTTGAGTGCATTTTTAGCTAGAAAAGAGCTTAGCAAGGACCACTTGAAGATTGTACTAACTGGTGTCATTTTCAATAATTAAGAACAATGCAAATTTGTGCAAATATGTAAAGCTTTCATGTCAAGCTTTCATAAAATAATAGAGCTTTTAACAAACTTGTTCTTTTGATTTATGATGTTTTATTGTAATAGGTAGTTGTCTTTTCTCAGCTGATCCTAGCTTTTCTGTTCTTCAGACTGTGAAAGGTATGCTATAACAGAAGGAACACTTTATATATAAAGTCATCGCTACATTTGATTAACAATATCAAATGTGTGAGCCTTTCTGCTCTCCATGCCACATGAGGAATGGGGGGTTCTTATTGGGTAGGGCCAACATCTTTGGTCATGCTCCATCTATTGGTCATGTGTCTCTCTAGAGTGCTGCCAAATTGGATGCTGGATTTACCACAGACATTTGCAAACGCACACTGAAAGAACAGTGGCTCTATGCCAAAAATGCCACACACTGTAAAACCAAGCAACATTTATGCCTTTAGCTAGATCTCTGCTGCTGATTTCCTCTGACTTGGATTGTTTTCTGGTGACCCGTCTTATTCATGTGTTCCGTCCCCGTCTTATTCATGTATTCTAGCCTTACTCCTCTGTTTGTCTGAAGTCAGGGTTTAGGCTATGTCTCTGTCAACCAGAGTCAAAAATCTAAGTTTTGTCCATTATGCTGTTATATTGCTCTGGAACTGTAAGGAAAGGTTTGGATGTACAGACCTGCTTGGTCTGAGTATTAGAGTGAGCAGGCACAATGAACCACAGGTCCATTAGCAGTACTGGAGGAAAGGAATGATTGTGCATTATTACATTCTACAAGGTTTTATACTTTGAAGAAATTATTTTGACTTAACTATGTTTGGTGTTCTAGTTGCATTGTATTAGGCATATTTGAAGCCTTGTGTTGTGTTTCAGCTCTATCAGCCTTTTTAATTTTATGCTTCTTAGACAAATTTCACTGTGAACTTGTCTGTTTATCCATATAGTTTGCCAGATAAATATAACATTGATTCTAAACAATTTTGGTTAAAAGCAGATAAGTATTTCTTTAATGTCTAATTCTGCTTTACCAGGTGATGTTTATAGTACTTATGATTTGCTTACCCAAAGCAAAACAGAATTTATAGTCATGACAAAGGTACAAATAGTAATCTGAAAGAGTAGGCAAAAAATCCATATGGGTTTGAACTAGTAGATGGACGTGTTCTGATGGAGATCTTTGGGTAGTCAATATTTTCATTGTCATTATTTGTAGATAAGTTGAAGACTGCACCTTTCTGCTTTAGTGTGTTGTTTGCTTCATGGAATCTAAGATTCTTCAACTTTGTAATACCAGGTGACATCAAACCTGATCAACAAATTATTTTTAATAGCATGATTATACCATTCTTAACCAATTGAGTGAGGGTTATTAATTATGGCTGCAGAGATGTCAACCCAGTAGAGCCTTTAATGTTTGTTTTTTGTGCAGTGTGGAAACAGAGTGAGAGTGACTGGATTGCCTGATGGATTTTTGCTGTTCTCTGAAGGAGGGTGTAATTTTTAAATGTTTTAGAGCCCTAGGTTAAGATCTGTGTAATTGGACCTTCTGTGAAAATCATTGCCATTCTCGTCATAACTTTTTTGCAAGCACTTTATGAATTAATTGTTCTCTTCTAGTTATACCATCTGGATTGTACCTTTGTGTAGCTGCTCTCTCTATAAAAGAGGAAAAGTAATGAAATTGGCTTGCTTTGAATTTTACTATACCTATAAAACAACTACAAGCAAAGCAGGCATTGTTATTACCTATATGAGTATAAAAATAACCAGTGGCATTATCAAGGATGATGTGTTCTCTTAAGGCAACTGTAAACATATTGAAATATATGAGAGGATTCAGTGTCAGAATTTGCATAAATTTGCTTTTGTTAGAAACCTAGAAATTTGAGCTACCAAAAGGCCAAATTTCTCTACTGGAGCATAAACTAAACTTGGCCTGAATGCACTGTAATTTCACAGGTTATATGTCAAAGATGAAAATGTCACTGTACACTAAGTGATCAGATTCCAAATCAGATTCCATGTTAGGAGTGGTGGACAGCTCAGCAAATGCTATCTTTAACATGTTTTCTGACAACAGAGAGTAACCAGGACCCACAGAGGGCATTAGCAAATGGTGAGTATACATAAACATGATACTCACATAAACAAGGGCAGATGAATGAATGTGATGGATAGAAAATGAACCAATCTCTGATGCTCATTGACAGAACTTATTTTACCATATAAAACTGCCTCTTTCAAAGGCTGACAATACAGGAACATGGTCAACATAAATTAAAAAATTAACATGCATTCCTTGAGAGGCAAGTTAATTTAACGGTTGTAGCCTTTTTTCCAACCATTCTATATTCATGGTTTGATATTTTCACTGTCAATTGGTGAGGTCACTGCATGTGTGTTTTTCTGACTATGAAAACTCATATGAAAAGATTTTATGGTGAAGTGAATAGTAGTGCAATGGCAGTATCTTCATGACCAAAAACCTCTAGCATGGGGAACATTTCACCCTTAACAAAAGTTGTGAACTGCAGCCTTTGCAAAGCTGTCCTTGCCTGGCATGAAAGCAAATCAGTTATGCTGGAGCATCTGAATTGGAGACATGTTGACTCTCTGGGTGATGGACTCGTCTTGGTGAATTAGCTAGTATGTTAAGCAAGCAAGCAAGCTGTTTGGCTAGCAAGATGCTAGTTAATGTTAAAACTACCCATGTGAGTGCGATTTTCATAGTTTAATCCAAAATGTTCTCAACTTCTGTCCTGAGATTTCTTCTTCTTTGTATGATGGATAAAATGTGCCCATAAGCGTTTCATCATTGCGTGTGCCAAGAGCACACCTTTAGTAAACACCCAAGAATTTTACTTTTTAATAATAATAATTAAAAAAAAAAAACACGCCCAGCTACTCTCTACATGTGCATGGTTCAATATGGGTTGCAATAGATTTCATTTGGTTTATGGATTTGTTTGTTCATTCAGGCTTGATTTTTGTGGGAGGTGTAATTTTGCCCTGATTTTTCTCCCCATTTTAGTCATAGCCAGTGGAAGCACAGATTGTTTAGACTCTTCTTTTGGGTAGGATATATGACCCAGGTCTTACTGCTTTAGTGGAGCATCCCAACTGGAAATCTGGTTTCTACTCCCTGCATCTAGGGACAGGAAGCTGGATGTTGTGGAGCCAAGGTAGTTGAAAGAGTCTACAATTTATGGGATAAAACCTGTGTCGTCTGCAAATAACAAGTCTTGTAGATAGACATTCTTGGTCCAGTCTATAAAGGCATACTGGAGGGGTATGTAGATAATATTGAAGAGGATCAATGCTTTTGGCTTCAGTAACAGGTTCCATCTCCCTGTAGTTCAGATCATACTAGTCAGTGTTCCTGTATTCCCAACTATAATGAGTGAGCTGTAGATAGCATCACAAAGGTCAGACTTGTATGCAGTCTGAGCAGGGCTGGGCTAAAAAGGTGGCTATCAAACTGCTGTGCTGAATGAGATGAATGTGCAGCAGATGTTGAAGCGTGGCCTACTATTTTGCTTGGACTGGTAAAGCTTCAGGGGTGCACACCTCACCATCCAAGCCATCAGGAAGTGGTCTGTGTCAAAGTCTGCTGCTCTGTGATTGCTGTGAGTGTGGAGGATGCTCCCAAGATCTGAATGCCCGGTGATTGAAATCTAACTGATGGTGATGGTGTGAATGCGGGTGCCTTCATAAGACCATGGCTTGCACTATTCCAGTGCTGGCATTAAAGTCTCCTAGCAGTGTCGTGGAGTATAGATATTACCAGATTCAGGACTTGCCCAGCTTGAAGCAGATGGTAACTGTCCAATGAGATATGATTAGCCCTCCCACTGTCAGAGATGACTCTAGGCACTCAAACCTTTGCCTCTTGGTTCTGAGCATTTAACTGTCCTCTTCTAGGTTGAATAACTCTAGAGATGCTGAGCAGCTCAGATGGAAGTATTCCTTTCTCAATGTTGATGATGTAATCAACAGAAAAGGCAGAGCCAATACATATGGTACCAGGACAGCTGCAGTTGTTGCTTGAAGGTGACAAATTACACCAATAGCCAGTCTTTGAGTCCATTTAGATGTCATTTTTATCAGGTTTACTCTTGTGGAACATTTTTTCTCTGGCCACTTCCTGAGCTTGAAGCTCTTGACAACATAGGTGGAGGATTTACTGGGGCAAGCCGAAGACCTCTATCATGACCTTTATGATCCTAAGAAAAGTAATTGAACAGATCAAGAGGACTTGAAGAGGGCATTTGCAACTGTTGCAGCAGCTGAATTCTGACAGTTTTCCATTATAACATTTTCTGCCTGAATGTTCTCTTTAATTGATTGCACTTCCTCATACACATGCATTAGACTGAGCAGGCACAGCGAATCTCTAAATCACTTTTAATGTTCATATGTAATCATAAAGCTTCCTCTTCATCCCATTGGGGATTAGAAGTGTGTTCAGGGCTTGTGCACACCTGCTACCCAATACAACTAGGTCTAGAGAGAGTACAGTCAAACTATGCAAATAGCAGCTGGATATTGGAACCAGTTGAGTCTCAAAAATACATAATTTTTGCACATTGCCATGAGAATAATATTTTGCCTGTGAACAATTCATTTCCCTGACACATTAAATATTTAAATCAGGCTTTTTGCTTAGGCCTTTGAGCACAAGTATCTAACCCTAATTCCTCCCCGGACTTAGAGATGTTCTTGCCTATGACTCCATGGAAACGTGTCAACTCATTGGGGGGAAACATTAAAATTGATGTCACAATGAATGAGTTTACTTGACAACTTTCTTTTTTTTTTTTGCATAAAATGTGTACATAAAAGCCAAAAAGTATTCCATTAAATCCCATGGTTGTGCACTGTCTGAAATATCCTTTTTGGAATGTCAACGGTAAACAAAATGAAACTGAGTCAACATGAGTCAAAATGAAAAAGCTAAAATGAGAACACCACTGCAAAAAATACAAGAAAGTAGCAGATGTCATTTTGTTGGAAACCTTTGTTTAACTAACATCATAATAGGCAGGTTTCTGCAAAAATAAATAAATAAAGTTTAAGTTAAATTTCCTCCTTTCTTTCAATTTTTTTCTTTTCCTTTTGAATGCACCACTATTCTACCATCCATGGTTCATTGTAATTCTGAATGCCAAAAGAAAATTGATGGTGTAAATGCTGGTTTCTGATTGGGTATCAGCAAGAATCTGTACCTTTTGGCTGTTTGTTCCTTTTTGATTGTATTGGCCATTTTAATCTGAAAAGTCTGTCTTTCCTTCATTCTTTGCGTGATTTAGGGGGCAAAGGTGTGTGTGTGTGTGTGTGTGTGTGTTTAGTTATTTGTGGAGGAAGCTAGTTTTTATATTTTTTTATTTTATATTTGTATAAGGGGTTTATTTTGATCATGGTCGGCTTTGCTGAACCTGCTCCTTTCCACATGTGCCAACATGGAGTCTAAACCATGCTGTCCAGACTAGATGACTCAGGATTGTGGGTGTGGAAACCTAAATAACTCCACAAGCCAACCAGAAGTGCACAAGTGACCATAAAGTGTTAAATATATCAGTGACATGCACTGCCCCCACTGAAGTTCTGTATAGGCATAATTACGAAGACAGAAGGCGCCGAATACTACAGTCAAAGCATTAAACACCTGCTAGTCATCAGACACCCAGTAGACACAATGTGCTGGCCAAAAAAAAGAGTTGTAGCTACCAAATTCAACTCTTCGTAACCCATAAAGGCCTTCACCCAAAATCCATAGCAATATGAAAAGGGGAGAAAGGGAACTTCAACAGGTACAGAATCCTCACTCTGGGTTCTTGGGAGCCATTGCTTTGATGTATTAATCTGGAGAAGTGACTCCCAACATAGTCCAGAAATTACAACATCTATGTCAGTACAAAAGCGCATGATTCTGGAAGCAACTGTGCCATACCTTCCAGTGCTTCTGGTAAAAGGCACAAGTAAGAGGAAAATTATACGATCACCCACCTAGAAGGATGAGTGGAGTAATGTCAAGTTAAAGTTTGTCATATGGACAGTATGTCTAGGAAAATTAAGTCAAGTCAAATTTTATTTATATAGCGCTTTTTACAACACGTGTTGTCACAAAGCAGCTTTACAATTGTATGGGTCCAGATCCCTAATGAGCAAGCCAGAGGCGACAGTGGCAAGGAA
>JAOYMR010000006.1:28995562-29006861 GCA_025802075.1 Tenebrosternarchus preto | reverse complement strand
CCCCCCCCCCCCCCCCCCCCCCCCCCCCCCCCCCCCCCCCCCCCCCCCCCCCCCCCAACCATCTTCTCAAAAAATGTATCCAGCTAGTTAAATCATTAATTACCTGAAGATATCAAAGGCATTGTCAATTGTTAAATTTTCATTTTCATGGAGGGTTCTTCTTTAGCAGTGTTTTGCAAGCATGCTACTAAATTTAGTGACGGCTGTTGCAGGGGACCTGGCTTTCAGGCCATGGCCAGATTGGCATTTTGCATTAAGAAAGGGAGATTGTTTTGAAGTATGTAACCATGCTTGAGACCATTTTCTGCTCACCATGACTGTGTTGCTCTTGAACTGAAATTTGGCATCAATTGACCTGAACTGGTATGTGGTAGTACCAACATAATTTGGTTGGTCCCCTTAAAAAGCACCAGCTTTTAAAGTAACCATCCCTATTTCTAAACCTAATTTTGTGATTTAAGATAAACAAAAAAATCTGTGTTCCAATAAAACAAGTTATAGGAGGATTTTTCATCCTCTGCATTAAAGGACACAACTCTGCTGGATAGAACCACACGATCTATTCCCGTCTAATCAGTTATGTACTGTCCTACGTATTTAGATACAGATGCTTCAGACCTTCCACACTTAAAACGTCATGTTAAATATTCTTGTTAGCTGCATGTTCAGCTACACAAAAATATGAATTCATGCATATTAGCATAAACACAGCCTGATGTTTTTCGCCACCTGAAATGTAAGGACCCGTGTGTTTGGCCCTATTGGTCCTGTGAGTTGCCAAGAAGTCCCCTCTATAAATACCAAGAGCTCATTAATGGAAGATTATGTATCCTGTATTATGTTTCTCTTTAGATCTTATAACTCTTCTATTTTTCAGAGTTTATGGGCAACACGGTCTATTTTTTTTTTTTTTGCCTCATGATGTGTTTTAGACTACACTGCTGACTTTGGGAAGTTGAAATTACAGCTCACTGTCCTGTAGGTGTACTGAGGTGTGTGCCAAACACCCCAACCACACCACCCTTCCTTATCCTCAGATTTGGAGACCTCAGGCCACTGCCTCATAAAGTCTGCTTTGATGCTTTCAGTGGTTGCTTGGGGTTTGCTCTTATCAAGTGTTGCAATGTGATCATTAATGTATATTATCATGGCTGTATATTAGCCATGTCTTTCATCCAGTTATGTCATGTATGTAGTCTGTGACGGGTGAAAGAGCTGTTGTTGGCCAGATGTTTACCAGATATTGCTGTACTGTTCCTTTATTGTAGCTAGATATTACATTTTTGGATTTTGACTGATCTGACTCTTGGTATCACTACACTGCATTTTGTTTGATTGTATTCTTGATCATTTTATTATTTCTACACTGGAGATCAAAATTAGAGAACACCACACAATGTCAAGGTCATTGTGTAGTCCTATGTGAAATTATCCTAACAGGGGTGACCCCATCAGCCATAGCAAGAGAAGTTGGTCGTTCCAAGTCTGTGATTTCTGGAATATTGCATTTTATAACATCACAAATTCATTCCTCCCATTCAGTCCCCCAAGAAGGCTGGCCATCCACGAAAGACAAATGCAAGAGAGAAAAGGATAATGTGGAGAATCTCCATGGGTAATCGGTTCAACACTGCAGCTGGAATCGCTCGCTAGTTCAGCACTGAACAACTGACCATTCAAATTATTTGTAATCTTTCTCTGTGCTACAGTCACTTGCTGTTCTCTAATTATGATCATGTTTTTTGCACAATAAAGGTTTCATGTTGATATACTTTGGTTATTTTGTGAAACACTGTTCTAGTGGCATGGTGTACCCCTTACAAAAATCCTTCATATGTTGGTCAATGTAGATTACATTATTTCTGAAAAAATTAAGTGTTCGTACATTGTTCTCTAATTTTGATCTCCAGTGTATGATTGTTTTGTTTCATTCATGAAGAGAATGTAATAAGAGTATGTGTCTTTTGGGTGCTGTGATGTCTTATGCTACTTGCAGAAAAGGACATGAAAAGAGATCGAGTTGATGAATTATCTGTTTCTAATTTTAACACACTTTAGGCTGTACTATCATTTCCATGTAAATTACACTAAGCTGTTACTGGCCAGTTTATTTTTTTCTGATGGTCATAAAGGCAACATGAAACATAATTGCAATAGGCTCTTAACTCCTAACTGATACTAAATCTGTTTTACAGGAGGGAAATGATGTAGCATTTTGCTCATAGCTAGAAGTATTATTATTGTTGGGTTTGGAAAATTCCTGGGTAATGATTGTAAAAAAGTACAAACAAAGGGAAAATGGAGTGAGTTGGTTCATTTAAGGCCTGATGTCCTGACATGGGATGGGATATAGCCTTAGTACCTAGTGCCATCACAAGTCCCCTGCTCCCTCTTTCCTCTTTAAGATCTTACACTGCTGGTGGTTTATTTTATATGATTAGAGTCCAATCAATTATTAAGTAGTATACCTCTTCTAGTCCTAGACCTACTTTCCTGCTGATGTATGAAATACCCATTATACTGTTTGTGTGTGTTTGTGTGTGTATGTGTGTGTGTGTCCATGAGATAATTATTATCTCACACACACACGCATACATGCAGTATAATGGGCATTTCGTTCATATTTCATTCAATACGTATATTTCATGTAGATGTACACACTCTCGATGTATTTCTGAGTATATTTATGTCCTTTTATGTTTTCCCCCAGCTATGCTCTGTCTGATGAGGCCTACAGATCTCTTCGTGATCAAGATAAAGACCAGTGTATCCTCATTACAGGAGAGAGTGGGGCAGGAAAGACTGGTAAGAGTATTTGTCTACTAGAAACTTAAATGGTTCAAAAGCTGCTTTCCAGTTGATTTACTGCAGACAAAAAATGTTTAAGGAGAAAAGTTGAACCGAGTTAGTTGCAATATATGTCGTGAATTTATCATCTGCAGTCTTGGAGGCAGAACGAGTATATCTAGTATGTGGAGGCAGAAAGAGCATGTCATGGTGTAGTATGGAATCAAACAATGACTGGAGCATTTGCATCATTGTGAGCAGTGAACATTTGGCATACATCTCTATTTAAACATTTATTTAAATATGATGAAATCTAACCTATCTTAAAGCACTGTGCTGTTGTGGTTATCTTGTGTTTAGTTTTCTGTTGTTGTAAACATTGGTTTCATTGGATTTCATTGGTTTAGAAATTCCAGGAATTCCAAGGCAATGGCAACTAGATTTTAGTAAAATCCCTTTATTATATCTGTGGTTTTAAGAAAAACAAGGGTTAATATTTCAGGACTTGCCACAGACTTTTAGATGTACCCACAGTTAACCAAATGCCCTCAATTATCAACTGCTGATTAATTATTTTCTAGTTTTGTCTAGCATCAACACTTCTGCAATATTCCATGTTTATGAAAGCAAAGTAGACTAACTGGTTTGAGCTGTGCTGTACATTATATCCCTTAAATATCATCCTCTTCTGGCCTACCATCTCGCACCACAATAACAATAGTACAAACAGTAAAGTTTATCCGTTTGCAGCAGTGATTGATGTTCAGTTGGTGAGATTCAAGCAGAGGAAGGGCATCAGGGTGGAAAGGGTCAGAATTGGTCTCTGTGTTTAGTCATTTATGACAAAGCAACAGAAGGTATTACTGGGCACTGTGCAGGTGGAGGTTACATATTTTCCACTGGAGTGATTAGCTCTTTTTAAATGGTTTATAAGACCTGGTCTTGAAGTAAATCATGCTGTAATGACTGGTCCATTTACTTTTCGTCTTATTAACCTGTGTTGGGTACCTGTTTTCAGTCTTTTTTGAAGGTTAATTTACTTAAAAATGGTCCCTCTTTCAAATCTGGTCCTTGCATGTAGCTAAAGATCCCAATTTACCCTAATAGTTAGCATTGTCCTGCTCTTTGCTGTGATTTTTCTTATCTTTTCCTACAGGGTGTTGCAAGGCCTCATTTAGAATTGATTGGGGTAGGAAAGCTAGACAGAGAGGTGCGATGTAAGAGGGAATTTTGGTGTGGTTGTTGTATCTTGCTGACTGACCTCTGACCTCTCTTCTGTATTGTGTTTTCCAGAGGCCAGCAAACTGGTGATGTCATATGTGGCTGCAGTGTGTGGGAAAGGCCACGAAGTGAACAAGGTTAAGGAGCAGCTGCTGCAGTCTAATCCTGTACTAGAGGGTATGTATAAAGGAGGACAGATTATACTCCCTTTACATGAGTTAAAACATTTCTTAATTAGATGTCTTACATGTTTTGATCAAAATAACGCAAGGATCAGGCACCACAGCACCCTTCTCACCCTTCTAAAACAGCCCTGCTTAGAACGGCCAGTTTGAGTGCTCGTTTAGAACGGCCAGTTTGAGTGCTCGTTTAGAACGGCCAGTTTGAGTGCTCGTTTCTTGTTAATGTGCCCTACCCCGTTTTCCGCAAGGTGTGAATTCTGCTTTATGGTACTATTGCAACTGTTGAGTGTGAACCCTGGGAGAAATATGTCTGTCAGACAAAACTTGGGGTGAATCACAGTCAGATGTACATGCATACGTACGCACTGATGGGCATTTACCAAATTACATTACATGTACAAAGTACATGTAAAGGGCAATTTCGCCTAGGGTGACGTGCAGTGTAACCAAGTTGTAAAAGCAGTTGGACACAAACTTGGGGGGAGGGGGGAATGATGCACCTTTTACAAAACTAGTTCTCAAGTTGTGGATGTAGGTACTCCGATGAGTGGGAGGTATTATTCTGATTACTCCCTTAATGGGGCTTATAGGGAAGCCAAATCTAAACTTTATCTCATGCTTTGTTTCACGTTTGCTGGACAGCCTACAACAAACTAACTGTATTGTCTTATTTCACAGATACCCAAATGTAACCTAAGCACTGAAAAAAATTGTTTATCCATAAGTCCTATTTAAATTCGGTGCCCTGTCAAGTATCTTTCTTCTGTTTCTGTTTTGGTACCAGACTTATATTGCACTGACCTGTACATAAAACTATAATTTGTAAGGGACACAAAATTCATTCATTCTAAAGGCTAGTAGCACATGGAATACTTTGGGATGGTTCAACTGTTCAAAAGGAGGATTGTGGCATGGTAGGTGGCTAATCAAAAGTGTGCATTTTGGAAGAATATCCCCAAATTAAGCAACATACAAAGGGATATCACAGCTGCAGGAGTGTATACACAGTTTACCATTTGTGGTGGAGTAAATTTTCCTTAGCTGTATGAGTCTTATGAAGAATACATTGCATCACATTATTGCATTTCAGCTTAAAGGCAAATTGCTCTCAGTTAAATTCTGAACCTATGGACATGGGACTGTTTCCACATTTTTGTCTTTTCATCACAAATTTGACTGGCATCTCCAACACATGCATGCCCTTTGTTTTGTCATAATTTCACCACAGTCACAGCTGTGAGCCTTTCGCTGCTAATAAAGCACAAAGCTCTCGGATTCCTGGTATGCAAACAGTGCTGTGTTTTTTAACATAAAGGCCATGCACAGGAAATGCCAATGAGGCTAGAAGTGCCCAGTTAAGCTCCACATCTGTGAGAGTTTAGCTGCTTGATCCCCATGTCACAGACTTCCTGCCCCATGCTCTTGCTTCCATAGATGCTATGTACTGCCAGGACTGAAGAGGTGGGCCATAGAGGGCACAGTAAGATTTCCAAGTCATGGCTTATTGTTTCAGTCTTGCTGTTAGCTGTGACAAATTACTAGGTGTTTCCCTAAGTTGAATGCATGGGTAAACACCAGATGCTCCACAAACTTTCAAAGCTTTAAAGATTACCAATCAGAATAATGATGGTTTCTTCGCGTTGTCTGTATAACCACATGCGCTAAAGCTCAATTATGACCTGTTTATGATGAGTTTTCATAGCACAAATTCACAAAACACATTTTAATCAGCCAGGTTAAAATGGATGTGAAAAGCTTCCATTGCTGAATAAAAGAGCATCATGTTCTTTCATATTCCCAGATTATAGGTTTTCTTTTGCTTGTCCACCGCACTGATGACACAAAAATGACACCTGAATATACCCTTTTGATTGTACAAATTTTTCAGGTTGTACATACCAGACATTTTGAAAATGTTCTGCTCTCTTACTAACTTGGTGTTAACCTGTTTGCAGCATTTGGGAATGCCAAAACCGTGAAGAATGACAACTCATCTCGATTTGTGAGTATATGTGTAAATTTCTAGCCAAAGTGCAGAGTAACTGATTTCATCCCTCCTCTGAGTGTTTGTCCATGCACACCTTTGATCTTGTCATGCTAACAGTGAATGGCAACTGAAACAGACCATCATTCTGCCTCTAAATAGCTCTCTTACCTTTTGTGTCACAGGAAACCTATGTCATTCAGTCTTCTAAATCGTTTACTTGAAAACTGAATAACAATTCATAATGATTCCAATTCATAGTTGATATTAGGTAATATCGACATTTTTATTCCCCCATTAGTCTGACAATTGGTCTGATGGCCTAGAGGAAAACTATGTTATAACTTTATAACAAAGAGAGAAACTTTGTAACCAAGACTTCTTCCAATTTATAGAATTATCAAATAGTCTAGAAAATTAATAAGCTCCAGGGACTACATCTCAGTACGGCAGGTATTATACCAACAGGTATTGTACCTTTTCTCATAATTTCACTTCATTAGTGGCTGCATAACAAAATTTTGTAAAAACAAGCCTCTACTTGAGAAGCTTGACTTAAAAGGCAAGTCATGATTTCCTACACAGGAGGTAAGAGAAAGATCTGGGTCAGCTATCTGCACCTTCTGCTCTATAGCTATTTTCACTTGTAGCAAGGTTTTTAACATTCTGAAGTGTTATTGATGTACTGACTTTCACTGGCCACCTTCTAAAAGAACCTGGATCTCTAGATGAAGAAGGGACAGACACTTTTATGGGTTTTAAAAGAGAAAATAGATTCTTAATCTGTTTGTATAATTATAAGAGCGCTACAAATTTAAATAAAGCTTCGTACATCCCAGCACACATTAAAAGGAATTGGATTCCCACTTTGGTTTTGGATAGCAGCCCTATGCTGTCTACCAAGGTCTGATCAAATGGTTCTTCAGTCACTGGTTTAGTATTCATGCGTCACACAAACAGCAAATGGAGATTTACTATCTTTATATATGTGGCAGATCAGGAAAAGTGCTTTAAAAACTCTATTAATTTTTGTCATTTCTTTGTCTATAAGATTATTAATGCACTACTGAGTAGTGCTCATGTACATGCACATATGCTCCACTTACGATGGCAAGAATTCCTTTCATGTTGTGGATAGACATGTCTGCATGGACTTGATGGTTTTTGGACCTTGTTCTTTGAGCAGTACTGTACAGATCCTTATGCATGGATCAGGTCAGGGCCAGCAGATGGCCAGTTCTTCATGTTTCTGATCTGCTGTTGTAATGATGACTGGTGTGGGTGATTTGAAGAGCTCTGCCTTGACATTTCTTAACCAATGAGCACTAATGTTATATGTTGATTCATTCCCCCATATCCTTCCGTTCCAGTTCTTGGTGAATCTATAGTCGAGTGAGATTTATTTATATAGTGCTTTTTACAACAAATGTCACAAAGCAGCTTTCTAAACGCATGGGTCCAAGTCCCTTATGAGCAAGCCAGAGGCAACAGTCGCAAGGAAAAACTACCTGGGTGGGGATTAGGAAGAAACCTTGGGAGGACCAAGGGAAACCATCTTCCTTTGGGTGGCCCAACAAGTAGCAATCCATATTTAAAGTACAATTTCTAAACTGAGCAGTATGTCCAAAGTGGATGTAGGTGGGAGCCACCCTGACAGCATCAGTGCGCCCCCTGGCAAACTGGAGCATTTTCTAGGTGGTTTATGGCATTGTAGTAAAGTCTATCCATTAGCAGCAGTAAGTGATGTTCAGTTGATGAGACTCAAGCAATATTCATTCACTTTAAACTGAAAGTATATTTTGGATGGTTCATTGGCATTTATTCTTTTGGCTGCTGCTCTATTTGTATATTTCTGTATGTTTAACAGAATTTTATGGGCCGCCCATTATATTTCCTCTAATCAGGCCTGTCTTTGATGTTTATGTCCTTCTAGAACTCAATTCTAGAATGGCAATTTTCTGACTTCCATCCAAGTTGTGTCTACCCTGGTTTATAGCCTCTGTTTCCAAGAGGATTAGCAGGAGTGGCCTGTGGCTTGTATTTTGTAGCACATGACTATTGCATCTGCAGCAGAGAATAATCTGAACTTCCCTCCATGGACATACTATACACACAGCTAAGCATAGAACATCATGAGTGATCAGCACTACTAAACTCTTTATTTATTCAGGTCAAAGAACTCAAGATATAATCACCACAGGCTAGACAGCATCACCATCATAAAGTATGCTTACCATTTTTTTCCTCTAGCCACTGTCAGACTGATTGAGGGAGATTTTTATTTTTTATTTATTTATTTATTTTTAAGCTTTAATGTCCTTATCAGAGTTCACTCACACAATGGACACTTAACACGTGTCAAACACGTGTCAAACGTACAGACTAGGTACTTGATTCTCACCCTTTCTCTCTCTCTGGGTCTGTTATACAGAGAGATTTTGCCCAGTCCATTGTTTATTGTTTGTTTTGTATAAAAATTCATAGGTTAATAACTCGAAAAACTAGAAAACTTGTAACATATATTTTTCAGATATTGGGTATATATTACGTATGCAGCTAAATTGTCTTTTTGTTTTTATAAAGCTGAGATATCCACAATAATACTACTCTACCTCTACAAATGGCAATAAAATCTTTTATCTCAACTTTATCTCAACTCAGGTATTCTGTCTAAACCTTTTCCCTGTCCCCTCTGCTTGTTCAGGAGTATTTTTAAAGCATTTTATTTGAACTTTCTGACCTCTTTTTCAGGGTTTTCATGTTCATTCTCAGATTGACCTTGGTTCTCCTGGGTATTAATTATAGCTTCTTTCATGAGAATTTATTTTAATCATATTATTCATGCAGTAGATATACATGAGGGTTTTTGGTTTGACTTTGTACAAGGCCATATGAGCACTAGTTGTGGTTTATTATGTAGTTTTTCAGGTATGGATAGTTTTTTGCTTAATTCACTCACTCCCACCTTTGTGGTTAGAAGATTCTTGGTATAGAGAAGGACGTGTCTCTGTTCAGTGCCTCTTCAGAGTTTTACAATAAAAAAGAAGTCACTACTTCATCGGCATCAAACTTGTTGAAAAGCATCCACATTCAAGTCTATGCAAAAATAAATAAATAAATAATTTGCAAGCTTTGGTGAATACCCTTATTCAAGGCATAAGGAATACAAGACCAAAAACTTTATTTTGCACAGATGAGACTTGGCATACTTTTTCCACATTTTGGCATTCTCAGACTACCATTTTCATGTAGTTAGTTAATCTTTTTAAAGTTGAACTACATTGTTCTCTATTAACAATGTAGTTCAACAATTCTCTATTAACAATGCATGTTTGTATCCATAATAATTCACATCATTTTGGAATATCTGAAGTATTACAAATATTTTCAGTTTTTAGCATCCAGAATCTTATCATGTTTAATCTCACCTTCATTCCAGCCACAACATGACACATCTGTAACCACATAGTGATTAGTGGAACCAATTTCTTCATTCAGTTGCCATTATTCCACACTTCCCCTGCCATCTCACTTCCCTTTTTTTCAAGGTGAGAGATGTGCTGCTGCACTCAGAATGTTTTGTATAAGATTAAGTCCATGCAGACCTTTGATCCTACCTTGATACCAGCTAAGAGGACTTGAAACAGACTCTTATTTGTCTGTGTCCTTGGTAGTGCACCAAGTGGTCTGGGAGCATCGCATTTTTTAAAATAAGTGTTCTGCTGTCCATTTACCAACATCTGTGCTTGTTTGGCCATGCTGTTCACATAGCAACAACAGGGCAATTACTGCTGCTGCACACAGCAGAAAGTAAATGTAAAGCTGTAACTTGGTTATACTGATCTATATCTAAGTGTCTAAGTATTCTGCTAGGAGTCTTGTGTGATCCACCAATGAGCAACCATTGTTCTGCTTTGCACTTCTGTGCTACCAAGAGAACTAGCCTGTGTTTGCATCATTTTTTATTGGAACCAGGAGGGTGTGGCACACTGGACATGGGAGTAAACGGTAGTAGTGGTAGAGCATAGATTACCTGCAAGCATTTATATTGCTACACAAGTTTTTTTTTTTACATGTTTGTGTAGCTTCACTTTGCAGTCATTTTCTTTTGTGTCTCTGTACTCTGTTTTACCTATTATATATTAACTTCTTTATTACCTGCTGCTTTGTGCACAAAAAATGGCCCAAGCCAAATCTGCCACCATTTCACCATGTAGCTTTGCTTTTCTTGACAAACCTACACGTTGTCATGCTGTTCTTTGGTTCCAGCTGGGAAGTAATTTTTATGGTTCCGGAAACTATTTATTTTGGTGGAACACTGTACAGTTCCAACATGGGTAGAAAAATGGAGTGGTTCTCATTCCTCGTGGGTGCTTTTAGTGTCTGCAGAAGCTCCTCTCCTTTGCCGTCCTTGTGTTATTCATGATCGCACACATTTCATTTCAGTGCATAGGGGCCTTGGTACTGCTTAAATTACCTTTTAAAACAAATTGGTATATGTGTTTGTGTGCATCTGGGTGGGGGTGGTCTGAGGAGAGCCATCAGGACCTGAAAGGTATCGTATCTCTTTGGCTTCTGCTTTATCTTGCATTTAGCCAACTGTAACTAGATAAAAAGCTCTAATATGTGTATACTTACAGGGTGAGACACTAGAGCAGTAAAGTATCGGTCAAATCACAATGGGAGGCCCCATTGTTGAGAGGGTGTTGTGACAGTATGCTAGCTTGGTCATTTCTATATTTAAAGAAAAACATTAAGAATACAAAGTGTAGGACTAAAAGCAAACAACTAATGGGTAAGATTAGTGCAGGAATATGCTCATTGAATGCTTTTAAGGAAGTGCAGTCTGCTGGCTGTTTCTGATTCTTTCTGGATGTCTTCAAATGATTCTAGGCTTTTTCAAGTAAGCCAGACACATAGAATTTTTGTGTTTTGTGCAAAATGCTCATTTTCCTCTAGTAGATAAGCATATGAAGAGCTCTTTTCCAAAACGCGATAAACGCCAAATTAAAAAAAACGACCGTCACGTCATTCTGCTGTATACCAAACCTACTCACTGCTCCATAAATGTTTCTCACCAAATCACTACATAACCCTGTTTAAACTGTACCCAAAGGTGTCGTTT
>JAOYMR010000006.1:28959247-28971856 GCA_025802075.1 Tenebrosternarchus preto | reverse complement strand
CAAGAAGAGTATGCCAAAAACCATGTGGACAAACCACAAAGGTTTTGGGACACTGTTCTCTGGAGCGACGAGACAAAATTGGAACTTTTTGGGCCTATGGCTCAAAGATATGTTTGGAGGAGGAAGAATGAGGCCTATAAAGAAAAGAACACCTTGCCTACTGTGAAGCATGGCAGTGGGTCAGTCATGCTCTGGGGCTGTTTCGCTTCTTCTGGTACAGGGAATCTACACTGTGTGCAAGGTATCATGAATTCAGTTAAATACCAGGAGATCTCGGGTGAAAATGTCATGCAGTCAGTGACGAAGCTGAAGCTTGGGAGACGTTGGACCTTCCAACAAGACAATGATCCCAAGCATACCTCATATTCTACCAGTGCTTGGTTGCAGAAGAAGGGTTGGAAGATTCTGGAGTAGCCATCACAATCACCTGACTTAAATCCCATAGAAAATCTCTGGTGGGACTTGAAGGCAGTTGTAGCACGCAAGCCCAAGAATGTCAATGAACTAGAGGCCTTTGCCCATGGGGAATGGGCTAAGATACCTTTAGAAACTTGTCATGATGTTTCATGTCTGAAGGACATTATTACTGCCAAAGAGAGTTGTACTAAGTACTAATGATGTATGTGACTAAGGGGTTGAATAATTTTGTCAATGACGAAATTACTAAAAGGACATTTGTTGGTATACCTGAAAAGATATTGTTGTAATTTAAGTTGCATTTGTTTATTACTAAAGTCCTTCTATAGTAAAACACTTTACTATAGTGGGGGTTGAATAATTTTGAACACAACTGTAGATGGAACTTTATGGATTTTTTTTAGGTTTAAATTCAGTACTATTAGAGGATTTATTTCCAGCTCTCTTTCCCCTCTTTTGTCAGCTATGGAGAAGCCAACTACTTGGTTTTTGCTTTCTTTTACCAGTGATACCCAGAAAAATGTAGAGGAATTTTTGTGTGCACTCTGGAACCTATGCCTGTCCTCAAGAAACCTACAGTGTAGCCGAATATTTTGACTAATTACAGGCTTATTTGCCCTTTTTGTCAAATGCTAAAGAATGTAGTAGGGTGTTCATCTTCAAGAATATCTCACTGATAACCATCTCTATAAAAATATCCAGTCTGAATACCTCCCACAGTATTGAAATAGCCCTTCTCAGAGTGACATGTTGGTACATAATTGTGCATTTTCCTCCCTATTCATCTTGCTGGACCTGAGCTCTACATTTGATGCAGTGAATCGTGACATTCTTCATGATTTTCTCGGGTTTTCTAATACTGCTTAGGCTGGTTCCAGTCTGTCTGATTAGGACTATGTCAGGAGGATTTGATCTCAAACATGCTTTGTATGCTCTAGAGTCTAGATCAGGTCCTCTTCTTTTTATTATCTATATGCTTCCCCTTGGAGATATCAGCATGTCATTTCACTATTACGCTGATGATGCACAGCCATATATTAAGGGGTTTTTTTATAATAGGTTTTTTCTCCTCATTCTATAGCCATATCCAAGATTCATATTTGTTTGGGGGAGATTAAGGCCTAGATAAAGGAGAACTGTTTACTGCTAAATATAGCCTCTCTTGGTAGGAACTCCACACACTGAGACATTCCAATTTCCCATACAATTTTACATTTGGGTCTCAGATTTGACTCTTAGACTTTGACCCAGTACTCGTTTGAACTTTGAGACTCTGACCCAATACTTGTGGCCTTTTTAAAACATATTTATTCATTTAAAACCTATTTCCAAACAACATTGTATTTTAATGCTATCCAATGCAGAGAGGCTTGTCATTGAGTCTTGATTGTTGTATTGCACCTTTTACTGGAGTATAAGACACATGTATCCAGAAGCTCCAATATATTCAAAATTATACAGCCAGGGTTTTCATGAAGGGGTGGAAATCTGAACACATTTACATCAATATTATACTTTTTAAGATGGCTTCCTATGTCATAGATAATTGATTATAAAATTATCTTACTAATATTTCAGCTCACGGAAATGATTCTCTCAGGGAGCGTCTTATACCCTGTAATTCTATATTTAATCTTAGACCTAACGCATAATTTTTCCCCAGAACTAAATTGCAACCTCCCAGAACTTATCTGTATACAACGAGTGCCTTTTGTTCTGTTACTCCTCGTATTTGGAGTGCCCTTCCTGATTGGGTTCCGCAGACACTGACATCTTTTTACACCTTTTGTTAATTTTATAGTGATGCTGTTGAGTGCATGTTATTTGTAGTTCAATCTGTCATTGAGAATGGCATGGAGGTATTTCATTTAGTAAGGTCTTAATTTTTACATTTTTATTATTATACTTTTATCCTTGGATTTATTTGTGTAGTACCTTGACATTTAAATGAAAGGTGCACTATAAATAAAATGCATTATTATTATTATTATTATTACTACTACTTACTACTATTTAGTAAATACTACTACTTACTACTAGTAGTAAATACTATTACTATTTACTACTACAACAGAGTTGTGTGTAAAAATTGTTGTATTTACTTAGACCCATAGCATATTCCTATTATTGTGTGTTGGAGCCGGTTTAGTTTATAAAGATTAATAATGTAAGGACTACACAAAAAGCAATATAGAACTGAATATTGCCAAAAGAATAAGGAGGCATACCTAAATCTGTTCAGAACCTCAGAGTCCACTGCATCCCACCTCTAAACAATTAGAGAGGGTATTGTCTAAGGCAGGTTTTATTGTCAGCAAGACAAGTGGCACGCTTCTGATAAGCATGATTACATGGTTTTCCCCATACACAATAAGAAAAGCTAGCTATTTTTGTCATGTGACGGGCTAAAATGATTTCAAAACCTTTTAGCTGGGTCCATGAACCTTTTGTTATTTGGTTTTATTTCTTTTCTTGTTTTTTGCTTGTTTGTTTTTTCCTTTATGTAGAATAAAGCAGAAACAAGACTTTGTTGTCATTTTGCCTGAATTACAGGAAAATGGGTGGGCCTAAAGGGTGGGTTGTGTGCAATTAGCCAGTCTGAGAGTTCTCTTGTTTTTTCGCTGTCTTTGTTTATGGTGATTGACATTTTTTAGTTGGCGGCTATATAATGAAACCAAAATAAAATTTGGTCTAAATTTCTTTCTGCATAAAAGCCATTTCTCATTTCTTTCAAATATAAAAAATATTTTTTTATTTTTCTACTTTAGGATTAGAAACAGAAAGCCAATCAACAAAAGCTACATGGATGTAGATGGTTCTAATTTTTGGGAATTGTTTGGCATAAACTTGGAGAGGCTACCCACTGCAGTGTTTAGTGCCTTGTCTCTGTAGTATAACACTGATTTGTTATGCACCTTCTGGCATGCAGGCATATAACCCATTTGTTATTTAACCTGTATTTCTTTCTGGACATATTTTATATGCCACTTTGTTTGAAACTGAAGCTTCGTTTCGGTTTGGGTGGTTGTTTCTGTGTACAATTTTTTTTTCTTTTTCTACATACTCTATTCTTTTTTTACTGTAATCTATGGGCCTTTTATATTCTAAATGGGCATATTTGTTTTAAATAAAGTCACCATAATTCAGACTTTGCAAATAATAAAAACAATGAAACTTTTCCTATTATAATTTTTTTGTTGTTTTAGCTCTTTTTTTCAGATGTAGAAAAATTAAATAAAATGTAACAAATAAAAATATCATTGAGCAACAAGCATGGTTTGATGATCAATGATGGGCAAGACATGACCAGTCCAGTTGAACTATGTAAATACTTAGCCCTAGACTAACCCCTAGATTTCCTTGTTTTTTCTTCAGCTCATTACAATTAGAAATAATTTTTGCCCCAGGTAATGCCTACTGTCTCTTATCATGCTCATTATTTAGTTCATGCCATTGGTGTTTCTGTGTTGACAATCTGCTCCATTCCATTGTTCTGATTTTCTTTCAGCTCTTTTTTCTGGAGGAAAGGAGAAGGCAGTGCCTGGAAGACTTGGCCACACTCATCCAGAAGATCTACCGTGGCTGGAAGTGCCGAACCCATTTCTTACTGCTGAAGAAGAGCCAGGTGGTGGTGGCTGCTTGGTACCGCAGATATGCTGTAAGTTCATATTCCTTCATGTGTGCGAATCACCTTTTACGATGGTAGTTTTGCATTTTTTTTTATCATCAGATGTAAACTTTTTTTAATAGAATTTTCAAATTTCATATAGTTATTTTCTTGGCATATGTTGTGTTACCCTTTCCTATGTGTACTGATCATTTTAATAGCTAAGATCCTGTGGGTTTTTTAATTACAGCAACAACAGAAGTACCAAAAAATCAAAAGCTCCACCATAGTGGTCCAGTCTTTCATCAGAGGATGGAAGGTAGGAGTGATGCTGAGAAAGAACTGCTAATGCTTTCAGTAGCAGTTTGTGGGTTTTATGTCTTTGTTGGTGCCACTGCTCCCTCTCCCTCATTTTTTCTCTTTTCAGGCCCGCAGGATTCTGCGTGAGCTGAAATACGAGAAAAGATGCAAAGAGGCCGCGACTACTATTGCAGCCTACTGGCATGGAATGCAGGTAATGGCTCTCATTTCCCCCCATTTGGAAAAAATATATAATGATCACAAAAGGAAGTGAAACTATGGGTGGTGTTTCAGATGAAAGTGTGAACTTGCAGGTCAAAATGGTCAAACTTCTTCACTGACTTTTGCCTGGACATCACATAGCTGCTTTTAAAAGGAGCACCACTGTTTTTAAATCATGCTTTACTGCTGTTTCAGGTCTGCTCTTGTCAGTGTTACATTCACTCCATCATTCTTTACCATTAATGATTGCTGCTGCAAACCTGCAGTGTTTGGGCAGCCTGGCAGGAAGTTGTGGTGTTTAACCAGTCATCCATTTCAACAGGCTAGCCTGCTCCTTTGGCTTACCAAACAACCAGTGAAAGCCATTTTGAAATGATTTGCTGATCTGTTAGTGGTCCTCCAACTGATCTACTAGCAGATTAATCAGACCAGTTAATGATGTTTTGAGATAATTGGAATTGGCCAATACCAAAATGCCTATGCAAGGCTGATAATCCATAAATACCGACAGGAATAATGCAAGTAGCCCTATCTGGCTACTTTGGAGTGGTGTTATTTTTTTGTGTCCAAATTAACCATCTAATGGGCAAACAGGTGTTTGCTGTGAAACGGTGCATGTCCATACTGGTTATAACATTTCCTGAGAGAAAATAGTAAGATTTTAATTCCTATCTTTCAAAGTGCAATATATTTAATTGACCACCCTTAACATATACAGACAGTAAACTTTTTTATAATAGATTGACTCTGGTCATTTTGATGTAAGATATAATATGAATAATGTTATTTAGGAACTGTAGCAAGCCTTTAATCAAGAATTACAAGGTTCAAAAAACCGTTGTCCCAAATAAGTAACCTGCTTCAGTGATTTGATATCAAATCAAGTATTAGACTTGAAATTTCTAAGATACTCAGAGTTACATTTTGGTGCATTGACTAATGGGAGATGTAACTTGTTCACTTGCGTTAACAGGAGTTATAAAGCTAACATTAACTTTATGAACTTCCCAACAGGGGGAGCAAACATTAAGGTCTTCTAGCTACCATACAGTTTCAGCACTGTATGTATTTGATTGCTTAAATTGATCAAATTTACTAATTTACAAACATACAAAAATTGCAACCAGTTATTTATAAAATTTATTAAATCAATTGCAAAAAAAACATTTACTTTGTGATATCAGCATTATTAAGTCAGCCATTGGTTGCCTTGATCCCTAAATACTGCCATCAACCAATAGTCTGCACCAGGCTAATTTTATGGTCAGCTATCTATGATCAGGTAAAAGAAAGCATAGCTTTGTAGCAAAATTCACGATACCTTCAGTTCAACTAATACCACTTGTCATGATGCATTAAAAGAAAATACAAAACTCGGGCAACACAAATGATTAATACTTTGGGCCACAGATGCGCATGCTTGTCCATTCCTTAATACCTAATTCTATCAGATCTCTTGATCTCTTGATTTTTTTCTTCCTCTTATCAGTCTTTTCTAGTCTCTCTAACCTCTTAATGCTTCTTTACTTTCCCTCTGAAATCCTTAAAACTCAACTAACCAAGGCCCGGATGGAACTGCAGCATTTAAAGCATAATGCTCGGAATAAGCATGCTGTGTCTGTCATATGGGCTGGCTGGCAAGGAACTAAGGTATTCCAAGAGTGTAGACCTTCTTGATATCATTTAACTGTTACCCACTCACACACTTGCATCAGAGGTCGAGAGTACTCTCAGAATATCATGGAGCTATTCTATCTGTAATATATGCTGTGGTGCAGTACTGGCACACAGAGACCAATGGTAATAATGCAGGTTAAAAAACGAGACAGCTTGGGTAAGTCAAGTTGGAGGAAGGGCAATAGTCTCCTAAACTCTGGACTACTAATGGATTAAACCTTATCCAGACAGCCTCCAGGCAGATATGTTTTTCACACAGTTGCTTACTGTTTCTCACACAACTGCCTATGCAGTTAAGAATCCCTTCACCTAGGCCAAGAAAAAGGCTTAGTATGAGAAAGTCAATGTTTTTTAGCTTACATATGTTATTGCATTCCATTTACAGCATCCTGGTGTTTATGGTGTGCATCTTAAACCTCTACTTATAAACTTACAATTTTGAATATAAATAATTGCACTTCAATTTGCTCCTGCTTACTTACTTGCTTCTCTGCTTTTTAACCACTCCACGTTCGCATTCTTTGCCCTCTCCTTCCCTTTCTCATAGGCACGCAGAGAGCTCAAACGACTGAAGGAGGAGGCTAAGCGTAAGCATGCTGTCGCTGTCATTTGGGCCTACTGGTTGGGACTCAAGGTACCTGCCAGCTAGCACTTTGGCACTGTCCCATACGGAATTTTATTTTCAAAGAGGGCAAGGAAACCCACCATCAACTAGCCTCCATGTTTCACTGCCAAGGAACAAAACTAACTAGCCTTAAAGTCATAGCCATTGCTGGAAGTGGATACCTAAAGACTGAAATACCATCACTTTTCATTTTTAATCCCATTTGCTTCTGTTTAACATGCTGAATAATGTTAATGTAAGGTTCTTTAGCCTCTTTCTCAACCCCAGTGCAACTGTCCCTCTTTCTGTCCAGTCCATTCTCTCTACGAGCTTCTCAAACAACAAATGACTCTGGTCTCTTGATTTAAGGATGTTCTCCAAGCTCATAGAGAATGGACAAGACCGAAAGGGAGTCAGTTGTACTGGGGCTAACCAAGAACCTAAAGGACCAACCTTGACTGAATGCTAAGCAGTGTGAAACCCTGCTCTGATGATTGTAGCAACTTAATAACCTTTCTAAAAAGTGTATAAAGTTCAAGGCTGCATTGAAGTTCCCCTTTCTCTGGATTGACACACATTAGTGCTTAGAAGCAAGGATGAGATATGTGCCATATGTCGGTATGCCATGAGGGTGGACTGTAAGCAGTGCTGAGTAAAGCAGAATCTCATTTTTAATCCAGAGCTATTTAAGACACTTCTGGATAATCCCACCTACCACTTTTATTCAGTTTTGTCTGCTGAAGGTTAAATTACTAATACCGCAAATACTATTAGCAAAGACCTGTCTTGCTGTCTGTGTCCTCAAATGTTTACTGTTTATATGTTTGTCCCACCTGACACACCTGTTAAATGTGTGCATGTTGTGTCAACTAACCCAATAAATTTTTTTAGAATTAAAATATTGTTGCCTCTGTGAAACATTAATCATTCGTCTTCTGATGCTTGTACTGTGGTGTTTTTGTGACCTCCATTTTGCTTTGTTGGTCCATTTGCAGTGAAGAAGCTGCTGGATGGTGAGTCCATATTGTCACAGCTACAAGTGACCGACTCCTCTTCCTTTGTAGGTCCGTAGGGAATACAGAAAGTTCTTCAGAGCAAATGCTGGCAAGAAAATCTATGACTTTACCATCCAGAAAATTGTAAGTCATTTAGTTGGTTCTAAAATGTTACTGAAAAATACTTAATTGCTGTAGAAATATTTTTGAGCAAAAAAAAAAAAAATTTCCTTAACTGCTTAATACTTAATTTGAGAGATTAGCTCTGCAATGTATTCTGCATCTGTTTTATGTAGTTGCAGAAGTATTTCTTTGACTTGAAGAATGGGATTCCTTCCATGTCACCTGTTGATAAGATTTGGCCAGCAAGGCCTTTCCTGTTCCTTGAAGACACACACAAGCAGCTCAGCAGGATCTTCCATCTATGGAGGGTCAGTTCTTGAAGTTAATTGATGACCTTCTTTTTTCATGTTATCTATTTGTTAAAATATTATTTGACAATTCATTAAGTGTTCCCCACTGTTTCCTAAAATCAGTGCAAGCAATACAGAAGCCAGTTCACAGAAGAGAAAAAAGCTGTTTATGAGGAGAAACTGGAAGCAAGCAAGATCTTCAAAGACAAGAAGGCTCTGTACCCCAGCAGGTGTGGAAAAGTATTTAACCTGTCTAAACTGCTCGTAAAGGTTTAAAAGCCCACCCCTAACATATTTAATCAAATGGTGTACTACATGGTGATTCTCCTTTGTTCCACAGTGTGGGCCAACCTTTCAAAGGAGATTATCTTGAGATTAACAAAAACCCTAAATACCAGAAGCTGAACATTGTGATGGATGAGAAGTTGCTCTTAGCAGATGTGGTTAATAAAGTCAACAGGGCCAATGGCAAGGTGAGGACCATACAGAACTAGGATGTCTATATTAAAAATGATTATTATATACATTAATCATCTTAACTGAATGCTTCTGCAAAAAAATAAAACTGCTCAGCAAGTGAGTCCAAACATAAGCATAACACAAGTATGCTACTGCCTTCTTTTTTAGGGGGCTTCTAGGATCTTTCTCCTCACCAAGAAAAACTTTGTTCTGGCTGATCAGAAGACTGGCCAGCTAAAGGCCAGCGTCCCTCTGCCTGATCTCTGCAGTATCTCTGTCAGCACTCAGAATGATGGGTTTTTTGCACTCAAGCTTAAGCAGGCAAGCTCCTGACTAAATACTTTCACCAAGACTGTGATAACATTTCTGTTTTCATTTATTGAACCAAACTAAACAATGAGTTTGCCCACATTAAGGAGACAAGAATGTTTCAGCATGACCAGTTTCATTATCTTACCATTGGTATGGTATCTGGCTCTCTGTAGGGTACTGCATCAGCAGTCAAAGGTGACTTCTTGCTGAGCAGTGATCGATTAATAGAGATCATCACCAAACTTCACAGGACTGGAGCAGCTTCAGCTGACAGGGAACCAATCAGTATTGATATCTCAGATGAGTATGTGTCCTCTATGCATTTTGGATGTACATTAAGGGGAATGTAATGTTTCAGTAACGCTTGATTCCACCTTTTCTTGTTTACAGATTCATTGTACAGTTCAAACAGGACAAAGTATGTGTCAAATTTATCCAGGGTGGGACCAAAAATGGCAACAGTGTTACCTGCAAGCGTAAAAACAACAGACTTCTGGAGGTGTCTGTGCCATCACCATAGTGTCATCTTTACTTCATCATTGAAGTGCCATTTTTGATGCAATCATGTCTAATCTTCAGCTCAAAATACTGTGCAATAATGTCTTATTCTCATTTCTAAATTTTTTGTTGTTAGAATCTGTGCATTAAGACCCCCAAACTACATACATTTTGTACCCAGTTACTGTTGTAGTAAAAAAGAAAAGAATTGTTTGTTTATAATTTTTTTTTGACATTCAGAAAAGGAATTTATTTGTGCATGAATTGATTTCAGTGTGACCCTTTATCTTACCATTGGTACGGTACTCGCTCTCTGTAGGGTACTGCATAGGGGGGCAGAGTTATACCTGTTTACCTCATTGTCTTGGTGCATTAGAATTTGCATCAAGGAAAGTGTTGGCACACTACAATGAATGTGATGTGGCTTATCATTTGGCAGAAGTCAAAAAACATGCTGTAAATAATCCCAGGACTAGTTTCTAAGCATCTGTTGTTCATAACTCTGGCAGGAAAGACAACAGATTCAATTCTAAGCTTCTAGGTTACTGCTGATAAGAAAAAGCTAAGATTGCACTTGTTTTTTTTCCCACAAGGGTCAGCATAAGGAATAATGGACTGGTGTGTCTTAATTTATTTTTCCACCTCTTTATGATTTGTCACACACCAGTCTTTTAGTTCAGTCAAACAGGTTCACAAAAGTGGACATATTAAAAAAAAAAAAAGTTGTTGTTGCAGTCAAAAAGTAGATTTTCCACAAAAGAGCATTTTGCACACTGCTAATTTGTTAAACGTTCAGGGAAAATGCACTTCACCTCAATTCTACACACGTCTAGACAAACAATACCATATTTCATTTCTCGGAATCTCCATAGTGCTGTTGTAAAGATCCATAAATGAGATTGATGGGTATAGTACATAGCTTTCTCAGGTGTCTGTATCTAGGGGCAGTCATGATTGTTTAGAGCTTTACATGGTTAAAGTTTTCTAATGAAAAGAAAGCACCTGTTCTTTGAGGATGAACATGTCAGTCATTAAAGTTTATATGAAACACATGTAAACAGAGGGTACCATCCACAAAATAAGGCTTAACTATGCTGCTTTCCTATATAACTGCAGGACGTATACATCACACCCATTTACTCATGCATAACCACTTACAAGCCAAGCCATAGAATTTACAGGCTGTATGTCTAGATGGTTAATGACAGTAGTTAACGAATAATTACTTACTGCTTTTTAAAGCCTATAGAAGTGAGCTAAAACTATAAGCTGTGTTTTGCTTGGGGATTATTCCAGTTGTTTGAGTACATGGAACTATACATTTTAATTTGCTATTCAAATTAAGTTCAAATGCAAAGAAATCCCATATAAATGCATGATGCCAATTCTGCTGCATACACTCTTCTGTATGATCAAACATTAGATGACAAATATTCTGCTTAAGATTTTAAAATATTTGTTTTATCTTTATTCTTGAGTAGACATTGTGTAATGCTGAATTTATTTAGAACAAGATTTTGGCAGATACTTTGAAAATACAGCCTCTGGGAGAACATATTACCAGATAACTTTGCTTTTGCATATTACCAAATAACTAATGCGGTTTTAAACTTTGAAAATGTTTTTGTAATTTCACAATAAAAAGGTAACTGAATTTAGAGAAATTGGTTTATTTACCTTTTGTATAAAGAGAAACAGGAAAACTGCACAATCACTGCACAAATATTTGCTCCTCGACTTTAATGTAATAAGACTGGTCATAAGTAATAATACACTGGTTCATTTTCTTTGTCAGTCAGTAAAAATTATAGAACGTTATGCATTTGATGTACTTAAATGTAACTTGGTCTAGTAGCAGAGAAAAAAGTGAGATGTTTTAATGTTTCAGTAAACCCTTTACTGAAGGATACGATTAAGAAGGCTAAGTGACAACTACATAAGCCCTTCATGACTAACATATAAACATTTAGAAATGCTTATTCCAACAAGGGCGAGCTGTCATAAAAGCATTTGTCAGCTTTGATGTCAAGTTATAACTCAAGGGACAGATGTTTGGTGTCATTAGGATATGTCATAGCACTGGATGGGAAAATTTACTGCACAATACAAGAACCACCTTTGCAGCTCAGCAGTTTATGGTACGTGAGGGTGATACAATACTGAGCATAGGACAGTTTGCCAAGTGATGCTGCTAATAAAATTGAACAAAAGCGAAGACTTGTTTTGTATAAAAAGATGCTCTGTACTATGTTCTGTCCAATAATAATGACATGGAAAAACTGTTGTTTAGCAGCTATTTTAGTTAAAATTTTACCCTGTAATGACTACTCATTACTACCCAGTAATGGTTTCTGTTGATTTCACTTGCCATTAACACAAACTGCAAGACAAGCTACAATATAACTGTAAACTTACTCATTCTCAGCAAATAATTTGAATTAAGTGCAGTGTCTATAAAAAATCTTTGCACAATCTTGTGTGAAAAATCTGTACAACCTGTATAAATGAATTTTGTATTAAAGAGAACAGGCAGTTGGTTCCATTTGGCTGTTTATGATTGGGCTTTACTGGGAGGATATTTTTTATAGATTGAGCCTTTATCATTTCAACCCCACAGTGTCATAATGCAGGATTATGACATTAAGGTGCATTACTTGACATAGCCTAGCTTTTAGGGCGACTCAAAATCAAAGTTGACAAAACCAAGATTTCATGACAACTGACATTTGCTGAACTGCGCATTTATGTATATTAAGTCGTGTCATGAAAGGTTTCTGTAGGTTTTCTCAAGGGTGCTTCTAAACAGCACCCTTAAGTCTTACCATCATTTCTGGTTTGACGTCTTGTTCGATAAATACATAGATGGTGTACTGTTCTCGCTACGTGTTTTATACACTCAGTATGTTAACGCAGTTAAACAGCCAGCCAAACTCAGTTTCACGAGCCAGGAAGCGAGCGCCTTGCTCCTTTATTGACAATCGTCGTGCATGACATGTGAAAGTTCAAGAGTAAAACTGCAACAAATATAAAACAGAGAAATCTTAGTGTCTCTTAAGTAGCATCAAAACACAACACTGAATGCCTATAACACAGTTGGCTAGCAAT
>JAOYMR010000006.1:28941944-28958355 GCA_025802075.1 Tenebrosternarchus preto | reverse complement strand
AACAAAGTTGACAATAATTTAAAATGTTAGGAAGTAATTGTGAGGTATGCACTAACA
Organism: Tenebrosternarchus preto; assembly: GCA_025802075.1. NCBI lineage: Eukaryota > Metazoa > Chordata > Actinopteri > Gymnotiformes > Apteronotidae > Tenebrosternarchus > Tenebrosternarchus preto. Next base: position 28,958,298 of record JAOYMR010000006.1, on the reverse strand, counting down.
TTGATCTGAAAGTAATTGTGAGGTACGCACTAACATTGATCTGAAAGTAATTGTGAGGTATGCACTAACATTGCCACTAACATAAAACGGAGGAGGGCTATTTTAAGGCAACAAGGCATTTTGAGAAGAAGGAAGCTTGGAAGATAACATATGGAGTTAGAATAAAGGACTAAATTGGTTAAAGAAGGGAGTCGGGTTTGTAATTATACACCAAAGGAACTCTACCGAGCTTATCATCTTCTGACTTTTCTGCACACGTTTCACTTCAGGCAGGTCTGGTATAGATATGCCTTGACCGAGCTTGTCCTTGTATTTGATCTACACCACATTTAATTTGGAGCATAGAGATAAAAAAAAGACATGATGATAGAACAAGAATATAAAATGTGGATAGTCAAAGAAGAAAAGGTTCAAAATACAGCAAAAATATACTAGGAAAAACAGACAACTTTGGAAAAAAAGGTACCAGCAAGCAACGCTTGTCATAAAAATGACAGGACGCGGTTATGGAACATGCCTTGTCACATATTTACAGTTGAAATACATAAAAATATTTTTGTTAATTACAAGTATGGGTTTTTTTGGGTTTTTTTTGGAGGAAGTGGTATTAAACAATGTGCATATTAACATGAAGTTCACATGACGGTCATTAAAAGTTTTGATGAATTGGGATGGTTTAAAAGGGAGGTTCCTCATTCTGCCTGGGCACTGAGGAGTTGTGGGGGGGGTAACAGTGAGGGGTGGATGGCCGGGGTAGGGTCACACCACAGGGTACCGTGCTAATAGTCTCCTGATTGCGTTTAACTCTCTCCATCTCTGGCGTTTCTGTAATAGCAGTTCCTCCTCCCAAACACTCCTTGTACTGAATCTTTGAAAGTGTGAAAGGTAAAAGCATTATGACCATTTGCTAAGCAGCTAACTCTCCTATTTTTGTGGGAGCCACTGAAACAACTTGCAATAACAGAGACCAATCTTACATGTCATCACAGAAGACCACATACTATGGCAGGCAAAACATGCACATACTGTTAAACAACCAACAATGATGTAAAGCATAAACATTTTTAATTCCACAAATGGTTAGGGCCACTTTATCAAACAAATCAATCGACTGTTAACATTACGTTAGTCTATGGTCTGCTAGTCTGTAGTTAATAACTAGATCAAACTGCTACATCATAGAGGAATCGAGCTGCAAGTGAGAGTCTGTTAACGGAGGATTGCAGTGAAGAGAAAAAAAGAAAGAAAAAGGAAAATAATTCTAATGGGAAAAGATCAAAAGTGTGCGGTTAGGAAAAAGATGGAAAAATATACTGGGTTATCTAAGTTTTAAACATGTTTTAAAAATGGCAGGTACCGAGCTGAAATTCTTTGTATTTTCTTTAACGCGCAGTATTTCAGGGGTGTCCATTACTGCTGACACTTTACCCTTACTGTGTTTAAGGTCAATCTGGTACTGAAGCTACAGAGAAAAGAGCACAAGGGGAGTTAAAGGGGCACAAATACAAAAAAAAACCCAACCCAAATCCAAAAATCTGCAAGAAAGATCAAAACAAAATATGCTCAGTACGATCACATGAACTGCATATAATCATCAGTAGCTTGCAGAACTATGTCCATGCTGTCTAACAGTTTAAGAGCCTTGTCTGTGAAATCTCAAGCACAAAAGACAAGTGTCAAGAAGAACAATGGGTGCATCACATTCACTGTGAATATAGATGTGACCCAAATCCCAAAACACAGAGCAGCCAAATGAACCTCAGCCTCTGCTATAACACTTACGGTGCTGAAGTTCTTCTGGTTCTCACGGACTCTCTGCATCTCAGGTGTGTCCAGGACGGGAACGTAGTGAGACATGGTCTTCTCTGCTTCCTCCTTGTACTTTTTCTGTTTCAGACATGAATGGTCTTAGACAGGTTCAGCACAGACTGCCCACGAGAGGGTTTTGGGGTCAGTCTGTAACGCAAGCATTAAGAAAATAATCTACAATCTACAAACAATTTAAGGTGATGCCCCTGAATATGATACAGACGTTTTCGACAACACGCATTAGTAAAAAAAAAAAATTATTTTCATGTTGTTGAAACACATTCAGGAATCTGCCATTAACCCTTACCTGGCTCACTATGTTTCTGATCTGCTGAGCGTGAATGATGTCAGGGGTGTCGATCACAGTGGTATAGGTGGCTCTGTCATGCTCAGCATTCTGTTTGTACTTGGCCTATAAAACACAACAAACATTACTTTAAGCACAGGCTGAAAACATCCAAACTTCTCTTTGGGGTGAATCATTTAATACTGCAGTCTGAAAGACCTCCATCAAAGGATCTCCAGTACATTAGTTCTTTATTTCTGTTACATTTTGAGATCAGGAATGAGGGCAACAGAAGATGAACTGACCTGGCTCAGGATTTCTGTGGCGTTTCTTGCTCTCATGAAATCTGGGGTGTCAGTAGCCAAAGCCAACATTCCTTTGCCCTTTATCTCTTGCTCCAATGCCTTTTTATACTCTCTCTGTAGAGGTTAAAAAAAGTCATTGGCTGTCTGATCATACAATATTAAAATGTAAAAAGCTAACAATTTACAAAGCTGCAGCATTGTCAATAAGGTAAATGTACACCACTAAGTTATACAAGGTTAAACAGCTTAATTAGAGCTCCGGAGTTTGAAGAACCGCTAGAAGATATTAACAGCTTCAGGGCATGGGAAAAAATCCTGTTAGAAATTAAGAGCAATATTAAAAATATACAGGACAGATCACTCAGAACTGGAAGAAAAAAAACGTTTAGTGGAATCAGTAATTGTTTATTACCAAACCTGGTTAGATGAGTAGGTGGGATGGTCCATTAGAAAGAGGATTGGACTTTTTAGTGGTTAGCAATGAATCAGGACTAAGCACATTAAGTGCAGCCCTGTTAGTGTGGTAAAAGAGGCGGGAAGAGGGGTGATACGAGGGCCGGCTCCACCTTGCACCATCCTACCTCATTCAGGATCTGAGTAGCATTCTTTGCTCTCAGTAATTCAGGAGTTTCCTCCAGCACTGTAAGCCCTTTACCCTTCACCCCTTCCTCTAGATCCCTCCTATACTCTTTCTACAGGGCGGAGAAGAACAGAGAGACTGCAGACAGAGCAAACAGCAAGGCACAGACATGCAGCACTGCTCAGGGCACAGTACTGCTCACACAAAGAGCTCAATGCCACCAAGCCTCCACTCTGAACCAGTGTGTTTCTAACACTAAACCACAGCATGTTTAATGTGCAGTAATAGTGGTAAAGAGTGCACTGCATCCGATTAAAAATATTTGGCTTTATTTTTCCAGGAATTCATTTTATTTTCCTTAATTTCTGACACCCCTGGAGATCAGATCAAAGACAAATTTGTAAAGCAACCTGAAAATAACTATAGTAAAGACATGTAAGGATCCATACAATGGTCTTGATTGTTGTACATAAATTAAAAATAATTTAGTTTATTACATTTCTTGATCTTTTGCAATGATAGAATTATTTAGGGTTAGAACAAAGGCATTGGTGCATTTGAAAATTGAATGGATACACATTGTGAAAGAGTCACATCTTACACTTTTTAAGAGTCACATCTTAATCAAATGCATGATGAAGACAGATTTCCTTAAAATGACACAATATGTCTGTGCTTTGGTAGCATTAGAAATTCCACATTCAAAGTCAGACGTTTCAGAAAGGTTAATAAAAAAAACAAACACACTCGGTTAAAAAATGTTGGTTGAAATTTGAGAGGATGAAGAGAGCATTAAGAACTAAAGAGACAGAAAACAGAGGAGGAACGTTACTGAGTATATTATGAGTATATAGTACTGGGCAGTGACCCATGCAAACTAAACGCACTCTTCTTGTGTGTCACCAGGAACATCAAACACGCTTGCCGGGGTGAGACGGATGTGTGACTTTGGTCTTAGTATGATTACCAGGACGGCAGGGAGAGCGAAATACACGGAGGTCCATCTTTTACCTCACTAGCAATTTTGGTGGCATGTCTGACATGTAACATGGCAGGGGTGACCTCCAAGCCTGATAGGTTCTTGCCTTTCATGGACTCCTCAAAGTCCCTCTTATAGTCTTTCTATCCATCGCAAAGATAGAGAGTGAGAGATACATGAAGCCTCAATAATCCAGCATTAAGGTGTCTGCTGTGACAACGTACACAGCAGATGTTCAGTCAGGGTACTGTGTGTTGTTCTCCTCATTATCCAACTTAAACTTAGAGAGAAAGAGGTGCTCTACAGGGGGCTGACATTAAGCATTCATATTCAGATTATTCAACATACTGCAGATACATAGAAGACAACAAAATATACTTTACCATTTTCTTGGGTCCTGGGTGAAAACTGAAACGTGTGTTCCTGTACTTACTGTATGTGTCAGACATCTCCATTACAGTACTGTTATTTCAGCGCAGAAAGGAAGGCTCATTTTCCGAAACAAAAAGTCTCACTGACAGACGTTACCGTGGCTTGGAGATGAGCACTGGTGGGAGATTTACCTGGCTTTGCATGTGCTGTGCTTCCTTGGCAGACACATAAGTGGGAGTCTCGAAGTCCAGCATGGCTTTCCCTCTTTCCTTCTCATATTTCTCCTTGTACTTCACCTGTATATGAACACATACCATAAGCACAGTCAGTCCAAGAAAACACTTTACTGATCCATTTACTTTTGGTTTACTATCTTCATAAATAATGATTCCATAAAGTAAATGTTCCTGGACCCAAAGTTTCAGTTTAACACTGCTAAGATCTGGTAAGAGACTTGATGTCCTCCAGCTGTTAATTCTGGTGAAAAAACATTTATGCTTTATTGTAATCACATTAAATAGAAAATTCATGTATATGGCAATATATAAACTGCAGCGAGTTTAATTGTCAACTGAATATATTTTACTAGATCCATAAAATGTACTTGCACATCTTACTCCAAACAGATTAACTGGAAAAAAGACCCATACAAATGAAGCTCTCTGCTTGAGGGATATGGCTTGTGGGAACATGTGTTGGTAAAAAAAACAATCAAATGGAAGCAAAAAAGACACATACACACATATACACTCACACACACATACACAATGGAAAGCAGGAGATGTCATATGGACAGGCCGGAATGTTGTGGGACTTACGTGACTCTGCAGCTCAGAAGCCTCTTTGAGGTGGAGCTGCTCGGGCGTGTCAGGAATCATGTGGTAGTGACCTTTACTCTCCTCAAATTTCCTCTTGTACTGGTACTAAGAGGGAACGCTCGGTAAAGCCACTCAGTGCAATTAAATTTGTCCCTTATGTAGAACCACCTCTCACCCATTAAACCAAAAAATAATAAATCAAAAAGTAATTTTTTTAAGTAAATCTATTTAAAGTATTTTAAGTAAATCTATTTATGTAGAGATCTTAAAAAACATCACTTAGGCTGAAACTGTATAGATTACCTGTAATTAAAATAAAGCCCCAAATCATTTCAACTTTTAAAATGTGCATTTCAAACTATTTGTAACTTATAGTTTTATAAGGTAAAATGAGATAACAAAAGGGAAAAAAAGTATAAACACAAAGCATGAAGATGAAAGTTAATAGAGTTCAAAGGTAAAATTTTTGTTCTAAATTAATCAATCAGTCAAAAACAAACAAACAAAACAAACAAAACTTCTTGTTACAGTGCCATTAAAAGGGCACTTTAATCATACATGGGTGAGGACAAAATAAAAGGGATAAAGGTTACAGCTAATTGCTAGTAAGGGAACAGGTGTAAGCTCAGAGATGCGGAGGGTAAAGATCACTACCAGATGGTGTCCTTCAGGAAGGGGGTCAGTGTTTCAGTGTTTTTAGATGAGGTATAGCCACAGGTGTGGCACTAGTACCACAGTTACACTGTAGGAATTACTTGTTTAGTTGTGATAGGTAGTTAAAGTGTGAGATGAAACCACAGAAAAGGACAGAAAGGTCTTCATAAAGTTCTTACACTACTGGCCAGCTTGCTGGTGCTCAGGTTATGCTGCATGGCCAGAGACTCAGCCATGTCAGTAACAGGCTTATGGATCTTCTTCAGGTCACCCTTGTACTTCACCTGTGAGACAAAGTGAGACAAAAAAAAAACACACAAAACATTTCTTTAGCTTCATGTATCCACAGCTTTCAAATGGACACAACAAAAGAGGAAGGGAGACAAATACAATTCAAACCCATACCTCACTTGCTAGGGTAGTGGCATCCTTCAGAGTCTGATAAATCTTACTTTGCTTCAGGTCATACTGTGGCTTCTTTCCTTTCATCTCCTTGTCAAATTTCTCCTTGTACTTCACCTTTTTAGAGAAAAATGTGATTATTAACTGATGTTATGGGATGGTGTGCTGCAGTGTGTGTGAGCCACAATGCTTAAACCAACACAGATACGTTCACTGTTGAGTGATCACCTCAGTATTCTCATGCTTTCTGCAGCACAAACAAGCCAAATAGAATGGCTTGGTTGGAAGGAGGGAAGAAGGAATTGGACAGGCAGAAAACTTGTTGCCAAATGAGTCTGATTCAACTGAGTACATTTGAGCTTAGCACAATTGTTCTCAAAGGAGGTTGACATTCTCTGCTAGTCTTTTCATAAAACACAGGACTCAATGGCAGGCAATAGCACACAGGATATCCAAGGCAGAACATACAAGATTTATGTATATCCATATCTTGTATGTATAAGAGATCAAGTCCAGATACATATCCTAGACCATTACAAAATCCAGATCAAGATTTTGGAGGAGCTCCAGATCTGAAGTTTGTGAGAACAAGCAACAAACAAAAGGAAAATCATTTGAGGAAAGTGTAGAGCAAATCAACAGATGGTAAATGACTGAAACAGACTGGAAATGCCTCTTCTGGTGGAAGCAATGGATCCACAATGCCACCTAGTGCTCTGTGCACAGCAACTGTGAGACTTGTTCATATAATATATACAGACGTCAATTGGATCTGCACAGTCCTCATTTCAATGATATGTCTATGAAATTCAACAACATATGGTGATTTTGACATTTTCAGACTGACATTAAGTATAGGATGCCACAATTATACTTTTCAGTCACTGAAAAATGGCAAAAAACAATGCAAACAAAACAATGCTATAGACTGCTTGTCTGTGTGTGGCAACAAGACAAAAGCTTGCATAAAACCACAAAATGAGACAAAAAGCAAAAGTGATGAAAATAACTGGAAAAATAGCAAAAAGAAAAAAAAGTGGAGGAATGAGTTTTAAAAAAATCAACCAACACCATATATGGTTGGGACTGTGTCAAAATCCATCTCCTCAAAATTACAGGGTAGTGCCAGAGACAGAGTGAAAGATGGCAGAGAGAGAGAAAGAGAGGAGATAGAGAGTGACAGAGAGGGGGAGAGAGAGAAAAACAAAAAGAGAGAGAGAGAGAGTGGACTGAGAGAGACACCAGACAGACGAACAGAGTGACTGGCCCTGGGGTTCAGGGCCCCATCTTACATCACTAGTCAGGGCACTCATTCTCTTAATGTGCCGCATCTGGGGGGTATCAAAGGAAGCAGCTCCGTGGAGGGAAGGCTTATCCTCCACCTACAAAGCGCAGTGAGATGGTAGGGTGACAGCAGTGAGAACGGGACAGGACAACATCGGTGGACAGCAAATGGACAGGGAGGGGGGACAACTGAATGAAGAAATGGATGCATATAGGATAGAAATGGACAATGGCCTTAGGTGTATACAGATAAAGGACACATAGACAGAATTAGACATGAAGATTATGCTGGTGGGCAAGTGAAGCGCTGTTGGAGCTTGTAACACTGCCACTACAGTTAATATGATAAGACTGCTTTCTAGGAATAACATGCATACTACATTAAGTAAACAGGGAAAATGATTCCAGAATAGAACTGCATCCTAATTGACACTTAGTTTACCATGTGGCAATCCTAATAAGAACTGCACAAAAAGAAATGTGGGCCTTTAATCAAAGCATGGTTAAGGAAAGGGGACAGAGATATTACCTGACTGGTAAGCTTGGATACTTCGGTTGCCAATGTGATGTCAGGGCGGCTGACCAGAGATCCTCCACGGCTGGCCTCCTGACGAGCTTTGTCACGGTAGCCAATCTAAAACCGAAGGGTTGGGTTCAATTAAGGCTGATTGGTACAATCACGATCAGACCCTGCTACAACAAACAATATGTTGCATGATGAAATAATGACAGTCCATAAACGTTATACCTCGCTGATGAGCTTGGCTGCTTGGGTAGCTTTCCTGATATCCGGACGATCAGCAACAGAAGTGTAGTGGAGTTTGGCTTTTGCCTCTTGTTTATAGTTGATCTACCAAAGGACAAAGCAAAGGTGTTCAACCTTCTGTCCATTAATCATCTAACAGATACACATCCCCCTTGTGAAGAACATTGCACTGGGAAACGTTTCTGACAAACAGCCTTACATTGCTCTGGTTCTTGGCCACTTCCATGGCATGCTGCACGTCAGGGGGAGTAGTCATGAGGTTGTACACGGACTTGCCTTTCTCCTTCTCAAACTTCTCCTTGTACAGTTTCTGTGGAAGACGTTTGGGGGGGAAGGGGTTGGCATTAAAACCCTCTCCATCTCAATGGAACCTGACTAGGAACATGAGCAAACCTGTACCCAGTACTTACACTACTTGTGATTTTGCCAACCTCCCTGCTGTGGGCAGTGTCACGTGTCTGTGCCAGGGTGGTAAAAGAGCCAGAATGGAGCTGCTCCTTTCCAGCCTGCTTGTATTTGCTCTGCCAGGGAGTATTAAAGTCAGTGTACATTCCAAACAAATATATAACACCAAAAATAACTTCTCTGAACTCCATGTACCTCAGATATCAGGGAAGAGGCTGATTTAGCATGGAGGATCTGTGGGGTGTCAAGCACAGCCAGGCACTGGCCCTTGGCCTCTTCATACTTTTGCTTGTATTTCACCTGGAAAATGAGAACAAAAATATAGTATGTCAAAGCACTAGAACAATTATTTTGCACTGACAGACAATTCATTGTGTGAGTGATTTTGGAACTCACATCACTGGCAAGCTCAGTGTTCTTCTTAGCCAAAAGTGTGTACTTATCATCTGCGACAGGCATTACGCAGCCTTTCAGCATCTCCTTGTCATACTTGTATTCAACCTGAGAAAAGCAGATGGTTTATTTCCGTCACCACTTATTTCCCTCTTAGGGCTTCTTGGCCAAAACCAAACAGCACTTACGTCACTCTGCTGTAAGTTGACCTTGGCAGCATGAACAAAGTCAGGTCTGTCAACAGTCCAAATCCACTTATTCTTGGTGGCCTCGTACTTCTTCTTGTAGTCGAGCTGCAGGGGAGACGGTGATAAACAGCTAGAACATTGTATTTAGGAAATTAAGCATGTCATCTCAGATAATAGCTGAGGGAATCCAGGTGGCAGCGTGTGCTTACGTGGCTGATGTTCTTGTATGCCTCCTTGGCGGCACGGATCTCATAAGCATCTGGAGCAATGTTTATCTGAGCTTTACTTTTCTCGTACAATTCCTTGTATTTCAGCTGTGAAAGAAACAGTGTAGTTGATTTCAGAAAAATGGGTTCCAGATGATTCAGATGAATATTTTGTGCATGCAGGTACAAGACTTGCATTCCTGATTATGACTTACATTACTGGTGATGTCCTTGACCTTCTTCATGTGCATGTTGAGAGGAGTGTCGTGGCCTAGGGTGTAGCCTCTAGCTTTATTCTTGTTATACTCCATCTTGTAGATAATCTATAAAAGAAACCAATGCATGTCCCACCTTTGTTAGTTCTCCAAACCTAAGTTACTCATTGAACAGGATCTGATAGGCTTAGGTCAGATTCCAGACAGATTCATGACATTCCAGACATTTTCCATGGGCATATTTGTTCATCAGACTCAACTCCTCAGTCCTTCTTAGCGCACCCAACCTTACTATCATATGCATATGATGGGACTTTGTTAAGTATTTGGCACATTGTTTGAATTGATTGTATATTGTATTGTTATTTTTGTATTCTGCATTTTGCGTCTATCAGGGTGAGCATGTTAATCACTGCTACGACTTAAACTCAGCTCTTGATTCAAAACACTTTCTTTCTTTCCATCTAACTGCACTGTTTTAGGAGACTGGTTCTCTTAAGATGGCACTTGTATTGAAAATGACTCCTCTGCCAGTGAGTTGTGAGTATCCCTCTGTTGTAAGTGGCTTTAGACAAATGAATGAATGGCAAGGAAGTAGTGGCAAGGTGGAAGAGGAGAGGAATGAAAGGTGAAGCCTTACGTCGCTGATCTGCTTGCGGCTCTTGTGGACCTGATGCTCGGGGGTGTCCAGAACCGCCGTGTACTTCGACTTAGCACGCTCATACTGCTCCCTGTACTTCCACTAAGGAAGCATGAAACACAAAACACGGAAGTCAGACAATGACCAATCTAACAATGACTTCAAAATGTGAACAGTATAACTATATAAATTATCTGCATGAATTGGTAGCAGTTAGATTTGTTGGAGTTTTTAGCAAGGCTAACATATTTTACCATAACCAAAACCACTTCTTAATCTTACTGAAGTAACAGTCAGTAACAGTGGTTTGGTAAGTAAAACTCTTTGCCTGCGCTGGAATCCATTCAAATCATGCTACTATATTATGCTAAAAACTGCAAACACATGCATAAAAGAGCAAGCAACATTTAGAAATGCCAAAGTTTGAGGGTGAAAGCAACAGGCAACAGAAAGACAATGACGAATACCTATTACCTGATATTGTTTTTGAAGATAGCTCAAATTCCTCTGAAAAATCTCTACAACACCAGCACTTGTTCTTCTCTTATTGTGCACTTTTTTACAGTCTTTACAACTTTTTTACAACTTTTACAACTTTACACTAACTTTTTTTTACAGTTTTTTAGAGTAGCACATCATAGCCATTAATGGAAAATATATATAATATTATATATAAGAATTAGTTTTTATATCCACTACAATAGGTTTTGCTAATTGGTATTATATACCTTTTAATACTGACATTTCTATTTATATGTTTTCTTACAGTTTCCTATAGATTTCTAGTTATTACTATGTATTTAGCACATTTAGTATGTGCTAAAGATTTTGTACGTTTTCTTTTAGACAAGATATTTAAAATGGCATACAATGAACAGGCTAAAACAGGGTCGTAGGTGTATGTACATATGAAACATTGCTTTCCCCATTAGTCCTCTATCTCACACCTGCGAGATGACATGAGCTTAATGAGCAGGATTAAGGTTTCATTAGGTGTTTTTATGAAGCAGATGATGGATGGGAAATTCATGGTGAATCAGTGCACCAAACCACAAAAAGTGGAGTTAGGACTTGAGATGATGACGGCAGTAAGGTCCTGGGGTCCTGGTTACCTTACTCCACATGCTGGAGTTGTACATGGCGTTGAGGATGTCAGGGCGGAGCAGCTCGGTGCAGCCGCTCTTGAGCAGCTCTTTGGCCCTACGCCTATAACTGGCCTGTCCATGGAAGAGACAAGGAGAAGACAGACAGACAGACAGACAGACAGACACACACACACACACACACACACTGAGGTCATGCTAAAAGGAAGGGCAGGGAGAGAGGAGGAAAGTGATTCCTGCAGCCCAGAGAGTGGCTTGCTCCAATATCAATCTGCTCCATCCAGGCAGGTGGCTCCAGCGTCTTTAATTGTAAAAGCCTTTCTGAGCCAAAATGATTGTTAACAGCTATAGTGTGAGTTTTTCATATCTAGGACATGAATTATAAATGCAATGCTGTTCAGGAATGGCATTGTCTGGAGGTTACAGATTGTTATAATGGTGCAGTCTCAAAGAACCCACTGAGGGTCATTTGTGTGGCACAATAGCAGACACCTAAGAGGGAGAAAGAGAACGAACAAGTGACATCACACCCATGCGACGGCACCATCCAGTAGATGGAAGATGACCTCATGCTGGGCCCCTGAGGTGGGGCCGGGGCCCACAGGAGCCAAGCTGCAGCTGGGGGCTTTACCTGGCTCCACTTGCTGACCTCTTTAGCCAGGACGTTTCTAGGGTCATCTACAACTATGCTGTACTTATCCTTAGACTTCTCATAGGCAGCGCGGTAGGATCTCTGCTCAGGACATCAAGGTAAGAGTTAAAGACAACTGCCTCCAGTTGACTGAGGCTTAATCCCCAAGCAGACAAAAATGTACACTCATCAAGGAGAGAGAGGAACTCATTGATAAGAACATGTAATGCAAATGGGATACTTACATAGTGAAGACAATCTTTTCATACAGTTATTTTACAATTTACCTTTACAGTTGTATCCACTTTAGATGCAGATAAAAGGAATGCTTTAACTGTTAAACCTTTATATGCCACAAAGATCAAAATATTCTAAATTCTATTCTATTAAAAACCTAGTTAGAAAGCTTACATCATTTGCAAGCGCAGAAGCATTTCTGATGGCTGCAAAGTAGGGCGTGTCACAAGTGTACTTGAAGTTGCCCCTGTTCTTCTCATATGATGCTTTGTAGTGTCTCTGTTAACATGGGAACATAAGTGATAGAGTTAAATAAATATTTGGTAAGATTACAAACATATTAATTATATTACTCCCTAGCGATGCTTCCTCCTGGGAATGTTATGCTCATTACCTCACTGTAGAGAATCTTGTTTTGCTCAGCATGCACCATATCAGGTCTGTCCCACACATAGCAGCCAACGCCCTTTATCCAGTCTAGATCCTCTTTGTATTTGACCTGATACAAATGAGAACAAGAATCCATTACAAAAGGGCAAAGTCAAAACTCCACTGAAAGAACTCCTCATGAGGGTGCTGTACTATGCATTTACATGCTAAAAACTGAATGTACTCACATCACTGGCTTGGTCTCTCACAGTCTTGCTGTGGAAGAACTCAGGACGGTCTGGAATTGACTTCCATGTGCCCAGGCTATCAATGTACTTCTCCCTGTACTTCACCTGTGCCAGAAGATGTGAGTCAGTCTTTGAACACCGAACACCAAGTCCTGCAGCATTTCAAATGAAGAAAGTCTTCACTGACCTCGCTGATGTCATCCCTGACTCGTTTAGCACAAACAATGTCCAAGGCATCTTTAGCAGGGTGGTAGTGTCCCTTAGCCTGCTCAAAGGTCTCCTTGTAGCGTAGCTAGAAGAAATAGCATAGATGGGATCAGTGGATAGATCATCAATAGATAGACCATCAAGGTTAAACAGTATACAAGTTGTATACTTACATCACTGAAATTAAGGTAGGCCTTTTTAGCACGAACCAGTAGGGGTGTGTCATGGACAGGAGTGTACCTGTGTTTCATCTTCTCATACTGTTCTTTGTACTTTTTCTATAGGTGCAAATACATGCATGAGCACAAGTATAAATAAATGAAAATGAGTTGGAAAAAAGCGCTATTTTAACATTTTATTAATGTGACTTACCTCACTATATACCACTTTCATAGATCTGGCATGACATATGATGGGTGTATTAAGCTCTGGAGTGTAAAACGATCTCTCTTTGGATGCCAGGTCAGTGTATAACCACTACAAAAGGGAGAGACATATAAAATGAAACTGTTCATAAAATAATTATTAAATATATCTCTGTAATTAGTTCTGTAATAAAGTTATAGAAATTATTTACCTTGTTGGTAAGAGTCTGGGCCCACTTGGCTCTCTTGAAGTCTATGGCATCAGCGGTACTGGTGCACTTGGTCTTCTGTACATTGCCATCAGCTTTGTATACCAGCTGAATACAGTATTAGAGAGTTAACTGGCTGTTTGAAAATACATGTGTAATCTGCATAATTGGACCATAACCTGAAACTGACAGTAAACAACTCACATCACTTATGTGAGTCTTCAGCTCAGATATGCGCTGGTACTCTGGTGTATCTATTACTACAGAGAAGTTGGCAAAGTTCTTCTTAGCCTCAGTGCCATAGGTAGACTTGTAGGGTGAAAGCAGAACATCGAACATTAATCAGTATTATATCATTAAATCACGAGGACAGAACATTTTCCATGTCAATGGCTGGTAGATGATGATGATTATGATGATGATGGTTTTTATATTTACCCTGAATTTGTTGATTTCACGGATGCGGACCAACTCAGGAGAGTCAAACACAAAACAGCCGATGCCTCTGAGCCAGTGCAGGTCCTCTTTGTATTTCAGCTATAAGGAAGGCCAGCAAACAGGTTACTATAAATTCATTATAGTACCTGTAAACTACAGAACTGTTTAATCAATGGGGCACAAAACCCACATGGAATATCAACAATAATGTGGTAATGTGTGTCATTGCATTGTCTTTGAGAGTGGCATATGCAGTCCTGAGCACATACATCACTGTTGATCTGGTTCACATGGGCATAGTGCAGTAGTTCTGGGGTGATCGGCATGGGCAGGAGGGTTCCTCTGCTGCTGTAGTACTTCTCCTTGTAACATACCTGTCAATTATGAAAGCTGGTCAATGGAAAAGTAAGACAAAGCAAAAGCATTCCTTTTTTTGTTATCTGTGTTTCCTTTAACCAGATGCCCTGTGCGAATTTAACTGGTGGAATGAATACAGTGAAATGGGCGAGTAAAGTGAAAAAAGATTTCAATGCAGATTACTCACGTCACTGATGGCCTCCTGGGTGGCCTTAACCTGCCTGATCTCGGGGGTGTCGTATACAGAATGAACCTTGTCTTTTTCTTTCTCATATTGTTCACGATACAGACGCTAAAAGGAACACAAATACCATAAAATACGTAGTATTTTCTAAAGTACATTGTTAATACACAGGACTGTACGTTGTGAATTAAGTTGAGAAAACAAACTGTGATTGTTCATCTTACCTCATTGATGATCTGGTTGGTCTTTCTGACATTGACAAAATTTACACCATCGGGGTCCAACTGGTAATTCTTGGCCTTCATGAGTTCATAAGCTTCCTTGTACTTCACCTACACAAAGTAATCCCAGATATACATGATGAGACATTCTGTCAGTGTTAGATGAGTGTACCTTAACCGCTTGTTGGTTATTTTTCTTTCTTACATTGCTGGTTATGATGCTGTTGGCTTTGGCCTGCATGGTAAGTGGAGTGTCATAAGGAAGAGAGTATCCAGTGGCCATGAAGTTCTTGCTGGCCACTTTGTAATTGTTCTAGAAGGGGAAAAAGTAAATTGATATTATGCATATCACAGCCTGACTCACAGTTATGAACTCATATGATGTGAGGTAGGAGAGACATCTTACATCACTCTGGACCAAATTGGCCAACCGAACTCTTTCCGTGTCAACAGTCACAGCAGGGGCAGTGTTTTTACCCTTTACGTTTGTTTCATAGTCACTGCGGTAGTGGAGCTGAGGGTGGGAGGGACAGCAGTTAATATTTAACTGTGACCAGTGTGTACAGTTCAGATTTAGGCATGTTGGCGACAAACTGCATTCTGCATGCATTTTGGGAAACCTACTTCACTCAGATTCTGGGCACTGGTCTTGCAGGTTGTGTACACAGGGGTGTCCATCACCACAGAATAGTTCTTGAAGTGCTCAATTCCCTTGGCTCTGTATAGGTTCTGAAAAAGACAGCCAAATGGATTCAAAAGGGTTTGGTAGGATGGTTTGAGAAACATGTGAGGAGGGGTGGAGGAACGGGTGCAGGAAGCAGACAGAGTTTCAAATGCCCACCTCACTCTGCAGCTTCATCGATTGCTTGCAGCGCAGAATCTCAGGAGTGTCCCAGACATAGCAGCCAATGCCCTTCAGATAGTTTATGTCATCTTTGTAGAAGATCTGAAAGGAAATATAGTAACATGCAATCAATATTGGAGGAAAGTACTGGAGAAATTGAATGAAAAGAATTTAAAATGAACGTTTCTCTTGTGCCCAGGTGTAACACAAATTGTTACTGAATGATTACTGTGAATTTATGCTGCAGCCCAAAATGAAATTATAATGGATCCAGATATGATGATAAAACACATGATGGTTAAAACTGTGACGTCTTCATTTGTACATATTAAAAACACATTTAAATGCAAACAAAAGGATCTTGTAAGTGATAGGGTCTTGTAAGAGTAAAAAAACTGGTGAACAATGTAAGACAGAAAAGCAGAGAGGGTACTTACATCACTCAGCTGCTCATTGACTTTGCGGGCATGCACATAGACCTGCATGTCTGGCATGCAGATCCATTCATGCAGGTATTTACGATAATCAACATCGCTGATCATTTTCTGGGTGGTGCGGGCAGCTACCACTTCCAGCATGTCATGAGGAACATGGATTTTCGCTTTGGTCTTTTCCCAGTTCTCCCTGTATAGGCGCTGT
>JAOYMR010000006.1:28906949-28925305 GCA_025802075.1 Tenebrosternarchus preto | reverse complement strand
CTTTGCCAGTTCAAATGCCAACATATCCACTGGGAGATGGAACTTGGTCTTGGATTGGTTGAAGTCCTTCTTGTATAAGGCATCACTAGCAATCTTAGCTGAGTTCAAAGCCAACATGAGCAGTGGGTCATCCTGGATACTGAGAGCTCCGATATGGTGACCAACTTGCTTACGATATCCAGCCTTGTATTTATACTGCATAAAAATTAAAGGTAATATTAATTTTACCCAAATTTCATCCAGTAACATAAATAAATTGTTCTGTAACTGATAAGAGAAAAACTTGCATTGCTGGCAATGGCTGTGGAAGCTTTGGCTGCCAGAATTGGAATAGCATCAGCACGCATGTCATAACCTTTCTTCTTTGCCAGTTCATTGGCAAGTTTATACAATTTCTAAAGAAAGAAAAAAATCATGAGAAGTCATATATTATCCCAGATATTAAATCAAAACAGGAACAAATGAAGTTAAGGATTACCAACCTCACTGTAGTTAGCTCTGTTTTGACGTGCCAGAGTCACATCCATCGCATCTGGCATGATGTGAATTGATGTTTTGTCTTTATCCCAGGCCTCAGTGTATTTTTTCTGTGTGAAAGAAATCCTAGAGTACGTTTTCAATGCAATGATAGTACATTTTCTGTCAATGTATTTTTTCAGTTGTATAAGATCTGTAAAATTACATAGCAAATATTATATGATATAAAAAACCCTAGCCTAAATTAAGGCAAAAAAGCAGTTCTTGAAGCAAGGAAGAACAGTTATGTCAAATTCTGTGTGCGGGATCATATTCAGCTTTACAAATAGGTACATTTACTCAGGGCGATTCCAATTTGGAATCGAGGCACAAGACAAAAGACACACAACTTACTTTAGAGGAATGGTGGAATATCTAAAGGTCATTTTACACCAGAAACACTGCTATCTAGCTCCATCTACTCCTCGACACTTGTTAATTCTAACGGATGCAACTCACCGCGATAGTCTGCACATATATGGACACAATAAAATATATTCCCAGAGTGGGAATGTGGATAACTGAACTTGTGCAGCGCTGTATCCCAGCATCGCGTGACAAAAAACTATGCAGAACCATTTTCAAATTCTGTCACTAGGGACATAAGAGGTTTCGTTTTTTTGTTTTTTTATTGTTGTTGTTGTTTGTTTGTTTGTTTGTTTACTAAAACAAGCTCATGGTGTCGTAGTTTTCCTTTGAAATTATCTAATACTGACCAATAGTAAAAAGTTCTTGTGATGTTTGTATTAATGATATATTAATGTATGTATTAAAATATAGCATAGGCCAGCTGTTTTCTGTTTTGATTATTGGCGTTCATTGTACTATATAGCAAGATGATGTATTGTTCTAGGCAGGAACTTGTTTGCCTAGCGCAGCAAAACGTATTTTATTGCTTGCGACATACCAAACAGCGCGGTGAAAATGGGCTTAATAAATCCAAACAGTTTTAGCTGACAGCCATTAATTTGCCTCAGCATGAGCAATACAGTTTATAAATAATGTTCCAATTTCCCATTGGAACAAAATTAGAATAATGGCCTTCCTAAACATTTGGAAGTAGTTCTGAACGCAAAAGGTATACAGTAATCGTTTCAATCGTTTTAAGTCCCCTTGAAAATCTCCATGTCATCATATCTCACTGCATAGACTTGTGAATCATGTGAAAAAAGTAACAGTTAAATAAGCAAAATTCCAAAGTAAGGTGCCTAAATAAATTACCTTGTTCATGATCTGGTTGTTGGCAGTGGCTAGGACCAGGTCCATGGAGTCCATGTGTTTGGTGTGGGTGAAATTGGAGGGGCGAGTGCGATACTTGTTGTCACTCTGTATACGATCCCCAACCTTGGCGGTTTCGACCGCTAATGATCCGATGGGCACCCACCCAATGCCTTTCACATAACTATTGTAATCATTCTTGTACTCAACCTGTAAAAATATTTGTAGAGAGACTGTTTTTCACTGTTTTTATGTTTACACACTGTCAATAAGAAAGAGAAAGTTGACTCACATCACTGGCGATGATGTTCATGTTGCGAGTCAGTTCGAAATGCATGGCGTCAGGGAGCAGGGTGTAGTGATGGAGAGGTTGTTTGTAGCCTGCATTCGTCTGAATCGTGGACGCTTGCTTAGCTTGGACAACACTCCACATGTCTACAGGAGAGTGGTACTTCAGCTTAGCCTTGTGATAGTCCTTCTTGTAGTTCCTTTCGCTCTGCATCTTGGCCACATTCATATAGTGCACCAGCAGCGGGTCGTCCTGGAGACTACGGAAGCCCACATGGTGGCCTCTAGCCTTCATGTACTCCATCTTGTATTTGTACTGCAATAAAATAATGACTGTCTCAGTAATTAAGATCTTTATATCAAACACAGACACTTACATATAAACATTTAAAGTATATATGCACAACAAAAAAATGTAAGTTGATCAACATACATTACTGGCTATATCCCTGCCAGACTTGGCTGCCTTAATTGAAATAGCATCAGGTTTGAGGTCATAACCCTTCTTACTCATTTCCTCAAGGCCAGATTTGTAGAATTTCTGAAATGCACAGAAAATGGTATGAGGAGACAAAAAAGGGAAAAATTATGTTATCCATTTTCTTCATTGCATGACTAATAAATAACAGCAAGCTCAGTTATGCAGTCCCCATTAATTTTACTGATTTCTATTATGAAATATCTTTTGGTTTCTAAAAACCAAGTAGCAAGACAGGTAGGTTATGGTTAAATATATTACTTAAAGTTACCAGAATAATTACTCAAATATATTAATGAGACTGAAACAAAAATAGTTATAGAAAAGATTGTTGTCATTTATAGCTCTCATTATCGCCGTAACAAAATAAATGACAATCAATTATTTATCAAGTATTATAAAAAATGGGACTGCCTGATTTATGATCTTACCTGGCTAGCATTCAGTGCGTTGGCCTTGGCAAGGAGAAATTCAGGGCCATCGGGCATCACATGGACTTTGAGCTTGTCTGTGTCCCATGCGGCAGTATATGCTTTCTGCAACAGATCAGGGTTACTGGAGAGTCATAGCATCTCATCTCCTGCAATGAGGTGGGGATACACACAACTCAAACTCACCTTGTTCATGATCTGGTTGTTGGCAGTGGCTAGGACCAGGTCCATGGAGTCCATGTGTTTGTGGTGAGTGTATTTGGAGGGGTGAGTGCGATACTTGTTGTCACTCTGTATACGATCCCCAACCTTGGCGGATTCGACCGCTAATGATCCGATGGGCACCCACCCAATGCCTTTCACATAACTATTGTAATCATTCTTGTACTCAACCTGTAAAAATATTTGTAGAGAGACTGTTTTTCACTGTTTTTATGTTTACACACTGTCAATAAGAAAGAGAAAGTTGACTCACATCACTGGCGATGATGTTCATGTTGCGAGTCAGTTCGAAATGCATGGCGTCAGGGAGCAGGGTGTAGTGATGGAGAGGTTGTTTGTAGCCTGCATTCGTCTGAATCGTGGACGCTTGCTTAGCTTGGACAACACTCCACATGTCTACAGGAGAGTGGTACTTCAGCTTAGCCTTGTGATAGTCCTTCTTGTAGTTCCTGTCGCTCTGCATCTTGGCCACATTCATATAGTGCACCAGCAGTGGGTCGTCCTGGAGACTACGGAAGCCCACATGGTGGCCTCTAGCCTTCATGTACTCTTTCTTGTATTGGAACTGTGGATTCAGCAGAACAGCAGTAAGAATTTGAACTTGCTGTTAAGTGTGTTATGAAATTAGTATAATATTCAGAAACTGGCCCTTTCCATGAATACCTTCACAAAAACATGGGCAAGGTCTTTCATAAAAGACAAATATTCATCATTAATTACTTACATTGCTAGCAATGTGCCTTCCTTGTTTGGCAGCTAATATAGGAATAGCATCAGGCTTCATGTCATATCCTTTAGCAATGTCTGTGAGCCACTGAGATTTGTAGAGATTCTGCAAGAAGGAAGAATATGTTACTATTCACAATGTTCCAAAGTTTATTTTTCACAGTTTTCAAAATAGCAAATTTTCTAGAGTAACATTTGATCTTGAGTTCTTTCACAAAGCAAGTTCAGTTACAGTTGTCTGAATTAAGACTCGCTTTCATAGTCAGAGTTACCTCACTAATAGTCTGGGCATTATATTTGGCCTGAAGGAACTGTGGACTGTCTGCTGGCAAGTTGTAAGTGTGCATGAATTTCTCTCCAGAAGCTCTGTAAGCAGCCTGTAATAGCAGAGAACACAAACAACATAAATGATTGAAGAAATGCAAATTTAATTTCGATGAAATAACCACGGCTGCCAGCATATTCTGAAGTGTGCTTACAAGATTGGTCTGCTTAGAGTTACTCATGGCTAAGACCATGTTAATCTGGTCTGTAAGGCTGGTGAACTTCAGCGTGCTGGGGTGAGTTCTGTAGGCCTTCTCATCCAGAGCAGCCTTGGCAGCCTTTGCCTTCTCTACATCAAAAGATCCAATAGGAACCCATCCTGCTCCCTTATAGTAGCTGTTGTAGTCTGACTTGTAAACATTCTGGTAAAACAAGAAGAGGATGTGTGAAATAAGCATTTATATTTGTCAGTGTATTTCAATAAAGTACATAAAATGGCGTTTAACATGGACGTACATCACTCTGAATCTCCATCATGTTGCGGTAGAGACCGATGTGCATGTTATCAGGGAGCAGGGTGTAGTGATGGAGAGGTTGTTTGTAGCCTGCATTGGTCTGAACCGTGGACGCTTGCTTAGCTTGGACAACACTCCACATGTCGCCAGGAGAGTGGTACTTCAGCTTAGCCTTGTGATAGTCCTTCTTGTAGTTCCTGTCGCTCTGCATCTTGGCCACATTCATATAGTGCACCAGCAGTGGGTCGTCCTGGAGACTACGGATGCCCACATGGTGGCCTCTAGCCTTTTGGTATGCAAGTTTATACTTGTACTGCAAAAAGAATGCCATTTCAAATCTTAAAACAGTCCTGCATCATATCTTAAATGTACGTATATAACAAAGGGTGCATGAACTAACATCGCTGGCAATATTCCTAGATGACTTGGCAGCAACAACTGGAATGGCATCCTCCTTCATTTGGTGTCCTTTAAGCAGGTCCTGCTTGTGTGCATATGTGTAGAAAGTCTGCAAACAGCAAAACGTAGCAATATTTTTAATGCGTATAAAAAACTATTGAATATTCTCTTTTATGTGTGACATTCTGTGTCCTTACCTTGCTGACATTGATGGCATTATACTTAGCTTGCAGAAGCTCTGGTGTATCTGCCGGGAGGTGGTAAGTGTGCATGAACTTTTCTCCGCTGGCTTTGTACAATTTCTGCAAAACAAGGTTCATGAGATACTTCTTCCTGTTCTCCGTATGAAAAGTCCCTCAAATTCCCAGAGTCGTTCAGCACCATATTTCTTAGACATAGTTAAAAATACATGTAAAACTTAGAAGGAGCAATAGAGTGGGTGCAGGGGGTTACACACATCACTTAGCTGCTGGGCATTCACTTTTGCTTGCTCCATGACTGGGGTATTGGCAACGCTGGTGAACTTGATGGTGTCTGGATGTTGCCTGTACTTCTTCTCATTGAGAGCAGCAGCAGCAGTCTTGGCTTTTTCTACGTCTAATGAGCCAAGTGGGACCCATCCCATACCTTTCACAGAACTTTCATAGTCCAGCTTGTAGTTGTACTGATAAAAAGAAAGGAAATAAAGCTTGTGAGTTATCTAAATTCTTGCACTCTTAAAAAAGGTTGTACTACTTTTTTAGACACATTCATCTAGGCCTAATTGAGATCTAATTGTTTCTTCAACTCAGGACAAGATCTAATTATGGGTCCATGTGATGGTGAATATCTTACATCACTAGCAATGGTGTTCATGTTGCGGGCCAGCTCGAAGTTCATCGCATCTGGAAGTAGGGTGTAGTGATGGAGAGGTTGTTTGTAGCCTGAGTACGTCTGAACCTTAGATGCCTGCTTAGCTTGGAGAACACTCCACATGTCAACAGGGGAGTGGTACTTCAGCTTAGCCTTCTGATAGTCCTTCTTGTAGTTCCTGTCGCTTTGTATCTTGGCCACATTCATATAGTGCACCAGCAGCGGGTCGTCCTGGAGACTACGGAAGCCCACATGGTGGCCTCTGGCTTTCATGTACTCTTTCTTGTACTGAACCTAAAGGCACAACGAGTAAATAGTTTAGAGTGTGAGCCAGTGTTTTGTGTGATGTCCATGTGCTGTCAGACAGTTCTCATAGTGGCCGCACGATGGCACCTACGTCGCTGGCGGCATGTCGTGCAGCTTTGGCTGCACGGACAGGGATAGCATCTGCCTTCATATCATAACCCTTCGAAATAAGATCCTCCCAGCCAAGCTTGTAATATTTCTGAAAATGAAAAACAAACAATGTTGACAGAGTTTTTTTTTTTAGTAAAAAGAGAAAAAGCTGGATGAAAGCAGGGTTTTCCAGATCGCACATTAGAGATGTTTACATACCTGGCTGACATTGTAGGCATTGCACCTGGCTTGGAGGAACTCTGGCACGTCAGGGGGTAGCGCGTATTTTTGATGGATTGCCTCAAGACCTTTCTTGTAATGCAGCTAGAGTGGAGAAGACAGATCATAGGCAGTGCAGTGACACAACAATCCTTCTGCTCCAGTTACAGCAGCAAAGCCAAAAGCTACCTACTAGTTTATGGGGGGAAAAGAAATCATATGCAGTGCGCATGTAGAGTGCATAGGTTTGGGAAAGGTCTGAATTGTAATAGGATAAAAAAACTTACATCACTCCTGAGGAGCTGGTTGACCTTAGCTTGCAGCATGATAGGGTGGTCATCAATAGAAGTGAATGGCACAGTATCTGGGGGTTGTCTGTATTTTTTCTAGGTTGGGAAATTAAAAGAAGAGAAATTTAGTAGACAGTGAGACACCAAACAAAATACTGAATGGAGTTTTCCATTCTGAAGACCTATCCTACCTTGGCTAGGTGTCAAAAGTGGGTAAATGTTTTGACTTGTTTATAACTCATGAATACTTCCACTCAGAATGTCACTGGTTGGATGCGCTAAGGCTTGTATCCCTAAAGGGTGAGGACTTAGAACCTGCCATATTGCTAGCAACACCACAAAAGCTAATCACGCAACAGCCATACCTCACTTAGGATCTGTCCCGCTTTCTTGGCTTTTTCAACGTCCATTGATCCATAAGGTATCCATGGTGTTCCTTTAGTGTAACTATTGTAGTCAGCCTTGTACTCATTCTGTAGTTTGGGTGGTGAAAATAATACATTAAAATTAAACCAAATAATAAGTAAACAAAACAAATATTTACTTGAAGCACACTGCATTCCTACACTATTAAAATTCAGCTACAAGCTTTAAACATGCTTTTTTACACTTCTGTGCAACTGTGTCCTGTAAGAGCAGGGTGTGGATGCTTACATCACTCTGGATCACATTGGCTTTTTTTGCAAGGTCCAGTGCCACACTGTCAGGTGGGAGGAAATAGCGGTTGATGATGCTCTTGTAGCCAATCATGCTAGAAATAGCCTGAGACTTCTTTGCTAGTGTGACAAGCATCATGTCCAGTGGAGCATGGTACTTGGTTTTCATCTTCTCATAATCTTTTTTATACTCGCGCTGTAGAGATAAATATTTCAGTTGGTGAAAAATCTCATCCAGAGACTAACAGTGAAATATAATAATAGACTTCATAAAAAAGACAACTAGATAACAATTCAGAATGCCCTTGTCATTATGTGTGTGGGTAACATTCACCTCACTCTGGATCTTAGCAACATGAACTGAGTGCATGATCTTGGGGTCGTCCTGAATACTGAGGGCCCCAATCATGTGTCCCTTGTTTTTCTCATAGTCCTTCTTGTATTTCACCTAACAAGAAGGAACAAACACAGGGCCTCAGACACAGGGCACACAAATCATCGCAGATCCTCTCCTGAATGTTCATGTAAGTACTGCTGAAATCACACTGCGTGGCTGAAGAGTAGAGCTCTGTCCACTTACATCGCTGGCTATGTTGGTGTGAGCACGGGCGGCGAGGATGGAGATAGCGTCACCTTTCACCTCAAACTTTTTTGCTTTTGTTTTTTCCCATTCAAACTTGTAACATGTCTAAAAATCAAGAGATTCCAAAAGAAAAACAGGATATTTAAAATTGTTACTTTGATTCCTAAATTTTTAGTCAGAATGTGGAGGTTAATACTTACATCACTAAGGTTATAGGCATTGACCCTAGACTGAATGAAGAAGGGATAGTCAGGGGGCACGTAACATTTGAACTTATCCTGTTCATACTTTGCCTTGTAGTTCAGCTGAAAATGAAAGAGACAGAAAGAAAGCAAAATCATATATGTTTACATCTTTTATATGTATATTCTTTTATATTCTTTTGGATTTATATTCTTTTATATTAAAATTTTCTTCTTTAAGAAACTGTATTCGTTAAGAAACAACATGTGAATTTCATGCATTTAAAAATTAATAAATAGACTTATTTAGAAGGCACCCATTCTGTGTACTTTGTACTGGCTTCCTGCTTGTGCTATAAAAATTAAATATTAGCTTTTTTTGTATCTTTGTTAAAAGTGAGTAAACAACTGTGAGAGTTTTAGGAGATACATACATCGCTCAACTGTTTGGCATTAATGGCAGCTTGTACTTGGACGGGTGAGTCTGAAACTTGTGTGAACTTCACTGTGTCTGGGTGTTGACGATATTTTTTCTATAAAGTGAGAAATAAAATACAAAACACAAAAAGTTGTCACATAAAAAAAAAACTCAACATTGCATCATATTGTAACAATCCGTGTTGCAGCTGGCAAACTTACATCTTTACACTGTTCCACTTTTTTAATAGCGTCGTATTCAGGCGTGATTGTTTGGGGGAAGAAACACCTTGCTTTCATATCATCATAATCAGCTTTATAATTTTTCTGAAAGCAATCAGAAACACAATAATAAAAACAAGGCAGAATTGTTTCAGGGGAAAGCTGGAGGTTAACTGTTATTTAATAAGATCCTTTTGAAAATAGTTTAAACTATTATAACAACTCCACCTTAAAAAGTACTTACTTCACTCTTTAACTCTTCCACGTTTTTGCAGTGAAGCATGTATACATCTTCATAACTGCCAATGTAGTGACCCTTCACTTCATTGTCATACTTCTCTTTATAGTGCACCTTCAAAGAGCAAAGGAGACCAAATATGTGATATTTACACCATTTACACCATTTACACCATTTACACAATTTACACCATTTACACAATTTACACCATTTACACCATATTTACACCAGTAACGTCAGTGTCTCTTTGTTTGATTGGTTTCTTGATGGCATTGCTTTTATGCAACATGACACTCACATCGTTAAACTTTTTGAGGACGTTGTCCATCTGGAACTTGGGGGTGTCACAGTAGTTGATGCTCAACCCCCTTGATTTTTCATAGTTAGCTTTATATACTTTCTAAAAGTAAAAAAGAAAGATGTGCAAATGAAGGGCATTTGAAAACAGATTTGCGGCTTTATAGATGGAGGCTATAAATGTGTTAACATTACTTAAACATAAATGAAATTATGTAAATAATTCAAGGCTTTGAGCATAATTTCTCAAATTGCTTAGGAACTATTCTAATGTTTTAATATTTCTTAGCTTTACTTTAAAGTAAAATATTTTTAACTCACTATTGAATTCAATTTAGTTGATCAACATTTTGGTCATCAGAAAAGAAAGTGTGCTTAAAGAAACATGTTTAAATTAACTTATGTTATCAACTTCAACAGAAATACTTGATGTTCTGATGTTCTGATGGCTCAGAGCAAAAGTCACAGCTCTGTGACGTTGTTTATGATTAGCACCACCTGTTGGACAAAACTGAGAGCTAAATTTAAGATGCTAAGAAAATGAAATACAAGAAAAGGAGAACAGGTATTAATTACCTGTCCAAAATCTCACTCTCTTTCTCTCTCTCTCTCTCTCTCTCTCTCTATCTATCTATCTATGTTTGTATATGTATGCATAATACTGGTTCATTATGAGTACACAAACAGGTGACTTACGTCGCTCAAGATGGTGCCAGCGTATCTTAATTGTCTGAGGAGAGGATTTTCGGTAGCAGGGAGAACATTGTATTCAGAGACTGCTTTTTTCTGCTCATAATCCTTCTTGTACTTAATCTAAAAAAAAGTTAAGGGAGAGTAAGAGATAGTTGCAACTCCATTTTACACTTAAACATCAACACAACCATTTTATTAAACATTTTGTTTTCTTTAGTGCACCTCAATGATTGCTGCTGAACCACTGTGGCTCTGTGGGATGGTTTTGTTACAGTAATTATCCCTAGATTCTGCCTAAAATGAATATCTACCTACACTCATTCTCTGACAATATAATTTAGTTGTTGTCCTTGTTTATTTATCATACTAAGCATCTCATTAATTCAGCTTGTTCTTGAAATATCTGAATAGCTGCATAGCAAACAATTATATGGGAATTATACTTGATCTGTTTTAACTATCTAATGAAAAATAATTTTCCTGATGGTGGCATTGAAATATTGTCCAAGGTACAAATCTAACTATTTATCTCATTTTATGTTTATTTCTTATTTTCACCTACATGCACAGAAAATAAACCACTTCAAACTCACCAAGCTCGCACTATTACCGGCCTGCTTGTTAGCAGCATATGTTGGTGTTTCTGTTTGCATGAAATAAATTTGGTCTTTCATGTCTTCATAAGCAGCAGTATATTTTTTCTGAAGAGGCAGAGTAAGAGAACAAACAAAATCAGAACCTTCAGGACCTGAATTTGAAAAAAATTACAAGCAATGATATATATATAAGCGCTTTCTTCATGATGTGTGAAAGTCATTCAGCCCACATCTTACTTCACTTATATTATCCATGACCATCCTTCCGACTGCAATGTCAAAGTAAGGAGTTTCACACCACTGGCCCTTAACGTTCTTGTTGTAGTCCTCATGATATTTGAGCTATAAACAGTAAAAAAAAATACGTTTTAGTCATTCATAACTAACCACTAATCCATATATTTACATATATAAGTCACTGGGTTTTTGTGGGCCGGGCTCAGATCTCATGTGTTATACTCAAGTCTAATGCGTTCTAATAATATCAGCAAGCAGGTGGTGGTTATCCCTGTCCATCTGTGAGGGAGACAGGAGCCCCACATACACCACAGTGTGAGTCTCAGTCTTTCTCTCATCAGACCTATGAATATCTCTCAGTATAAATATGGAATGGGTAAAAATAGGCAAATATTAACACTCTATAGGTAATATCTTGGCAGTAATACTTAAAAAAAATAAGAGTTAATGTGTTTTTATTTCACCAGAATTGGACTTTTTGAATGTCTACTTACGTCGCTACGAATGGCAAAGTTTTTCTTGGCAAGTTCCATATCTGGGGGCTCTGCCAGGGAGGTATACTTTGCCTTGCGTTCATCATGACCCTTCTTGTATTTGATCTAAAAGAGATTAAAAGAGTAGAAATAGCTATTACATCAATTTACAGGATATTTAAAAATATATAACCAAGATTATTTATCAATTTTCAACAGTGAAACAGAGTATAAACATTCACCCTAATATTTGAAGAGAGTTGTTTATGATGTCCCTAATTTTAATCATCTATTTATAATCTACGCATTTTTTCAATTCATTTAGGGAAACAGACAAATCAAATTAGTGAGCACATCTAATACAACTAATAATTGCAAACTTACATCACTGAGGACTTCCTGAGCCTTGGCAACTCTGCGAAGTTCTGGGCTGTCACTGTATGGGTAGTACATGGTCTTGTCCTCATCCCAGGCCTCTGTGTATAGTTTCTGATAGAGAAACATGATTGATTAGAATCATATTTAACATGCAAAGGCAGGTTAGCACCACACTCACATGTGATACAGGTGTAGACATCTTACCTTGCTGTAGTTTGCAGCGTTCCTCACAGCCATAACAAGTTCCGGTGCATCGGGGGGAAGCAAGTACCTATCCTTGGTCTCATCCCATTTCTGTCTATACAAAACCTATGGGACAAAAGAAAACTCTGATTTGGAAGGTTCTTTAGTAACTAGTGCAAATAAGGAGCTACAAGCATAAAAAATCATATGCAGTTTGTTCATGTTGTTTGATACAGGTAGCACTTACCTTGCTGATGAGGTCAGAGACGTGCTTCACATGTGCAATTTCACGAGCCTCGCCATCGTAGAGACTAGTGGTCTTAGCTTTCACTCCCTCCATACGGTATTTCACCTGCAAAAATAACAGAAAAATTCATTCACAAACACGTTTCAATCATAACTGACTGTCAGTCTAGCTTAACAAAGAACACTTACTGAAATAAAACATGGATTGACTATGTTGTAGACCAAACAATGGTGAATTTAAACAAATACATTGCAGGCTACTTGGCTGAAAACTGCAGCAGATCTTCTGGCTCTCACCTCACTAAGCTGCTCCTGGGCCTTCTTGATGCGGATCATCTCAGGTGTGTCACTTGAAATGTTATAGGGTTGCCCCTTGTTCTTCTCATATTCCTCTCTGTACTTGTTCTGCAAAGACAGAACAACGGGTTTAAGTGAAATGATATCATCAAGTTAATCTTTTTTTTTTATTACTGGATTGGATGTCTCCGTACATGGCTGTACTGGTCAAGCATCTTCTGGCTGTGTGCCAGGTAAGGGGTCATGAATTTAGAGGTGTCCACTTTGGCCTTTTTCCTGGGCTTGCGAACAGCAAGGCCCCCAGGTCCAGCCTATTGGACCAAGAAAAGAAACAATAGTACATCAGACTAATATACAGGTGTGAGTGAGTTACAAGATATATATAGCATGAACAAAATACTGTCGTTAACACTGTGCTAACAGTATGAATTTTTCAAATGTAAGAAATTCATGGAAACTTTGGGGTTTTATCATTGAAAGCATAATCTAATTTAATAAACTCACCTGTAATGTTAAGTACAAATATCATTACTCAGTACAGGTTTTAATCTATAGTGCAAATTTTGTCACAGCTTGCTGATAACAGTTTGTTAAGGGAGTAGTTTGAGCAAACATGCTAATGTGGCTAACAGTGAATAAGACAGTTGCGACCAATTAGCAGAATGTTACTCGAGTAATGCTAATTGGTGTCTATTCATCTTTAGCAACATTTTTAAGATGTCAAAGCCTGTGAGGTTATTTCCTAACATCACGCTACCAGCTGATTACAAAGAAGAGCATACAAACAGGTTCAAAGAACATGGGCCTAATCTCCATATAAACCCGCATGCCTTGTATCGCTCTCTTTCAAATCCATACATGCATAAATGTTTAAACAGATGGACAAATACAGGAACAGAAACAAAATGCATGCAAAAAAACTCCACAAAAAACAGGAAGTATATCAACTGTTGATAGATATTACTATTTTCACTTTGCTTTTACTAAAAAGTAACCCAGAACTTACTAAAAATCACACATTTGTTTAGAGCTGAAACAGCATCTCTTTTCTGTTGACTGTTAAACAAGAACAATCTGTTTAATAATTCACTGCCTCTTAGTGATGAGAATTTTACTGAGTTGACTTTCCAGACCTGGATATGAGTGGAGTGAAATAGGCCCCATGCCATGCAAGAACAGTCAGCACAGTGTGAGTGTTTCTCTTCAGTGGACCCTAGAGGGAGGTCATCATTACCTCTCCAACCTGAGACTGATGTGAGGTGGAGGAGGTTGTGGTAGTGAAGCCCGTCGAAAACTCCTCATAATACTATAAATACAGGACAAACTCTGGGCTTTGAAAACAGGGCTCACAGATGCCAAAAAGCAAGCGAAAATACGAGCGTCCAACTGTTTTTTCCAGCTCTTTGTGTCTTAAATATTTAGAAATTCGGTGATGTTTTATATGCAGGGCATCCAAACTGTTTTGTTTGTTTATGTTAAATTTTTACTATTTAGATTATCTTACGAATTTCATACCTTGACTATATTGTTCTACTTTCACAGAATTTTGGCCCCTATACAGCCTCCCTAATATAATCAGACTTCACAAGAATAAATGATAGATTTGGCAAAAAAAATAATCTACCTGTTTTATGGCATCATATTTGAGAGCAGGAACAGTAATGCTGATCAATTAAGCATGCTGTGTACACTGCACATATAGAATTACAGTCACAGCATTTTGCCCTCTTGTTTATTATCTGGGATACTTTCGAGATGACAAAAACATCATATATTTAGGTTGATTTAGGTTGACTATCCAGGCAACATGCTATAATAGACTGTTTTCTTTGACTGACAGAGCCTTATGACTGTTAAATGCTGAGAACATCTAAGCACCGTGATGAACTCATATCTATTATTGTTTGTGACTAAATGATTGTCATGATGGCACTTAGAAACAGTGCATCAGAGAATAGATTCAAGTTGACTCCAAAACACGTGTCTGAACTGTTTATACCTGAAAAAATAACTGGTCACATGAATTTGCCTTCAACTATAAAACATCTTTTGGCAATCCAGTATGTACTTAAACATTTGTAGTTGTCCATTCAAATAGCCTATACAATTTTAATCATATTGACCTCTGTGTGACAAAAATGATTTATAATATCCACGTGAAGCAATAATTATTTTTATAAGTCTTATTATTTGTTACCTAAGCTCCTATTATTTGTCACCTAGGCTACTATTTTCTTCATAAGTTACTAAGCACTACAGATGCCTTAACTAATATTAGTAAAATGCACCACTCCTATTGTGAACAAGCTGGATATTTTCAGGCTTGTAACTAGAGCTGGAAAGAACACACAGGACATAGGTGCTTCTTCATTCAGACCTATGGGACTGTAGAGATACATAAAGCAATGCCGATATCCCATAGCCCTCCCCCTTTACCTTGCTGCAGTGTAATATAGATCCCCCCCCCCATTTGGCCCCTGCAGGTGTCTATTTCCATGAGAACTGACCACCCCCCACCGTCTCTCTGCATGACGTTAATGGCTCGACGACTACATGAGTGTGATTTACAGTGTCGTGCATCTCGTTCGCCTCACTAAGAGTCTACTGCAGACGTACACTTCTATATTTGTATCGCCTGCAAGAGCAACCCCTCATCTAGGTTAAGTATTCCTTTTTACCTTAAGGGTGAAAAAGTGCACTGCAGATTTAAAAATACTGCAACGACTGAAATCTACAAGTAAAACCATTACATCTTAGGATAATATACTATATAAGTGCCAATGATAGAATTACTTTAAATGTCAAATATCAACCAATATAGCTCTTACATTCCATACATCTGATGAAAGAAGCCTTTTAAAAAGTATTTCAATTAACTTTCTGAAGTGTAAATGCAAATAATAGTGACATCTGAGTGGATATAATGTTACCTTGATGGATTTTAAAACAAAATGGTAAGTGATACCATTTTTATCAAAATGCTAAAATTCCTGGTTGATACGTTAAAGGGTATCTCTAAAATAACTTTAACATAAATATCTTTAACATAAATACATTTAACGCTGTTGAACATTCTTAAAGTACTGACTGTACATAACATTCATTAAGATAAAAATATAGTAGCACATGTTTGCATATAATTGAGCGTCTAGAAGGTTCAAGCAGATCTCCATGAGACCTGAGAGGTCAAGTTATTTCAGGAAAAATTCAGGAAAAAGCAAAAAAGACAGGGGAATCCTCTGAAAGCAGCAAATGTGCTGATATGGAGCTGGATTAAGGTTCTTCATTTATAATCATGGGAAATATCTGAAGAGAAGTCTAGAGAAGTCTAGAGAATCTAGAGAAATAAAATAACATCTGTTCTACTTAAAATGGCAGCTCTATGTGAAGCTTGCACTGTGTCCCTCCACGCTGAACAGAATGTAATCCCACTGTTAGTATAATGGTTTCACAGCAAGCGTGAGAATATCATATCTAACAATGGTTACTTCCATTCAGACTTATATCAAGAAATGCTTTTATGTTATGTCATGTCATTAATAACAAACTTTAAT
Organism: Tenebrosternarchus preto; assembly: GCA_025802075.1. Taxonomy (NCBI): domain Eukaryota; kingdom Metazoa; phylum Chordata; class Actinopteri; order Gymnotiformes; family Apteronotidae; genus Tenebrosternarchus; species Tenebrosternarchus preto. The sequence goes on along the minus strand of JAOYMR010000006.1, from coordinate 28,909,239 downwards.
AATACAATCATGACCATCATTGACATGTTGTAGATGCTTCAGTAATTACTACATTCTGTAAGTGGTTCCAGTTTGATAGATATGATGCAAAATCGATGTGGAAACATACAGAGGTAAAATGTTTGTATTTGAGAGGGAATTTAAAATAAAATGTATTACTGAGAATAAATATGGACATTTTTATACATTGGTTATTTACTGCACCAATGGGTGGTGCTGAAACTCCCAGCTTACTAGGAAGAGGTCATCTGAAATGAGACCCAAAGCTAGCCATGGATGCCAAGGGAAGCTCATATTGAACTGCTGACTGTGGTTATATCAGAGTTCATAGAACTTTCCAATGTAACAAGCAGAACCAGGGCAGAGATGTGGCCCTGAGCAGTGTGATCTATGATCTTAAGCACTAAGATCGTAAGGCCGGTTCTATTTAAGGGTAAAACAAGTACATAGTAGATTTAACTGTGTGTACAAAACTGTTACCACAGTACTACTTAATGCACGTTACACATAACTATCATGAGAAGCTGTATCTTACCTCTTCCTCATACTCATCATCATACTCTTCTTCACTGGCCATCATGAAACACTTTCAGTGGGACTACAGTCAGATACACAATTGTTATGTACAGCTTCACTTCACCACATACATGTAAGAAGGTTCATAAAATTAAACATTGGTTAAAAATGCCGAAAATAGTAAGGCGCAGTGGACATTGACACTTCATTTCTATCTTTACTCTCAGCTGAAGGCACATACACTCACAGATACACACTGAGAACAGGACATGAGTCTTCAACTTAACTTCCAAAAGATGGAAAAGAAGTAACGTGTTAATGAATAATTTGCACTAATTAATTAATCATTATTATTATGCAATTATAATTAAGTATGAGCACTTATAATCATAATAGATATTCATAAAACTCTACGTTTTCTATAACAAATTAATACAAACCTGACCAAAGAAGGTTCCAGGAGTATTTCCAGTGACCTTGCAATAAGGAAGGTACTCACTTTCCATCAACTAGGGTCCCAAACTGATATTCCACTTAACGTATTCCTACAAACCTAGAGACAGACAAAGATGTGTCACAACTCCTTTAAAAAAAAAAAAAAAAAGACTTACAGGCGTAGCCTGGGCACAACAGGATAACTTGACTGTGTCTGTAAAAAGGTTTGGCAGGCCTCAGTCACCCAAGAGTCCTGATAGTGCCATAGCTCCTGGATGAAGCTTTGCAACAGCTGCTCCTAGACGCTCTAGCTATTTGTCATGTAAGTTAATGCCACAACCTGATTGGTTAACTTTGTTTAGCTAGCAGAGCTGCAATGCCTTCTGAGGCTGCAGGATAAATATAGGACATCTCACTAACTACCCTTTTTTAGCACCAAACTCACAGAATTTGACATTAAAAAAAAAAAAATATATATATATGTATATATATGCTTTTCCGTTCATTTCATTAAAATGATTAAAATGAAAGGAGAAAGAGGCTGTGATGCAAGCAAACTCCTGTCCAAGTGGAGAGGTACAACAGATAGTGTTCCAAGATATGGATGTATAAATTCCAGAGGGAAATCCCAGCATCAGGATATTTTCAACTTTGGGAGTTCTTGCAACATTGCCCAATCAAACCAGGTAGAGCAACGTTTCAAAGCAGACTGTGATTCAAGGGTCAACCCTCAGCATCCAATCCAATGGCACAGAAGTATAGAAAATCCAAAGGCCATGCAAAGCGCGCTGAAATGGGGAAAATGGAACCATTTTCAGTTTGATGACTTTCTTTGCTTACCGGTGACTTTAAAGTTATAGCGTTTCCCAAGCTGCCAGAGCCTCCCCAACTCTTCCCTCCTGAGAAACGCTGGGCGACAGCTCACAGCTGCAGCCAGACTCCGGTTATCATGTGCCCTCACCAGCCAATCAGGGGACACCATTCTCAGGTTTCAGCAGCTAAATATATGCTAGTGATGCTTTCAGAAAAGAGCACCTGTTCAGCAAATCCAGTGACGAACTATGTAGAGAGGGGAGTGAAAAAATGAGGATGAATAGACAACTAACAGGCTGTTTGTTAAATGAAATGAGAATGCAGATGTTGCAATACAGATGAGAGATTAGAATTATGAAGTAGTCATTTTCTTTAGCAGAGGAGGGGTAGGACTATGCAGATAGTTAGTTCTTGCTAGACATCTAGCAAAAACTCATGACGCCATTGGTTAATGGCCAAGAGCAATGACCCCCAAAAATCAGGCCAAAGTTAGGAGGACTGAAGTGTTGTCCTATACACCACACCT